>CM073440.1:51200000-51800000 GCA_037074515.1 Mimosa bimucronata
TTTTCACAAAAATCATTTAGCAATAAATATTCTCCTCCTCTATCCGATCTAACTCTTTTAATTTTTTTATCAATTTGATTTTCTACTTCTATTTTATACAAAATAAGCTTATCAAACATTTCATTCTTATTTCTCAACAAATATACTTCTTGAAAAGTCATCAATGAAAGTGATATAGTATCTTTTACCACCTCTACTCTTAGTTTGTTTAAGATCACCTATATCAGTATGAACTAAGGACAACAACTCAGTTTTTCTTTGTGCAGAAAAGCGCATCCTTTTAGTTAATTTAGTATCTGCACAAACCTCACATTTATTTTTCACATCATTTTTACCTTTAGGAATTATCCCAATATTTTGCAGTCTAATAATATATTATTTATAAACATGTCTAAGTCTAGTGTGCTATATATCAAACGAATCTATCAAGTAAGTAGAAGATGTTTTATTCATTTCATCAACACTCAGCATAAACAGACCCTGATTACAATAGCCCTTCCCAATCGATAAGTTATTATTAGTCATGACAATCTTCTCAGACTCAAATGACATTATAACCCAAGCCTTTCCAAGCAATAACACAGAGACTAAATTAACTCTGAGCTCAGGTATATACAGTATATCATTCAGTACCAAAGTCTTACCTAATATGAGCTTAAGTACCAACTTTCCCTTTCCTAAAACCTTAGTGGTTCAAGAATCAGCATGGTAGAAGTGGTCTTCTTCTTCTCCAAAGGAGGTAAACAACTCTGTTTGCACAAATGTGTTTGGTAGCTCTACAATCTACCACCCACTTTTCACATCAAATACCAAGAGGATATGAGAGACTACTGCAGCAATGACTTCGTCATCAGAATTGCCACTATCACCATCACCCAAATTGACATTTGGTTTTGGTGGTTTATTACTTCTTTTATAGTTGCCTCCCATAGCCCTTTTCCCGCATTATGCTGCATGGTGACCTGGCTTTCCATAAACACAACATTTTCCTTTCTTTTCGAATTTGGGATTAGAATCCTTAGGCTTGTAATCAAAATTTTGTTTTTTCTTTTGCTTTTATTTCTATTTTCTTTTGTTTAGAATCATTCCTCTTGGAGTAAGGCTTTTCTTCCATCAGATTTGTTGTTGTAGCTACTTCTTTGGCTTTAGAAGCTTGTATCGCCTTTCTATTAGTATTTTTAATAATAATGTAAGTGATCAGGTCCGTGAGAGATAATTGCTTTAATGTGTTTCAATTATTACTTATAGTCATTCCACAATTCTTGCAGCTTCTTGATCAATACACCAGCCATGAACTCATCAGGAAGATTAATTTTTTCGACTCACAACTCTTCAAGTAGCTTATGGTACTCAATGATTTGCAGCTTAATATCCTTTTCATCAATCATTTCTGTCCTATAGATATATCCAACCACAAATTTTTATTTTCCAGCATCTTTAATGGTATACTTGAGGATAAGAGATCTGTAACATCCTACAAAATTATTGAGAATCAATGAATGTAATTAGGAATTAATTCAGGGAGAATTGATGAATTATAGGCATACTTGAGGAATTTAAAGTATTTTTGAGGTTAGTTTCTCCTATATTTTAAGTGAAATAATGTATGAAAATTATATTTTGCCTCAAAGAAGGATATTGAGGAAGAAAATAATTAGAGATTATTATGGTGAATTTTTGGACATAAAAAAGAAATTTTAAATCAAAATAAAATACATTATTTCAAGATTTAGGGCCTAATAATGTATTTTTCCCTACCCATTTTATTTTTATTTTATTTATTTTTTGTTTCCTTTTTCCTTTCTTTTCTCTATTCCTAGTCCGATCCATGAGCGTAGGAGGATATCAAAAAACTAGTTTGCCGGATTTTATCAAGCTTGTCAGTTTTGGAGATGGAGCTTTTCTGACCGACTAAGCACATTTTCGGACTCCCGTAAGTCCCCTCTACCTTCCTATGCCCTTAGTTTCTTGGATTAGCTCTGTTTGAAAATTGAGTCTTGTCTAAGTTGGGATTTTTGGGAGTTCTTAGCTTATTAAATTGAAGCTTAAGTTTTGAATTTCAGATTCCTTAAAGATATTTTAGCTTGCTTGAAGTTTTCTAGTTGTTTGGAATTTTTGAATTTTGGAGGTTTTGAAAAATTTAGGGGTTTTGTGATCTATGTTGTTGATAAATTGGTGGTTTGTAGAGGTTTATCAAGGTCATGTGATGAGATTAAATTGATGGGTTTGATTAGATTTGCTTCTAGTAAAAATTTTGGTGATTAAGTTTTGAATAAGTTGGATTTAATTAAGTGATTATGTGATTCTGAGTATTGGAGATTGATTAATAGATATAAGGGGTTAGCTAATGCCCAACAATAATGTTAATTGATTTGGTTTAGCTTTGTTGCCTTTTGGATTTGTTCTGTAATATCCATCATGATACTTTATTTTGGAACTGTATTGATGGTGGTTCTTCTCTTGGTACTAGTCCAATTCCAGCGAACTTATATGGCTTGAATGATTGTTGGTACTATTATAGTTTCAATTACTTTTGGGACGCTATGATATATTGAGGATGTTGTATTTTATTGAACAAGGATTAATAATTTTTCAAATTGGATGGTGGATATTGAATTTGGAATTGGGATTTGGATGTTGATTTTACGAAAAATGGATAAGTGGCATATGGGTTCTCTTTAAACACCATGATGGGTGTTCCTTTTCTATCATTGTATTGGTGAAGATAATTTGATTGATTTCATTCTGTTTCGTCCAAGCGTGTTTTCAGCATCCACATTAGGCGGGTCTTATCTAACATGGATAAGTTGTTGTGAATGCCATCAATTTTTAATATCAATGTTAACCTTCATCTTGGATAGTTCTTTTCCTAACATGGCTGATGAAAGATATCACTTACTACTTTTGTGATCCATGTTAGGGTTATTTAAAGAAATTTCATCATTTTCTAACATGGATCTCCATCCTATTAAGTTGAACCCTTTTTCTAACCATGATAGGTTGTTTTATATTTGGAAGCTTCTTTTCCTATCATAGTTATTTTGTGGAAGTTGAATCGAATAAAAGTTTAAGAAAAAATCATTTTTTCTAACTATGTTAGCTATTTTTAAAATCTTTTTTTCTAACTATGTTAGCTATTTTTTGTAAGTTAATCATTTTCCTAACATAATTAGTTGATAGAACTGTTTTGGTGTTGAACTAATGGTGATTAAAAATGTATTTAGGGAGCAAGCGTTACAAGATTCCCATATTTTGCTAGCTTCTTCTACACATGGTACACATAGAACAAATCATTAGACAATATATTGATGAGAGTAAATCTGCAAACCTTATTAGCATAATCCCAAGCATCTATCTTGGTCTGTTCAGCATCTGGAAGAGGTGCAGACTGAGTAAGTGCATCAGCTACCCTGTGCAGATCAAGGATAGTGTAGATACATTCTTGCTACTGTTTGAAATTCTTTCCATCAAATTGTTCAATTCTGTTAACATCAGGGAATGGCATAAGCAGAGGCATTGTCGATGGAACCATAATGTTGACGTTGTGTTATCCATCCAGAATTAGCAGCATTAGTGTTGGAGTTTTAATGAAATCTAGTGGGTATGTCAAAAGGGAGAAGTCCCACATTGCTTGGATGAGAGAAGATACAAGAGTATACAATATTCCTTGTGTTCTAGCAAAAGTAAATGGCCTTAAGGAAGAGTGGACCACGCATGCACAAGGATGGGCCACCAAGAGGCAAACGCAGTGGAAATCGGTGATTTTAAAATTACAAATAAATATTTTTAATTAAACAGCATACCAAAAAACCTTATATTTTGGGGGTTTCATTTTTGGTTACCTTAAAGCTTTGCTTATAGGGGCATAAAGGGATCTTAATGTGTGTGTTGATTGCAGGAAGATTCTACTTAATCCTAGGGAGTGCCGCATCCAGTCTTGCCAGTGATTATGGAATAACTCTATAGGACAATGTCTCAGAGGAAGCAACTCAGATTATTTTGTTTCTAGACGTGCTTTCGCCAACAATATGTTTCTCTTCCAAAGCATAGATCAATGTTTAAAAAGCCAGATTGGATGTTGAACTACATAAGGTTAGTGACTCCCATTTTTTAGGTTCAACTGGTTCGACCATGCTCAAACCAGTGACACAATAATTTAATAAAAATATTATAAGAAAACTTAAAAACAACTTATTAATTATAGTGATTAAATTGATATAACTTCAATAAATATTTATTTTTTATCAGAAATAAATATTTATTCAATTGCTTCATTTTAATATTTATATAAAAAATAAAGATGTATAAGATAAATGACAAAATATAAGGGCTCATTTCTTTCACTTGAAATCTTGGGATGGAAATTGGAAAATTTGTATTAGGTTTCTAATGGTGGCAGGCGTTTGCTCGCTAAAGAGGTCAAAAATGATTTTCCGACAGATGGAGATTTCCCCTTAAACATAAGAAAATCGATTCCCACCATTTTTTATGGAATTTGATTTTCAATAATAGGAGGGCTCATTTCGTTCGCTTTTATCAATGTTTTGATCTTTCGTCTTCTTGTTTTGGTCGACAGAGCTTTTAGTTTGTCTTCTCTATCGACATCGTTACTGAATCATATGCATTTGATGTGCCTAGAAGTTGACTCTTAAGCAATGCATTTTGCCAAGCTGCAATGTACATCAATACACCAGGGAGCTAACTTATAAACAAGGCTTTTTGCTTAACTATCAAGTTGTGTATCAATGCGTCTAAGAGTTAAAAGGCTACTCGAAATGTAATTAGCCTACTCGAAATGTAACCCAGCAACATTGGTGTTCTTGGGAGTTAACTTCCAGTCAAGGCTATTGTTGTAACTCCCAAATGCATGGATGCACTTGGGCGTTACAATTTCAGCTTTTTTATATATAAAAAAAAAATATTTTCATTGATCTAATATTTATATGTTAATAAAGGGCAATATTGTTATTTATATATTTTTCCTACATATAACCCACCATTTTCCTCATATTAAACATAAATTTTTCTATGAAACCATTTTCATTCATGTGCATGCTAAACATCCATGTAATAAAAAAATGTTTCCTCAGATTACTTTCCATTTCACTAAATTCTTTGATCCAAACATGTCTTTAAGTAAATTATCATTTGAGCACAAGCAATTATTTAAAGCACACCAAGGATATAAGCAAATGTAGCTTTGTTTTGAGTCCGTAGTCAAACAGGGGGAATCCATAGGGTAATCATAAGCCTTTGGTTAGAGACGAGATAAATTGACAGCTAAATAAATTATTATCGTTTAAATAATAATCATATCTAGGTATTTAGAAATTAGAAAAAAAAAAGACTTATAAGGCTTCATGTGAAGAGAGAGAGAGAGAGAGAGAGAGGTGGAAGAAGGAACGAGAAAAGTTCACTTCTGAGATGCCTTTCTTCCGTGTTATCAACACCCGATTCCATCATCAATAATTCATTGCTAGAATTAAAAATGAAGGTCTTGTGATTTGACCAAGTAACATGAAACATCAGAACGATAAAAATTCAATGAAGATATTGGTCCAAAAAATGAATAACATAAATCTGCCATATATAATTATGAAGAAAGCTTAGTATAATATTAACAAAACAGGTCAAAATGAATAACAGGAGCTTACTCCCTATACCAAGAGGTGTACAAAAAAAAAAAATTTCAAGCAGCTTCATGTATAGCAAAATAAAAAACTATAAAATACCCAAAAAAATTAATTATGAAGGGAGTGTATGATCCCAATTGAAGCCACCAGCATGAACCACTTGAAACCACTTTGGCATGCCCTGTATTTGTAATTCTTTGAATTTTCTCTTAGTGGGATCATAAGTAGCCAAAACCTTACCTTTATACTCCAACAAAATCTCCCCATTGTCAAGTACACAAACAACTCTAACACCTCTAGCTCTTGATACAATATTCAAGAATTTCATACTCAATAAATCCAATTCATGATTCTCTTTTAACCCCTTAGGAACATAATTCCTAATGCTGAATTCCTTGGTCCAAGATTCCTTTTCTCCATAAGTTTTCATCACCCATATCTCTAATCTTCCCCTTCTGCAGTAAAAAGCTGCAGAAAGACAACCCTTTATCACCAGCAAATGGAATTCATATCTCTTCAAGGTTTCATTATAAGGCTTTGGAACATTTTCAAATACCTCATTTGTGAGATCAAATGAAACAAGATCAGTCCAACGATTCCTTCCTCGTTTCCTCGGCTGGGTAACCCAATGAAGCCTTCCATTAACCAGAATCTGTGAAGTACAATGAACAAAATGATACCCGACTTCACCTAAATCTCTCCACTTTGAACTTCCCAAACTTAAAACCAGAGCCTTCGAATATGGTGTCACGCTTTCTTTAGGATGATGTTTAAAGGGGTTCATTTTTATGATCTGAACAACTTTGAATTCCTGAGTTTTCTCAACAAAGCCTAATCCAATCACAGACTCTTGATTTGGGTGTTCCACAGGCTGAGGCAATTGCTTAAAGAAATTAGTGAAAGGATAGTACAGATAGAGTTTATCACCGAACAAGGAATCGAACAAGCACAATACGCCATCCCATGACCCTACTACATCAAATTCAGGCATCGAAGAAGTGAAAATTGGAAGGAGATTAGTGACTTTCTGGATGTTACCTGGAGAGGAATTGAAGTCAGCGAAACAAAGTTGACTTCGAATCGGAGTGTCACAGTGAAAGATTAAGCACTGATTGTTCTTTGTGATGGCAGAGAGATGAGGAAAGATCAAAGGGTCTTGAGCAAAAGATCGCCATGATCGGCAAACATACATGGAATTGAGCAAAGAGGAAACGGGTAGCTTTAAAAATATCTCAAAGACAAGCTCGCGAGGGAGTTTGGTGAGAAAATCAAGTGGTGGGGCTTGATCATCACGCTTGATTTTCTTGCTTCTGCTCTGTTCTGGAGAGTCCAAATCCATGGATGATCGGAGTTTGCAGAATTGAAGGGAGATTTGGAATTGGAAGAAAGAAGAAAGGTGGGATAATTTTGATTGAGGGAATCAAAGAGGGGATAGAAACAAGGAAGAAATTTCTCTGATTAAGACAAACTAAGAATCGAGTATCGGATTTTGTGGAAGAGAAATTGGATTTGCTTTTTTAATTTTTTTGGGGGGTTGGTTGTTTTCTTGGGCCAATGAATTCGGACATGCTTTTGGACTCAGCTTTTAGTACTTTCAAGAAAGAGAGGAGGAAAGTTCCTCACGTTTGAAAAACGCATATGGTAGAAAACTGCAAATTTAATGATATTCTTCAATTGTCCAAAAATGATTTTTTTGCGCATGACTTTATGTTCACATTTTTCTTTTAATCTTAAGTGACTTTATGTTTATATATATAATAAAAACCATTATTGTCATCTTTATTTTTAGGTAACTTATAATTCAGAATTAATCAAATCTTCAGTATTAAATAATCATTAAAGCAGTAGGGACTATCACGATTTCATCATTATATGGTTTTTGATACGATTTCATCATTATATGCTTACATATATGTAATTGTATCTTTTCAATAAGGGTGTGTTTGCCTCAATAGGGTAGGCGTGAGGTGAAAGAAGGGAATTTAATAGGGTTAATGTCCAAAGATATTCATAATTTTTTTTTTAAAAAAAAAAAGTGTATACAAAATTAAAGAAGTGAGCCCAATCTATTTTTTAGAATTACCAAAATACCCCAACTGAAAAATGACAAAAGTGCAAACATACTCAAACTTTTACCCACGATGTACCAAAAACTATATGTTTTTCAAAGCTGCAAAAATATTCATGAACAATCAAAATGAAGAAATACCAATATTTCCTAGAGAAAAAAAAAACACACACACACACATATATATTTTCATGATAGATATATTTTATGAAAATTGTTTTCATATTTGTTGTGTTCTCTGGTCAATTTGTGGGCTTGCACCAACTTTTTGTGTTTCACTTTTGCTTGCACAAAGGATTTTGAATCTATTTTTCCTAAAGTCTTGATTCATTTTTAAACTGACTCAATTTTGTATCCAACTACCTTAATTTCAAATCTTTTTATAAATATATTTTCCTCCATAATTAAGTTATTATTGATCTATAATTTAGACCTAAAATTTAATCTTGAAAAAATTTAAAAATATGAAATAGAAAATTAAGTAACATATACTCTAGTTAGCATAATATAATTATCACACGCAATTACTTGGGTAGAGTGTATGATAAAGAGGGGTAAAAACATAAACTTACTTATTACGTTTGAAGATATAATTAAAGTTTAAGATTTTGCTTAATTCTAATAAAACATGTGGAAGTTATCTGTATATGTGTTGATGAGAAGGTAACAGTAATTTGTTTGTGATTTTCCCAATAGACTTTGGGTTCCAAAGGCTTATGTCGACCTCACGTTTGTGCTGAGTCCACATCAGGTACTTATAGGATCTATAAATACCTAATGCTCACCCATAAAATGAGGTGGTTTTTTTGACTAATAATGCAATTTAATCACTTGATTTTGTTCTTCATTTCACACATCTATGCGTTGAAAAAAATAGGGGGAAAATCCTGATTCAAAATTGGGAAAATTAAGCTTTTAATCCTTAAATTTTTGACTCGCATATAACTCAGTCCCTCCCTGATGTTTAACTCAGTATAATTCAGTTTCTGAACTTTCAACTCGTTTATAACTCAGTCTTTGATATTTTTAATGATTTATAATTCAGTACTTTTCATGGAGAGTCAACTATGGGTATCCCATGTGGCTGCCAACTCGGCCCTAACTAAATTTTAGTCATTTTACATAATTCTTTTTTAAAATGTAGTGAGACTTATTCACCTCCGTTCACCGGCTTTGTCTCTTCACCGCGTCAATACACCTCTGTACTTCCCAGCTTTGCGCGTAACTATATCTGAAATTTAACCAGCACCGCCCCACAAAATCATACCACTAAGGTCTGAAATTTCACTAACACCGCCGCACAAAAACACATCAATGGATGCAACCCAAAAAAAAAAAAAAAAACACATCCATGGATGCAAAAAAAGAAAACACATCCGCATACTACGTTTAGCAGTGTAAACTGCAAAGAACCTGAGTTAAAAAAAAAAAAAACAGCAAAGATCCCAGAACAATCATAATTTTTATAGAAATGGAAATAAAAATTTTACAAAAGAATTAAAGAAAAAGATAACATTAATAGATGGTGATGGTCGCATGGATTCACATGCTGTCAAGCAACAATCTAGGCCAACAAATTGGAGATTCCAGGAAAATATGTAAATGCTCAGAAATTATGAAAAATAAACGACAAACACGAAGTTGGCCGGGGAGCTTGCTCAAAAAATAAATAAATCCCTGGTTTGAGGGACAAACTTTTTCCGGAAATTAAATTGCATGGAATATATCCTATTCATTAATACCACAGCATAACCCCCCCCCCCCAAAAAAAAAAACAGAGAGAGAGAGACAGAGCAATCAGGGAGTAAAGAGAAGGGGCCGAGGTGAATAGAGGTAGGTGACTCCGTGAATCAGTCTCACCCACTATAAAAAAAACACGGAATTCCGTCGGTAATTTAAATTTTACGACGGAATTCCGTAGGAAAAAAATTACCGACTAAAAATTTTCCGTCGGTAATTTCTCCGTTGCTAATTAAATTAGCAACGGAAATTTTATTCCGTCGGTAATTACCGACGGATTACCGACGGAATTTACCTACGGAATTCCGTCACTAAATTACCGGCGGAATTCCGTGTCTAAATTTAGCGACGGAAATTACCGGCGGAATTCCGTCGGTAATTTTTTAAAAACTTTTTTTAATTTGTGCCACGTGTCCTTCCTGCCACGTGTCCCCTCTCACAGTCCGCCACGTGTCGATCTCACAAATTGTCTAAAATGTGGCGTTGCTGCGATTCGAACCCGTGACCCCATGTGCGTATGCTCATGTCTTAACCAGTTGAGTTATGAAGACCTTGTGATATTATTTGTAAACAATTATATTTATATATACTTTACATTATATTTAAATTAATACATTATGAAATATATTTAATTATTAATATATAATTTACATATTAATAATTATTATTTTATTATATATATTATTAAAAATATTACATTAAATTAGTAATAAATAACATATTACTTAATAAAAAATTCAAAATTAAATTTTAATAAATATATATGTACGAATTAATATTTATAAAATATATTTATTAACTATTATATATATAACAGTTAATAAATTAAAATAAATAATATTATTTTTTTTAATATTTTTTATAAATTACCGACGGAATTCCGTCAGTAATTTATTAAAAAAATAATAAATAATTTACCAATGGAATTCCATCGGTAATTTTTTATTAAATAATTAATTTTCTATTTTTTTAAAAAAATTACCGACGGAATTCCGTCGGTAATTTGTTAAAATAAATTACCGACGGATTAAATAATTAAATTTTTAATACTTTCTTTATAAATTACCGATGTAATTCTGTCAGTAATATATTAAAAAATTATAAATAAATTAACGACGGAATTCCATCGGTAATTTTTTATTAAATAATTAATTTTTTAATTTTTTTAAAAATTACCTACGGAATTCCGTCAGTAATTTATTAAAAAAATTATAAATAAATTACCGATGGAATTCCATCGGTAATTTTTTATTAAATAATTAATTTTTTATTTTTTAAAAAAAATTACCGATGGAATTCCATCGGGAATTCTGTCGGTAAATTTACCGACGGAATTGATTCCGTCAGAAATTACCTGTTTTTTGTAGTGACTTTTTTTTCGTTAAATGACTAAATCCATTTGGCACTGAGTTGACAGCCACGTGGGATGACATGTAGATGACTCACCACGAAATGTACAAAATTACAAATGATGCAAAAGATCAGGGAGGGACTGAGTTACATGCGAGTTGAAAGTTCAAAGACTGAGTCATATCTAGTCAAACCTCAGGAGTGAAATACAACTGAGTCAAAAGTAGTTCAAGTATCAAAAGATTAATTTTCCCTTAAAAATTTCACTAATAAAAAGTATAAATCATAATATCAATACTCTATACATATAACAAATGTAGAGTATATATAAAACTTTTTCAGGGAATTGGTTTAACATTCTCTTTTTAATTTCCTGATTAATCAATCAAAAATCACTTCAAAAACCCAAAGCTAAGATACTAATTATAATAGGAAAAAGAAATTCACTTAGTAAAGTCACTATTGTAAAATCCCAAGCCTCGATCAGGATATTGTCCTCTTTGACGACATAGTTATGCCCCTCACGGTTTTGTTCCTCACGGTAGGGATAATGACCGAAGCCTCCCACACTCACCCATGAAAACGCATCCTGATGGGTAGGAGAGTCCAACACCTTATATAGGCTTGGAAAATATCGAACCCAGCCGATGTGGGACATTACAATCCACCCCCTTGGGGGCCCAACGCCCTCGCTGGCATACCGAGCAGAGCCTGGCTCTGATACTACTATAATAGCCCAAGTCTTGATCAAGATATTGTCCACTTTGATGACATAGCTATGCCCCTCACGGTTTCATTCCTCATGGTAGGAATAATGGCCGAAGCCTCCCACACTTACCCTTGAAAACGCGTCCTGATGGGTATGAGAGTCCAACACCTTATATATGCTTGGAACATCTCGAACCCAGCCGATGCTGTAACAGCCCAAGCCTCGATCAGGATATTGTCCACTTTGGCGACAAAGCTGTGCCTCTCACGGTAGGGATAATGGCCGAAGCCTCCCACACTCACCCGTGAAAACGCGTCCTGATGAGTATGAGAGTCCAACACCTTATATAGGCTTGGAACATCTCGAACCCAACTGATGTGTGACATTACAATCCACCCCCTTGGGGGCCCAGCGCCCTCGTGCCCTCGCTGGCACACCGACCTGAGCCTGGCTCTGATACCACTATAACAGCCAAAGTCTCGATCAGGATATTGTCTACTTTGGCGACACAGCTATGCCCCTCACAGTTTTGTTCCTCACGGTAGGGATAATAGCCGAAGCCTCCCACACTCACCCGTGAAAACGCATTCTGATGGATAGGAGAGTCCAACACCTTATATACACTTGGAACATCTTGAACCTAGCTGATGATGTAACAGGCCAAGCCTCGATCAGGATATTGTCCGGTTTGGTCACCGCATTCAAAGCTCGGTAATCTGTATGAAAGCACCAAGTCATTAAATAATACAGGGGCTGAAAATAGACTGGTACTAGGTTGAATAATACCCTCCTTGTGCATGTCATTGACCATGACTTCAATTTGATGCTTCTGAGATAAGGTGTAATGGTATGGTCAACCTTCACTAGCGATGTATTCTTAGGCAAATTAATCATATGTTCTAGCGGTCTAGAAGGAAGAAGACCATTAGGAGACTGAAAGATGCATGAGAATCTCTGCAACATAGACAAAAGATCCTCGAGTAACCCAGCTGGAAATTCCACAACGTCAATAGCAACATCAACAGGGGAATAATCCATAGTGAACATTTCAACCACACTATCAGTAGTGACGATACGGTGGAGGCGATTGTAGTGCATCTCAGTAAGGCCGATATTACAATCCCCAGTAAGTGTGAAAAATTTCCCATCTCTAAAATACGGAGAGTAGAGGTACTGTAGTCAGCGACATGCGACCCTAAGGAGGCTAACAACGAAGAACCAAGAACAATATCGGACCTAGCGATTAGAACCACAAAAGCATCTACAATAATATCGTGGCCACAGATCTTGAGAGGGATGTTATGAAAAACTCCTTCCCCCAACAAGTTGTATCCTTCCCCAACCACCACTTTAAATTTTGGAGTAGGTTCCACCAATAATCTGAGGTGTTGAGCAATCCGGGGTTGGATAAAATTATCTGAGCTATCCCCATCGACAAATACTTAGACTGTTGACCCCATAATGGTACCAACAAAATGGATCATGCACCATCCATGCTCCCCACATAATGCATGGAGAGAAAGGTAATAAAAGACCACCAAATCATCTAAAGCAGTTGACAGATCATCCAGCACAGGAAATGGGTCATCGTTGGGGTCATTAGAGTCCACCAACATCATCAAGAACTGGTGGTTGGCACAATGATAGGTTGCCAAAAAATTTTCATCACAATTGTAACAAAGGCCCTTGTTCCTCCGGAGTTGAATCTTTGTCGCCGTGAGACGCCAGATCTGAGAGAGAGGTTTCATAGACAGTGTAGGAAGCAGGGGGAGCAGAAGACCATGGCGGAGTGGGAATGGTAAGTGGCGTGGTCCCAATAAAAGAAGAGTAGGGCTTCGAGGTGGAAAACGAGGAGGTGGACCCTCCTTTAGTTTTGGGCCCAAAGCTATACTTAGATCCAATATCATCCAAAAGTTTAGCAAAAGCTACAACCTATTGTAAGCTATCGGGCTCATGAGCCAAGACATCTCTTCTTATATCATCCTTCAGCCCACTAACAAAACAAGCCATTAAGGCCTCATCTAACAGACCCTCCACCCGATTAGCAAGAGTCATGAAGGTAGTGTGATACTGGACCACTGAAGTCGACTGGCCCAATTTAAAAAACTGAGAACGTGGATTATCGTAACGCGTTGGCTAGTACTGTGCTTCAACTGCCTTTGTTAAGGCAAACCACGTAGGGACCTGTTGATTACGTTGCATCATCTAGAACCAAGGTACGACATCACCTTCAAAGTGCACAGAAGCAAGCACAATTTTTTGAAAACCAGTAGTATTATAAAAAGAGAAATATTATTTGGCCTTAAAAATCCAATTTAAAGGATCGGTCCCATCAAATTTAGGAAAATCAATCTTGACTCTAGGAAAGTGAGAATGATGAGAATGATCGAAGAAGAAGTACCTGGGTCAATAGAATATAAGAAACATGACCTTTGCCCATGGATGCCGACTGAAGAATGGAATCCAAGCGGAGATTTAATCCTTCCAGAGAACGGTTAACGTCTCCCACAGAGAGTTCCACACGTTCCATACTCTTAGAGTGCTTCAGATCTAGCTTAAGAAAATCACCCTCAAGACGGTGAAGTGTCTGCCGCACCGCCTCATCCCGCCAATCACTAACTTCCTACAACACCTTGAGTTTCGAGGCCACATCCTTCAATCTGGTATGATCCGGCATTGAAGGCTAAGAAAGCACCAATGAATTGATTCTAATAATCAATCCAAAATTGCTCTGATAGAACAAATAGAAAGCTGAGAGGTATCACTCTCTGGTTTGTAATTAAACATTGAAATGCAGCAAATACATCAACTGGAAAGCAAATACATAACAAATATCTGAATTATAGGGAAATGTCTAAGAATATAGGAATAGGATTTTGCAGAAAAGAGAGAAAGATACAGAGGAATATCAAATGACAACAGAAAGGAAAGAGAAAGCCAGAAGAGAATAACTTTTCCAAAATAACTGCCTGCTAATCATTGGCTCCTTTAGCTATTAAATACTCCCCTGTGTCACGCAGCTTTCGCGGCTTCCTCCTCACACTCCCACGCCTAGCTGGAAAGTAGTTTTGGGCTTGACCCTCTCCAACAACTGGATACTGGACCTCTCCCTGAGGTGGGCTCTTAGCGTTCAGCCCAATAAAATCCGCCAGAACTTATTGTTAATTCCCTAAAACTTGGGATGTTACAAACATCACGCAGCTTTCGCGGCTTCCTCCTCACACTCCCACGCCTAGCTGGAAAGTAGTTTTGGGCTTGACCCTCTCTGACAACTGGATACTGGACCTCTCCCTGAGGTGGGCTCTTAGCGTTCAGCTTAATAAAATCCGCCAGAACTTATTGTTAATTCCCTAAAACTTGGGATGTTACAAACATCACTACAATTTTTACAAACTTATTGTTTTATTTTACAATTTTTGCAAATTTGTTGATATTTGTTATGTGTGTATGTATATATAATTTATTAATTTAAAAAGAATTTTTTGTAGAGAAAAATAGAACAATCATATTTAGAGGATCATATTGTCTAGAAACATTAGAATTAAAATTTAGACAATATGATCCTTTAAATATGATTGTTCTATTTTTCTCTATGAAAAAAATGCTTTTTAAATTAATAAAGTATATATATACGCACATAGAAAATCTCAACAAATTTATAAAAATTTCAAAATAATGTGATATGTTTGTAAAAAATTTTATTTTGATGTTTAAAGAAGACCATGGAAAAAGTATGCTTGATTTGATATAAATTAGAAAAAAGTAATGATAGGGTCTAAAATTAAAAAAAAATTAAACTTTAAATATGTTAAATTTAAATATTAAAATGTTAAGGGGGGTTATATGCAATTAGACCAAAGTTCAAAAGAGTTTCATACAATTGTAAACTCAATAAGAAGCCATGTAGGATTGATGATGTGTTTTATGCGAGTCTGACGTGGCAACTTCCATCAAAAGATAACGGCAAGTTAACAGCAGTGGGTGCAGAATAGAAAAAATAAAAGGTCGGGGAGTTTAAACTAAACTTTGAAATGTAATGTGGTTATACGCAACTGCCCCAAAATTTAGGGTTTTTTTAAAGAATTTAGCCTTATAATAGTTCTCAAACTAAAAAGTCGGAATCAGTTTTGGTGCTTGTCAGAAAGATGAGTAGGGGCACTCCTCCACTTTGAACCATTCAGATCCAATTTGGATGCTCCAGATTTAATATTTTTAAGTTTATAATTTTTAAATGAAAAATATGATTTTTAATAAATGATAGTTAATATATTTTCTTTATTTAAGATTTTGTACCAATTAAAATAATTGTTTTTTAAAAATTATAAACTTAATTAAAAATATTAACTCTAGAGCATCCAAATTGGATCTAGATGGTCCAGAGTGGAGGAGCGTCCCATACTTATCTTTTTTATGAGCAAAGTCACTTTGTCATCTTTTATGTGAGTTCAATGTTGATTAATTTTAATTGATTATCTTTTTTAAAAAAAAAAATTCTCCCCCGTCATCCTTCACACTCTCCCCCTTTAAAAAGTACAATGTTAGATATGAGTGAATAATGGACGAAAACTCAATGTTACCCCTTCCTCTTACCCACATTCTTCCTTTCTTCCCTTTTGCTCATTGACAGCCATTGGGGTTGTAAGAGGGAGGGAGAGCAATATAGAGGGAGTTTGTCACAATTTCAGGAAGAAAGGTTAGTTATGAACATCTAACTTTCATGACCAGAACCTACACTTAACTTTTGTGAACTACTAGGATGAACCAGCTGATCTGGGAAGAAACCCATGTTAATGGGAGGATCTAGATGAACCTTAAACTTCTGCCTTCCTCTTCAATCACATGCCTTGTGATGCGATCTATATTCTTGGCACCATCGATTTTGATGGAGGAGGGTGTTGGAGCTACGACGGGTGAGCTTCAAAGGGAAATCAGTTTTGGTGCTTAGATGAGTAGAGGGCGTTCCTCCAATATGGATCGTCCAGATCCAATCTAAACGGTCTAGATTTAATTTTTTTTAAGTTTGTGATTTTAATGAAACAATTATTTTTATGGTTACAAAATCTAAAATGAAGATAATCTCTTAACTGTCAATTTGTCAAAAAATATATTATTCATTACAAATTTAAAATTATTAAATCTTGACGATCCAAAACAGAAGAGCGCCATCTACTCATCTTTCTGATGAGCACCAAAACTGTTTCCGCTTCAACGGTAATGGAGGTGTAGAAATTGGTGTAGAGGGGTGGGGAGAGAAGAGGGAATTACAGCTAGATCCTAAAGAAAAGAAATCATTACAAACAAGTCCCAAAAAGTTATTAAATTACATTAAAGTCTCTAGGGTACAAAGTAATATTAACTCTCATATGTTGGGAGTTGTCGATGCAGTTCAATAAATTGTTATTGATAACTCTTTAAAAACCTAATTGTTATTAACAACTTAATAAGCTACATTGACAACTCTTGACATATTCGATTTAATATCACCCAGGTTCGTAGGGACTTCAATTTAATTTAATGACTTTTGGGGGACCTAATTGCTATTATTTACCTTCCATGGGACCTAGTTGTAATTCTCCCTTATTTTTAATAATTATTTAAAATTAATTAACATGGGACTCACATATAAAGAGGAATAAAAGTGACTTTTCTCCTTGGGAATTAATAAAATCAAATACCAAGAGACTTCCAATTAATTAAGGGATTTTGGGGGATCTGACTTTAATTAAATGTCTTCCATGGGACTTACAATAAATTTTCCCAAAAACTAAACTGGAACTAATTACATTGCACTTTCTTAATGATTTTTTTATCTATACAATCAAATTTACATATTTTTAGGCCAATAATCAAATTAGATATTGAATCTTTGTGCTTCATCGTATTATTATTTATTAATAATGAAAAATGAATAAGATAGCGTATTTTATTTCTTGATGGTATTTTATTTCGATAGAATTCAAGAAAACCTAAATTTATCAGTATATTTGTCGAATTTAGATTCATTCTTATACTGAATATGCCTGAATGACTGTATGTATAATTTTATTCAAAAGAGATCAAGATTAATTTAAAATAATTAATCTCACAGAAATCACATATAATGCTATCTAGAATAGGAAAATTTTAAATTAAGTCAGTAAATTTAACAATATCTAATTGAGTTATCGACTTAATTTGGAATTTCAAAGTATGACTTAAATGATTTTAATACCCTCACCTCTCAAACTTGTTTTATTACTATGTAAATTATGTTTTTAATAAAAAAAACTATCTGATAAAAAATAAAAAAATTATGTTTTCCAAACAAATACACACACACACGCATTCAATTTTAATATATTATAAAATAAAATTTCATTCTCTAAATCAAAGATTTTTTTTTTCTTTTGCTATGATCATACTTTCAGTTAATTGTTTTTATCAAAATAATTTCAGCTAATGGACTTCAAGAAGGCGACATGAGTGTCAAAATGGCTTTGGTTATGAATTTGAGCCATTTTGAATGCTAAGCCATATGCATCGTTAATTTTCACTTAACTTCTTTTTAAGCCTGCTTTTCCCATACGATTACATGTTTCTAGTGGCTTTATGCAAGTATGGATTGATGAAATTAAATGAAATATTCTTCAAATAATATTATTTTGAGCGTTTATTATAACCAGGAAGTAAAGAATAGTATAGTTTGAAGATTATTGGAAGTATTATTAACAGAGAAATTTGTAGCTATTGATCTTTTTTATATGTATTATTTTTTATTGTTTATCTAATTTGGATCCGTAAGGATATGAAATTACTGTATTTGATTTTCCTTTCCTCTTTACTCTAATTTGCAATTGTTCGAATCAACAGACATAGTTAATAGGGTTAAGGGTCAAAAATACACATGTGGTTTTGCCAAAAGTTCATCCAGTACCAAATGTTTTTTTTAGACGAAAAATACACATAAATTTTTAAATTGGATCAGAATTCACAGTTAATGTTATATTCCAAAAGGAAACGTTTGGTGCTGTATGAACCTTTTTACAAAATCATATGTGTATTTTTTACTCTAATTTAACTGTAAATGTGTATTTTTGATCAAATTTGAAAGTTAATGTGTATTTTTTGTCCAAAAAAAAAAACATTTGGTGTTGGATGAACTTTTGACAAAATCACATGTGTATTTTTTACCATTAACCCTAGTTAATATATATATATATATATTTATTTGTGAGATATAATGCATTGAAATTTTATATTTAAGAGATGATCATGGTCTCATCTGGTTTAGCGTAAAAATTATATATCAAAGTTCAATTTTATTTTATCTGAATATTAAAGTTGAAGTATGAGCTCTGAAATTATGAATGGATATTAATATATATGACGGACATTGGTATCATAAAGAAAAATGCTATCAATTATGGAAGACATATTTTATTTCATTATATATTAATGGTGATATACACATCTATTAGAAAGGGTTAATACACCTTTTGGTCCTTGAACTTTCACTAAATTTTGGTTTTAGTCCCTGAACTTTAAAATTGGTGGTTTTGGTCATTGAACTTTTGGTCAATTCTAGTCTTAATCCCTGAACTTTAAAATCGGTGGTTTTGGTCCTTTAACTTTCGGTCAATTTTGGTATTGATCCCTGAACTTTTTAAAAACCTCGAAAAATGAGGGACCAATAATGGCACAAAGTTTATGGACCAAAACCATCAATTTAACATTTATAAGGATCAATACCAAAATTGACCGAAAGTTTAAGGACCAAAACCACCGGTTTTAAAGTTCATGGACCAAAACCAAAATTGAGTGAGAGTTTAATGACCAAAAGTTGTATTAACCCTATTAGAAAACATGAATAATAAATCATAAAGGGACGAATTTTGTAAGAGAAAAGAAAAGAGGGCAATAAAGCCATTTTTAGTACATTTTGAAATCCCAAACTGAGGTAATAACTCAATTAGGGATTTATCAAATTTATTTACCTTTATGATCTTTAGAATTCCTTAATTCGTAACCAAAAAGAAATAATTAATATTTTGTATTTTATGATATACTTATTTTTGTTTAATATAATCTAAGTATAATTTGAAAATTGAAAAGGACTAAAATGAAACTTTGCTTATGTTTAAAGCACCAAATTAAAAGTATACTTTAGTCAACATATTTTTTCTATTATTATATATTATTCTAAATTGTTAACCATAACCATTGGAATTTTATCCAATGATAGAATTTGCCAGTGACGAAGAAGAGGTAAATTGATTATTATGGATTTCAATAGAAAAAATTTAGTCATCTTGGTCAAAAAAATGTAGTCATCTTGGTCAAAAAAGATTTCAGTCATCTCTAAAAATATCTCCAGGGTTCACAGGATTGGATAAAAATAGATTTGGCATTCAAAGGAAAGTCAAAGGAAAATCAGAAATAGAACCTGATTTTATAAGAAAATAGAAAATCTACTAAAAATGTGATCTCACATCTGGTTCCGCTTATTCAGACAGAACGGATGGCTTAAAAATTTTGTGTACCAGTATATAAGAAGGCTTATACATAGGTATCTATGAAAGTCAGAGATAAGAATAATTGGAAAAGAAGAAGAAAATGAAGATCATCATATGTGCCTTGTTCGTATTTCTGGCTTCCGCCGTGGCCGCCACAGTCCCCCAGAAAAGAGTATTGGACTTGGCAACATTTGGAGCACGTCCTAATGGAGACATAACACCGGTACCACTATTTTTTTTTTTAAAAAAAAGAGAATTTCAAAAATGATTTCTCAATATAGCTTAGTTATTCCTACGAATCCCTAGGCACTATTGTAATTAAGGTTACGTTGTTTTTTTAAATGAATGAAATTAGTCGTTATTGGCATGTCATTCAAGGATTTTACATTGTTAATTGTTAAACTATTATTGCCATTTCGTTTTCTCGTTTTTCAAATTTTAAATGAATGGCATTTAGATAATCTAGCAATGAAATTGCGGACTAATCCTTAGGTACAATAATGATTATGTCATTTAGGGATCGTGATGAATTATATGATTTGCATATATTTGAGGATGTTTCTAATTAATTTGGGTCTTTTTATTACTTCCTTTACAGAAAGTGTTTATTAATTACAATCGCTGCTACTAGTTATTAATTATGACTTTATGTTTTGAATATAATGAAGGCTTTGAACAGAGCCTGGGCAAGAGCATGCCATCACATCAGACACCCAGTTAGGATTTACATTAAGAAAGGAAAGTACAGATTGGGTGATATACAATTGACAGGACCATGCAAGAGTCCTTCCATTGAGATATTCAATGATGGAACAATTGAAGCACCAGGAGACATGAATCTGTTGCATGGAGCTCCACATTGGATTCGAGTTCAATACGTTAATGGTTTCATGTTAACAGGCCATGGAGTTTTTGATGGCTTTGGTCATGCTGCCTATCATCGCAATACATGTTCCAAAAACGTCAACTGCAAAATGCTTACCATGGTATGTAAATACATTAGTTAGGAGTTTTTTTTTTTTTTTTTGTCATAAGTGTAATACCTCAATCCACCGACGTAACAAGTCTCATTATTAAGGGGGAAAAGTTTTAATCAAAGGGTACGATTGTTCCCAATATGAAATGTTGAATGGGTATTATTGCAGAGAAATTAAATTGAACTAATGCACATTTTGTTGCAAATAACTAACTTAATTAATTTGAATTGCAGAACTTTGGATTCTATTTCCTCAACAACTCTCAGATTAGGGATATCACATCAAAAGATAGCAAAAACTTTCATATGAATGTTTTTGGATGCGACAACGTTGAGTTTAACAACGTCAAGATTAATGCACCTGAAAACAGTCCCAATACTGATGGAATCCACATCGGAAGATCCAAGAATATCAAAGTTTTGAACACTCACATTAAAACCGGAGATGATTGTATCTCATTGGGTGATGGAAGCGTCAACGTCACTGTGGACAGTGTCACATGTGGACCTGGTCATGGTATTAGTGTTGGAAGTGTTGGAAGATATACAAATGAACTTCCAATTGATAATCTCATCGTCAGAAACTGCGAACTCACCAACACAATGAATGGTGTGAGGATCAAGACATGGCCTGCTGCCCCAGGAACTATCACAATCACCAAAATGCACTTTGAGAACATCATAATGAACAATGTCTCCAACCCTGTCATCATTGACCAAGAGTATTGTCCCTGGAATCAATGCAACAAGAAGGTATCATCAATTTCCTTCAATTCTATTAATTAATCAATATGTTGCAAAAATTAAGGAATGTCTACACATTGTCATGCATATCCTAAATTATATATCCATTTTATTCAAAATAATTCCTTACCTTCATTTTGCTCTATACTCTCTATTAGATCCCATCCAAGGTGAAGATTAGTGATGTGACCTTCAAGAACATTAGGGGAACTTCTGGAACAAAAGAAGGAGTAACGCTCATTTGCAGTGCTGGTGTGCCGTGCCAGAACGTGAAAATCCATGATATTAATCTCAAATACCAAGGACAGGAAGTATTGGCCAAATGCTCTAATGCCAGGCCCTCAATTACAGGAGTAGCACCTGCTTGTACAAGGTCAACCGGAAGACGTTCATCACTTTAAATGTGTCCATCACCAATACCAACTTTTAGGCTTTTCTTTAATTTTGTTGTTTGTAATCCATCCGCATTATAATATACATACATATACATGTTAAGGAGGAGGATTTTTGACTAGGCATAATTGAGCTGGAAATGTTTTATTATTGACAAATGTATTTTTCTTTTTTTGCCAATAACTTTATTATCTATTGGCATAAAAGCTTCCTATAAGTAGGAAGTCCACACGTTCAATCCGGTATGTACCCTTCTCTTATTATAAAAAATCAATTTCAAAATAATAATATCTTCTTCCACGATCCCGTATCCCTTCATCTGTATCTGGCTGTTGCCCCAAGAACTACTCCGATATCTCCCTCAATTCATAAGGATTCATTTTCAGTTTTTTAATTCTTTTGTGGTGAGGAAACACACACGCATATATGTATGTATTTTCAGCGTTGAAATATAACATATTAGTTTTAATTGTATGAGTAGTCATTATAATTATTAGTATTAACTTTTGTATTTGAAGAACACTGTACTGAATGATTTTTTTACATGTTCAATACTATAAAAATTTCCCTTATAACTATATCATATCGGTGATTCAAACAATTATTCATTCATTCATCTCCTATATATATATATATATATATATATAAAATATTTCGTTTTGTGTATTCTATGATATTCAATATTCATAGAAAAAATAATTCTTTCAGCTATTGCAGATGTTTATATTGGAAGTGTTAAAAGCTAACTTTAAAAGCAAATACACTAATAGAAATACAAAACAATTGCTTGCCGGCCTCTCGCCATAAGCTTGCTTTATAGAAAGATCACAAATTTCTTTTTAATTTCGAAGAAAACTATTAAACTCGCAATATTGTGCCAACAATTTTACAATAAAAAAACCTAAAGAATAAAATTGAGCCAATGATTAAATTTTTTTTAAAACAATTAATTCAACTCTTGAAGATGCCAGCTAATTATTTTATATAGTAATTCAACTTGAAAATGATATCAACTGTAATTTGTTTCCTAGTTTGAGCACGTTGACCTTCCTCGTGGCTGAAAGATACTCCCTTCGTCCCTATTTATAAGAGCCAAAAATTTGAATGGTTTTGTCCCTTTTTATAAGAGCCCATCCAAATTTATCAAAGCATTTAATGAGCTTTTTTCCACTTTACCCATTATTTTTCTCTCTATTCACATTCTCTTTCATACTCATTTATAACATTATTATCACATTTCTCTCTCTTATATACCCAATCATAAATAAGGGCAAACTTGAGAAAACAAAATTATTTCAGACATACTTATCTCTCTCAACCACTTCCTTAATATGTGTGATTTTACCTCTTTGGCTCTTATAATAAGGGACGGAGAGTATAATTTGTTTTGGGAATGAACAAATGACAATATCATGCTAATAATAAAAATCATTGAGAAAGAATGCCAAACCATCATCTTTCATAGCTTACAACTTCCATTTAGAGTCTATAATTGTTTTCATATCATTTACAAAATCTCGATCCACTACAAAAACAGATTCATATTGACGAAATTAGCAACAAAAGTTTAGTTTATTGACGAAATTTGTGATGGATTAGCAACAGAAAATATTTTGTCATTAATTTTATGGTGACAAATTAGTTTATCAATGGAATTTTAATTCCGTCACAAATTACTAATGAAATTCTGCCGAGAAATTGCCGTCGGAATATTCCGCCGGCAATATTTCTCACTGAAAACTTCTTAGGTAATTATGTCGCTTTGTTTTAATTTAAATGAAGCCATGTGGTGCCCGTAAAAAAGGACCACATGGCAACTCCAATGAATGTCACTGCTGCTTACCTGCCCCCCTTATGCCACGTGTGTTCCCACCACATTGTCCACGTGTCAACATCACAAATGGGTTAAAATTGTCATAAAAGAGCATTTTCTTATATATAAAGCCAACTTGACTAAGATATAAAAAGATACTACAAATACAATAAAGCCTTCTATTATATGTAATAAAAGATCCAACAAGATACAAATAAAACATAAACAGAACAAGAAATAAAACTTAGAAAAAAACAAACCATAATATAATACCAGATATAATGTGAAACCATTATTAGACCCAAAAGAGACAAATATGCGACGAAGCTCATAAGCCTAGTATTGATTCTGAATTTCACTACATAAAACGAGTGACTTAGCCACAAAATTTAATGACAGAATTCCGTTAGTAAAGACAAATTTCTGTAACTAATTCACTGGTTTTTTTGTAGTGTTTGATGCATAAGTCGGATGGAATTATAGCCCAATGATCTTCCCTTATCCTCCATGATTGAAAAATGCTAGGAAGGTTAAAATTATCATATTTTATCTGAGATTGATGATATCTAAAATCAACCCTAGTTTGATGCTTACACGAAAACAAGCCTTTACGAAGCTCCTGAAGAAAGAACTTCACGATATAGGTAACTCGTAGGCTATAACAAAGAGAGTATGATGCTAGCTCTCCGATGAGATTGATCAAATAACTTATCTAATCATGAAGAAAAACCAGAGGAATGTTTGGAACCTGGTAGATAGTCCTATGATATATATCATAAAAATACAAATGTAAACATAAACCAAAGTAGCATAAAAGAACAAACATATGCAGCTCTGCATGAAAAACTTCTAAGTGGCTACATAAGAGCATAGAGGTCCCTATTGGTATCATCGACAAGTATGAAGCTTTTTGGCAAAAGCTAGCTCCATGAGAATCTAGAGAATGAGGAAGATGCTATTCCCATGTTCCTTTCCTTTTCCCTCTAATCTTTGCTTTAAAAATAGAGTGCATTTTCCACTCTAAGGAAAGACCAGGCAGGCAATGTTTAGAAGCATGGAATCAATTTGAGCAAAAAACCTTTTCCTCGTGTTAAAAAAGAAAAACCGCAAGAAAAATGATCATAGCCTGAAAATTTCTCCTCAATCTTCTCAACGGGGTTATTAGATTTCAACTCATCAAAAAATGAAATTGGAGATCCACATTCTTGTAGATGCTTAATATGATTCATCTCCCAGCAGCGCGATTCAACCAACATAGAGAAAAAGACAAAGACATGACACATTGCGTTTTTTTACTGAGATGCCTTGATGATTATCCTTGAGATGATATGATAGCTTCGAGAAGGAGAAGAAATCTGCATGTTGAATTATAATTAAAGAGAAGCCAGAATCTTCAATGATGTGTCATATGTTCTTTGCCGCAATTCCTCAACTTTCTTGCGCTTAGATCAATATTTGAGTTAAGGTTAATGACAGATAATAGACAATTCCTTTCCGCTTTCTTTTTGAACCCTCAACTGCTCCCACGTGTAGTGATACTTTATTTTTAGCGTTCGGTATCCTAGACTTACCTCTTTTTAATTCAGAGGATTTTTGGGGGTCTAGATTAATCCGTATCAAACCATGAAGGACTACAAGAGTGGTAAAGTTCTATCACCAAATATTTAACATTACTGTGTTCTTAGAACTCGAACTCGAGATCTCTGATTAAGTTAGTACAACCCTTTATTAGTTGAACAAAGTGATTGGTGGTTAGTAATACCTTTCTAAATGGAGCTGTGATGAATCTATTATTTATATTCGCAAAATTTAATACACACACACATATATAATATTTCAAATACAAAAAACAAATAGGAGATTTAATTTATATTACAATATATATTACATATTATATATAATTCAATTTTTTGTCAAATATTTTTTTTCTTATTTCTAAAAAATTTGTAGTAATAATTAATATATATTATTCATTCAAAAATTAAAAAATTAATATTTGTGATCAATATTTATTTTGATGGGTAAATGTGCAAATTTGGTAACAAAATATTGCATAAGGTGCACCGAACTGAAAATATTTTGGTTATATAAAATTATGATATTATATATTTAAAATTATCATAATATAATAATTAAAAATGTGTGAATTATTACTCACAAAATTCGGTTTTTAATTTTGCCCTCAAATACAATTTTTGGTAGAGCTTTTTTATCGGTAAAATTTCAAACAAATTTCCGTCAATAATTTTGTTGCTAAATATAGTTTCTCATGGAATTTTTCTGTCAATAGTTTATTTTTTTCAATAAGTTCAAGAAAAAAACTAATCCAAAACATTGCATAAAATTATCAATAGAGCACACGCCTCAAATCTTTGGTCTAAAATTATGTCATTTTCCTTAATAGCTTCTTTGATCAAGCACATCAATCATATTACAGAAGCGAACAAAGATGCTAGCAATAAGCTAATTAATTTAGTCATCTACGTAACTTGATATGAGCCCCATTTATATTTCTACCTTCTGTGCAATGGATTTTCCACCTGAGTAATTTGACGTTTTTTAAATATAATATTCTTTTGGATGCAAGGAGTCAAGTTTGATTTTATCTTCGACTATATTTGTCTCGTATATATGTGTGTGTATTGTTCTTGAATTATATTGGTTCTTCTTGACTATGAAATTCATTATTTATATATATTATATAATTATTTGTCATCAAGCTTGATATTATTAAGTCACATTTTGGATATTTGATGTTTTCTATTTTGTTTCTTTTATTTAAAAGCCATAATTAATAAGTCAAAATGAACATTATAATGATAATTATGATAATAAGAGAAAAAATTGAAGTATTTAAAAATAATGAGAAAAAGAACATGTACGTGGTCCAAAACAGTTCTTTGTTCTAGCAACCGCAAGGTATATGCTTGACTGACTAAAAGTAACTATAACTAATGTAAACAATAATATAATGAGAGGGAAACAAACTAAATTAAAGTATTAGAGAGAGAGAGAGAGAGAGAGAGAGAGAGAGAGAGAGAGAGAACATGACAAGCACAATGGTGGCCCGCACAAGCACAATGGTGGTGAACATGTAATACCCACAAATTGACAAAAGGAAAGAACAAAGAAAAGTACTACTGAAGCGAGAGAGAAAAAGGAAGTTAAAGGTATTGGGTCTGTAATATTACAGCAGTGTGATGATTAACGAATATGTGGGTGCGTGTCTAGTTCAATTTCTCTGGATATCATCAAGAAGATTTTGCTCTTCTCATTGAACCTCTATGCATTAATATAATCTTGCATTATTTTAATTTTTGCGAGCAAATATAATCTTGTAACATTCTTTATTTCATATATCAATTTAACCGGAGTTTATGACATTTAAGGGTTAAATAAGAAGTAAGAAATTTAGAGATCAGTTTGGCTAAAGTAAAAGGAAATGTTGGATGGGCCAAATGGTGTAATTATGAGAAGTTTAGGGGCAAAAGTGTAAATAGGATTTGGAAAAGAATAATAATGCATTTTACAAATGGGCTCGCCTTCAATATTGGGCCATGCATAGATACATATTTTCAGTTTTTCACCTACTTTCAGATGCGGAAACTACCTTTTCCATATTCCAACTTCAAAGAACAAGGTCACTTTACTATCGCCACGTTCATCATCTATTTGGTTTCAGCGGACAACGATTTTTAACAATAAGACTTTGATTCTCCACAAAAGGCAGTATTATGTGATAGCATACAGAGAGTTGTTTAACAAAGAAGTGACAAAGCCCAACAAGCTGTCCAAAATGCTCAAAAGATTTATTGCTTGGGAACGTTTACATGGAGGATAACATGGATTATTACTACTTGGGTGATAACATGGATGATTACATGTGTAGATCTTAATGTGACATGTGGCAAGGCACCCCCAAAGCCACCATGGCATGGAAGAGTCCAATGGCGCATCAAGACTTCAAATCGGAGCCCAAATGCAATGTGTAATGGACTATGGGAGTTTCAGAACAAGATTCAACTGCATTCAAGCCCAATTGGATGTCTTAAAGGCTCATACATGTTATAATGAACGAAAATTGGAAAAGGAAGACCTATTTTGAAGATCCAAGAAGGTTTAAAAAGCATCAAGAATGGTCTAATATAGAATCAATTAGGTAGGATTCTATTTGTTTGAATTAGTTTCCAATTTTGTATTGATTGCTTCTTGAAGGCAATGAATTACCTATTTTGTATTGCATTAATAAGTAGAGAGTCAAATATGGTCCTTTCCATTCATGATGGGATCTCTCTAGGTAGTGAGTCATCTAGATTATTCTATCTTAACTAGCAAGTTAGAGTATTCTAGAAGGTCTTCTAATGTTTACCTATTTTCATTTATTTTCGCAATTATTTTTGTTGTATTTTATTAAGTCAGTATTTTATGCTCAAATAGCTTATTATGGGCTTTTGGGCTTAGGTTATCAATTAGGTTTTTCATATTAGGGTTTTTTTAAGAGTCTTAGCTTATAAATATTTCAATATGTACTCAATTGAGATAGAGACTTGAATGAAGATGATTTGAATTAAGAACCATGTACTTAGAGAGATTCTAAATCTCTTTGTGTGAGCTATGCTTGCACGTTGTATTCTTGATTGAATACTTGACTGTATCAAGATCTGATCATCCTTGTGGTGTTTGTGGCTTAGGGTTATAAGAGACATGTACTCTTCCTCCCATTAATCATCTGTGGCTTAGGCTTGTGGTGTCTGTGCCTTATCTTATCCTTATACTTGTTCTCTAGCTGATCCATCCCCCTTATTCTATCATTATGATTCTGATTTACAGATTTATGGAGCTCACACTTATAAATTCAAGCTAATTAAGGGACTCTCCCTCAATAGTATATAGTTTAGTGGTTAAGGATGGATTCTTCCTTTAAACTTGAACCCATCTTAAATAATATAATTATTGTGTTTGCAGGCGATTATTTACCAGAATAATATTAAAGCTAAGCTAAGGGAGTGTCAAGGCTAGGCTATGGATTTGATTGCCTTGCTTGGGGTGGCTTTAGGGATGTGTGAGCATTCTGGATGGTGTCGAGGGCAAGGATAATGTGTCAGACCTTCTGTGGTATATGGTTGGAAGCCACAGTCCACAACTTCAAGCCATCCCTCTGTTGCCGACATGTGGAGGGCTAGTAATAATGGTGGTGAGTTTCTTTGGCAGGAGCTGAGCCAGGAGGTACGTCAAGAGCTGAGTTAGGAGCTATGTCAGGAGATGTGTCACGAGGTTAACCAGGTTGCTGATGACCATTATCAATGTCTTTATGCCTAGGTCGACATGACTAACGATGTGCTTGAGCATGCATCTGGCCGAATGAACCCCACATAAGACTCCACTATGGGTCCGTTTGGTTCATGGAAATTCAGGTAATGGAAGCGGAAAATCTAGATTTTCTGTCACCCTCACGTGTTTGGTTGGCAAATCTCAGTGCTTTCCTTTTCTGCTGGCCATGGATTTTCCTTTAAAGAGGGTAAAATGGGTTCCCATAAAAAATGGTAGGAAGCCATTTTCTGTCCGACGAGGGAAGATCCAGAAGATAATTTTGCCCTTACCCATATCTCATCTTCTCCTTCTTCACTGCACCTTCGTCTCCTCACAAGGAAGAAGGAAAAATGGCAGCCTCCTGAAAATGTGGAAGGTGAAGCGAATTATGGGGGAAGGGAGGTTGAAACTCTCACTAGTATCTGGCAGACTCATATCTGTGCACTCACCTTCACCAATAGCGAGTAATTTGAAAAACTGAAATCACCAATCTCAAATCAATTCACCATCTGAAACCCCCATCTTTCTAGTTCCTTCCTAGAGCTCCGGAGAAGAAGAAGGAGCAAATTTTTTTGTGTTGTTATTGTTTTTTTTCATCTCACCTTCCTCGAGTTACGGAGAAGAAGAAGGACCAAATTTTGTTGTGCTGTTTTCATTTTTTTATCTCACCTTCCCAAGTTACGGAGAAGAAGGAGCAAATTTTACTATGTTGTTGTTTGTTTTTTTTCTTTATCTCAAGTTTATGGACCCATAATTTTGGCTATGAATTGTATGTATAGTCTGGACAATGAATTATTATATGGATTTTTTTAGAAATTTTGGTGCAGGTAAATTTGAATTCGACACGTTTTTTTTGTTGTGGAAACAAGTTTCAAAATCAATTTTGAATCTCCAAAATGGATCTTTTTGACACCGCAATTTGATATTAGAATGTGAAATCCAATTTCACCACGTTATGTTACGTAATTTTTTTTTCTATTTTTTTTATATTTCTATTTATTTTTATTATTTAAAATAGGTCTCCAAAAAAAAATAGGTCAAAGTAGTTACAATATGGCTAATTGTTGGGATAAATTGGACTAAATTTTATTGTCAGTGTATATATTGGGGTAAGCTAAGAGAAGATTTGTGAGAAATTTTTGCTTCAAATAAAAAAATAATTTCAACAAATACGTATTTATGATATTTCTCTAAATCCTTATATTATTTATTGTCCTAACGTTATTAACACTATCAAATATCTACTTAGATTGTTATTATTTAATGTTTATTTTTATTTCATTTTATTGATGTACGTTGTTGTTGTTATATAAGGTGATGAGTTTTATAATAAAATAGATTACTTCCCGTATCCTAACAAAACACAATCTTTGTATTATGATATATTTTATCATTTATTTACTTTTTAAAATTTTTTCAATTATTTAATATATATAGAACCATTTTTATGGAAATTTATAATAAATTTTAATTTTGTATTGAGTTATTTTAAATGTATTTTATTATCTTTTTAAATAATTATATTGTATTTATCATTCAAATTTTGGGAAAATTCCAAATAAATACCCATTAAATATCAAAAGGACAGAAATGTACCTCTAATATACAAAAGGACATAAGAAGGATTGTTCCCAATTTGGAATAAGCAAGTTTAAGGAAAAAATACTAAACAGCCCCTGGCTCTCTTGCTACACATCTAATCCCATTTGAAACCAAAGAAACAAACCACACCTGAGCATCCTCCTTCATCTCATTGATCGGAAGCCGCCGACGTGTGTTGTAGTGGTTGAAGTTCGACGTTTCCATCATGGTTGGAGTCACCAGCATCTCCTATCGAGGTCAAAATTGGTGGGTTTGCTCCTCAAAATTGTTAGAGCTTATTGACCAAAAGTAGCTGTGGCTTGAAATCAGCAATGTGGCTTGAATATTGCTTGAAATCGACGGTGTTGGCTTGAAAGTTGCTAGAAATTGGTGGTGTTTCTCTTTATGGTAAATCCTTTTTCATTCTCTCATTTTGTTTGTCCTCACCTTGAACCACTCCAACAAATGTTGTTCAATCGTCTCTAGCTTAGGCTTTGTCTGGTTCAGAGTTTCATGAGGGGAGGTAAGAGTTTATTGCGCCTCTGCTTCTCCAGTTTAATGGTTATTTGCTGTGATGGTTTATTTGATATGTTTCAGATATTAATCCACCAACCCCATTTTTTTCCTTTTCCCCCTCTTCCTCCATGTAGCTTCTTAGCAAAACAACAAGTAGTGCATATTTGTTTTTTTTTTTGTGCTATTAAACCAGTTTGAAACGGATCAAAAGTGGTAGGGATGAATATAGAGTTAATTCCAAGTTTCTAATGGAGGCTGAGAAATATCATATCGTTTGATGTATCCTCAAAGGCTTATGTATTCACAAAGATTTTGGTACTCTCTCTTCTTATTTTGTTTCTTTCACTCTTCTGTTGAGTGCAAAGCTTAACAGATGGGATCTAAATGGCGATGGAGTTCCTAGCTAAATGTTTATTTTATTTTATATTACATAAAACTATGTACAATTAGTTTGATTTTTATAGGAAAATATTTATTTAGAAACCACATAATGGATAATTTGGTGGCTATGGAAATAAGCTTTTCATAGCTTTGGTCAGCAACCTGTGGTCCTCAAACTTTGACATTTAATGTATGAAAATTTGTTTAGATAGTTTTTTCCTGCTAGGTGTTTAGGAAAATGGATAATTTATAGATCGGACTTGTTGAAGCGTAACTTTCAAAAACTAGAAGTCATTTGATACATAAAACAATATTGATTGACACTTGTTGTTTTACATTTTTTTTCAAGTGATGTTTTATTAGATAAAAGGCTGACGCGGGCTCTGCCCGCTACTCTGATGATTCGTGTTTTAGATGTTTTTTATGTTCACAAAAATGAATATGGAAACTGCATTTAAAAAGTAGAGATACTAAGAAGTAAAAATACAGGGTGATAGGATTACACTTCAACTCACTCTAACAGGCCTTCGTTATTGATATGTAAATATTTATTTTTGTCATGGTTAATGGTTAATCATCATCCATAAGTAATGTCAGTTTTATATACATGTTTTTTTTTAATGATTTTTACTATAGATATATATAGTATGCATATGGAATAAATTGTAATTTTGGAACAATTCTGGCTAGCCACTTGATCTAACATATGAAAGCCACAATATGCTCCTCAGCATTCATGGTATTTTATCTCTGCAGATATCTACCTTAAAGAACATACATAAAAATATAGAAATTACTCCAATCAGCAACCTTGTCTGATTTATAGTATCTATTTACATAATCATTCAATTGAAGATTTTCTTTAAGAGTTTGTTTCATTGTTTCATGGGAAATAAGAAAGATATAATTGATTTTACTACTGTGATTGATGATTAAGTTTGAAACTGAAATATTGTGGGTTTTTACATTTGAAATCTGAGAAGGAAAACTTGCATGAAAGAATTATTGGTTGTAACACGTTACCTTTTACATATTAAAATTGTTGGTGTGAGAATTGAAATTTTCTGTCAATAAGAGAATCACAAACTATTGCTTGTGTTGATTGTGGTTTAATGATAGAGTTTCTTTGCTTGTGTTAACGGACTAATCAATTGGTGTTTCTGATTTTGGCCACTTTGTGATTTTTGGACTTGTTTTGGTTGTTATTACTTGCTGTGATATTGCTTGTTAATGAGCTAAATCCTATTGACTGGACTGATTTGTGGTATTTCTTTACTTTTGTTGGCTACACAAAAACAATAACTCAGATTTTCTGTGCAATTGGCATCTACTTTACTGTCTCCTTGAGTGATTTTGATACTGATTTGTTTTTTAAATTAGTCGTGGATTATTCTAAGATTCTGATTGCCATTCCAACCGTTGCTATTTCCTTTCCAAAATTCTGTTTGGTGGCGAATTTTTGGTTTTTATTTGTTCAAGATTGGTGATAAAAAATGGTTGGGTTATGCTTCGTTGCCAAGCTTTACAAGAATCTAATTACTCATTTTCTTGCTAAGTGTTGTCAAATTTGATAAGTTGTTTTGTAGGTCTTAAAAATGGAATTACAAGCAGGAGGGAGTAAGCAATCAAAGGGAAAAGAGGTTCACAGGGATGCAGAAGAGGTGGGAAATGAGGACATCAAAAATAGCTACGTACTATTTCATTATGTAAACCAAGGCAAAATATTGTGGAACTTGCCATTATGTAAACCAATGTTGGCAAAATATTGTGGAATGTGCCATTACTATTCAGTTGTCCACAGCTAAAAATTATTTTTTTAAGTTTACATGTTAAAGATATTATGTAATATGTTAGGGTAAACTTCGCTCAGTATGGTATATGGGTTTGACAACTCCAGTCATGGTATTAACCACTCGAGTATAGTCATTAATCATTTGACTAAATGCATTAACCAATGTAGTAAAGGCATTAACCATTTCGCTGATTCATTACTTGGGTTCAATTTCTTTGACAATTGTGAAAGTGGTTAGCCACTTGAGTATAACCATTAACTACTCAAGTAAAGGCATTATTCATTCTAATAAAGGCATTAACTACTTCGTTGATTCATTACTTAGGCTCAATTTTGTTGACAATTGTGAAAGTGGTTATTTCACTTTTGTTGCTAAGCCTTTTAAATTGTATTACTCATGTAAATCATTGTTGGCAAAATATTGTGGAATGTGCCATTACTATTCAATTGTCAAAAGTAACAAGATCACTTTTAGTTTATATGGCTGAACTTCGCACCGTGGGGTATTAACAGCTTGAGTATGGATCAACCACTTGAGTGTGGCAATTAACCACTCCAGTATAGCCATTAACCACTTCACTAGTTCATGACTTACGCTCAATTTCACTTATGTTTGTGAAAGTCGTTAACCACCCTAGTATAGCCGTTAATCACCTTAGTATAGCCATTTATCACTTCGCTAATTTATGACTTAGGCTCATTTATTTTTGTTTGTGAAAGTAGTCATCCACTCGAGTATTGCAATTAACCACTTGAGTATAGCCATTAACCACTTCCCTTATTCATTACCTGGGCTTAATTTCGCTTTTGTTTGTGAAAGTCATTAACCACTCGAGTATGGAAATGAACCACTCCTGTATAGGCATTAACCACTTACATGATTCATTACTTGTGCTAAAAAACACTTGTTCTTGTGAAAGTCATTAACTACTCGAGTATGGACATGAACCACTCCTGTATAGGCTTTAACCACTTACCTGATTCATTACTTGGGCCAAAAAATGATTGTTCTTATGAAAGTCATTAACTGCTCGAGTATGGACATTAACCACTACAGTATAGGCGTTAACCACTTACCTGATTCATTACTTGGGATAAAAAATGCTTGTTCTTTTGAAAGTCATTAACCACTCGAGAATGGCTATTAACTATTCGAGTATGGACATTAACCACTCCAGTATAGGCGTTAACTGCTTACCTGGTTCATTACTTGGGCTCAAAAATGCTTGTCCTTGTGAAAGTCGTTAACTACTGTCCTACCAAAGCCCTCAATTCTTCAATTGTATGTCACCCCCTCCTATATTGTTTTTAGCTTAGTATTCCCACCATAATATTTCTCTTCATCTTCAACATTCTTTCCAAAGCTTTCCCCCACATGAAAATAACACGTAAGTGATTTGGAATACGTTGCCCGAAAATTTCATGTCATCCTGCATGCTAACCTGCACCAAAACAATCTAAATTTAATTAAAATGATAGTTGTTAAACAATGATCTTTCATCACTTTACAATATGCCCCCTAACAAATTCACATGTCCCATTAACTACTCAAGTGCAGACGCTAACCATTTTAGTATAGCATGTTATGTTAACTACTCAAGTATAGCCATTCACCATTTCAGTATAGCGTGCTCAATTAACTACTCAAGTATAATCATTAACTACTTTCAGTACAGCATGTTCCGTTAACTACTCAAGTACAGCTGTTAACTACTTCAGTATAAGTATTAAATACATATTTCACCCTTACCAATAGGAACACTATTTCAGCGAGAACTCAACTCATTAAATAATGCACAGCATCCTAATTCTTCATCATTCCCATATATCTTCACTCATTATCACTTCATCTCACACCTTTTCGTTCACAATAATACGTAACCTTCGACAAGATCTAAGCTTTTCTTCTCTATCATTCACCTAAATCAACTACCCAGCTTAACTCATCATCAATCTTCAAACCCATTTACCCACATTGAAGACCCAACAAAATAATCAACCATGGTATCATCTTCCACCTCATACTAGAAGGAAAACACTATCTTCATCCAAATATTACTCAAAGTTAGTATCTTTATCTCCTTTTAAAGCTTGCACATTGGCATTAATGGCTTCCACTATTCCCCTGCGCGCGCCAGTGAGCTTGTGATTGTTTTACGTTTCAAATGGAATTTAATCTAAGGAGAAGAGGAGGGGATTTTTAGTCTTTTTGCTTTAAACTTGGTTATCCCAAATTGGGAACAATACCCATTGTGTCCTTTTGAGAATTGGAGGTACATTTTTGTCCTTTTGATATTTGAGAGATATTTATTTGGAATTTTTCCTTCAATTTTTGTATTTAAACATGACGTTTAGTAATAAATAATCACTAAGCGTAAATATGATCATTTCTGCATATTTTTTAGTTTCCTTACCACAATTTTCAACCAACCAAACATAAAATTTTACATTCCATTAATTTCCATTCCTATGCGTACCAAACGTGTTGACTTCCTTTCCATTTCATTCCTTTCAATTCCATTCATTTCCTTTCGATTCCATCTGAATACTTTCTATGAACTTAACGGGCCCTATAAGTTCCAATGTAATCATTGTCTAGGCTCCCTCCATGGCCACCTCGCAGATGATGATAATGAGGATGAGGACGACACCAACTTGGAGCGGCTTTCATAGCTTTAGGGTTTTATATTTCTTTTAATTTTGGACAATTATTAATATATAATAAATATTGTTTAAAGTTTAGTGTAATTGAAATAATTGTTTGATGGTTCAATTTGTTTCAATTTCTTAGTGTTTTAAAAAATATTTTAAGAAAATAGTTGTTTAAGGTTAAATGTAATTGAAATAACATATTAATGTTAGTAGCAGTTATGAAACTACTACTAATATTAAAAAAAAGCGGCATCTACTAGCGGCTAAAAGGAGTGTGTAATGGCGGTTTTAACCACCATTATACAATTACAGGTGGTTTTGCCTTCTGCCACTAAAACCACCGTGGCTAATATTTACTGGCGGTTATAAGAACAACTAGTAATCAAGTCAACGACGCTACTAATTCAGTGGAGGTAGATGTAAACTGCCACTAATTAAAGAGTGCCAAATTTCCCATTGGATTGTACATTAAACCGCCAATAAAAGCCCATGAATATAAAATTTAAATTTAGCAATTAGTAGCTGTTTGAAACCGCTACTAAAGCGAAATTTAAAATGCGGAAAAATTTTCCCTCGCAATTAAATTAGTGGCGGTTGCAACCGCCAGTTAAACCGCCACTAAAATTTTAAACATTATCGCCACTAAGTTCTAAGAAATTATAAAAAAAAAATTTCAAATTTATTTGTAGATACCAAAATATATTAATTTTATTAAACATATTAGGAATATATTTATAATTAAACCATCATATTATGTATATATAATTTCTATCATATTTTTATAATTACTATAACCCAAATGATATATTAAATACTCAATTGATAAGTATTACTAAAAATAGGACATATAGTTAGAATACTTTGCTCATTTATAAAAATAGGTATTACATTTTTGATATCAGAGCAAAGGTTATGGTATACATTAGCTGGAATACTTTGCTCATTTATTATTTAGTTATAAAGATATATAGTTAGGACATCATTTTGGTTTTATTACATATTGACTAATATTTATAGATACCATGAGAACACCTTTAGGAAATGATTATATATAATATATATAAAAGGAATAATAGTACATGAAATGACTGAAAAGTGGAGGTAGATGTCTATGGTCTTATCTTGAGGCATAATATTTTCAATTTATTTATGAATAAGGAAATTGTGGTTTAGAAGGTTAGATATGATGTGATTAGTGGGCTTGAGAAATTTTATATGTATTTAGATTTTAGGATAATGAGTTCATTAATAATTGTTAGTTGATTTAAGGTTGTGTTTAAGACTTGATCCTCAAGTCTTAGATGGATATTCTTTTAGATATAGTTGCCCTTGCCAATATACTTTTCAGGTAAGTTAAAGAGTAAAGAAGGAAAGCAGAAGTGATACAAATAAGAAATCACAGGCTTGTGATGTTGTAATGATTTTATACGCTAATATGATAAAAATCAATAGTTGTTTTATTAGATAAATATACTTTTGTCAATTATTCCTTGCAAAAACTTAAGGATAAAAGTGTCAATGGAAGTCAAAAGGATGAATATCCTAGCTAGTCAAGTTAGAAGAAGGAATAGATTGGAATTCCAAACCTTTAAATAAAAGGTTACAGCGAATAGAGGTAAAATTTCTATATAACTTGGTATATTATTAGAAAATTTTATATGGTGTATAACCGTGTGATTTGGAAATATGAAGAATTTAAATCTTGATTTTCTCTATAATTGTTGATTTTAAGCTAATAAAATAAACAGATTCAGAATGTTGAAAATTTTGAGGTTTAAAAGAGATAGAAAGGTACTATGCATAGAGAAAGCAAAAATGGATTTTTATTTGAACCATTTCTTTGAACTAAAAAACATATTTAAGGTTCGGGTAAAGTTAAGCCAAAGCTTAAGGCTTGACTTGGATATTCATCAGCTGTTATAACAAATAAAGAATGTGAAAGGTATAATATAGAGATATTTAATAATTTGGATTATCATTTGATGGATTGTCAAGGTGGTTTGGGAATATATGTGATTATGGTGGTGCGTCCTTAATGGAAGAAATCAGATTTAGATAATCGAAATTGGAAGTGAATTGAGCTTATTAATGGATTTCTGTAAAATAATTTTGTGATTTCAAGTATAAGATTTGATTTTTGAAGTTGTTGAAGATAATTAAGGATGTTTAGGAGAATTGGAAGCTTCAATAATGAAGTTGGGATTTTGAAGTAATGAATTGTGATTAGGGGTGTTTAAGGAGATTGGAGTTATATTTTGGAAAAGTTTATCGAATAATTCTAAGGAAGTTTCTTAAGTAAATTAACAAGTAATTGAGGTTTGCAGTTGATGATTAAATGGTTTGTATTATGGGTAAGTTACTTAATAATTGGTATATAATTATTTCTAAGTTACGACTTTCTTAATTCTTTTATGTTGAGGATTCAATTTAAGTATTATTAAGGGGAAAATTAAGGGTAAATTGTTGTTTTGATGTTTTAGTATGTGTTATCACTTTTAGGCTTAAGTGATGAAGAGTGATGGATGAACCTGGAACTTGTTGTTTTGGAAGGCTTGACATCAGTTCTGAAATTAGAATAATAAAGGGAGTTGTATATTTCTATTTGGACATAGTTCTTAAGGTTGGAAATTTTAAACTTGCCAAGGTTGATGCAGTATGAATATGAGTGCTTAGCAGGTACCGTTATAGAAGATATACAGATTCAGTTTTGGAAGAAGATCTCTCAGATTTTTCCTGAATATTGGTATTTGGACCTTGAGAGATTCAAGGAGGTTTATAGCATGGGAAATTGAAATTAATCTTACTTTGAATGAAAGTTCAACATTTGAAAGTATGAGGATGAAATAGGCAGATTATGTTTGAATGGTATTTTCATGCAGTATGGTAAATATATTCTTTAATGAAGAATAGTTTCTGAAGAATAGAGAAATTCATAGTGTAGCAATGGAGTTGATCTTGCTTAATAAAGCAAGTTGCACTCCAATAGTCCTATAGATAAGATCCAATTAAATTGACTCTATTGTAATATGAGCAGGAAATAGAGAATAATCTCTAGAATTGTCTATTTGTTTAGATGTTAATTACTCCCTATTTTTAATTATATTTGATATATATTTTGGTATATTTGGGGAGTCATTGATGCAAAATTTAAGAGATTTATTTAAGTTTTTTATAAGATATCGATTTGGTGTATGATTTGGGAACTTAAAAATAAATATGTTAGTTTTAAAATTAAAAAAAATATGAATAGTTAAATTAGGTAAAACAAATCAATAAATAATGATAACTTAATGTTATAAAAAACAAACAAAGATGGGGAACAGAATCAGGCATTATTACTATTATTACTTTTCATTATTATACTCATATATTACTTTCCTTTTGCTATAGCCCACATAGCGTTCTGGAGCAAGTATGGGCTGAAACGGAAATGCCAAAGCAAGACAAATGTGTGAAGAAAGGGGGCCCAAAAGCTTCACTGTTTTGGAGTCGTCTTCGTAGCCTTTCTTCACGGTCTTCCAGGGGCAGAGAAGACGCGCCGCGGCCACTGTGCAGAAATTAATCATCTTCTCCAGTCGCGAGCGTGAGTGAGAGAGGGACAAGCAAGGGGCAATGAAATAGCTTGGGTAAAGAGGGTTTGGAACCCCTAATCCCATGGTTTGCAGTTTTGAGAAGAGATCCCAACTCCATCCTTGGTTCAATTCGTTTCTTCATCTTTTTCTCATAGCTTCTGTCATGGATTGGTTTATATGCTATGAATGTGGTGTTGCTGAAATGAATGACTAGCTAACTAATTTGTTCTAGGTTTATTTTTAAGCTTTGTATGAATTGATGTTTAAAATTCTTTCTCTCTTGACGACTAATGATTATTAGGTTGTAAATTTAACTTGTGCTTTATTTCTCCTAAGTGGTAGCCAACATTTAGCTTGTTAGCTTAATTAGTGGCTTGAGAAAGCATTAATTAAGCATAGAACTAGGTTGAATTCAAGCTTATCTTAAAATTCTAAGTTGGGATTGAGAGTTTGTTAATGAGATAGAGATATTCATTAACCAAGTTTTGTAAAGTTGAAGTGGGATGTTTTTAAGGTTTGAGTAAGCTTGAGAGAGTTATTCAAATGGATAAGATTTCAAACAAGAACATAATGATTATTAATTATCATTAGGGAAAGAACAATTAAGCATAATGAAATACAAAGTGGATAAATAATCCTAGATTCCTTTTGTCTTGAATTAAAGTTTTAATTTAGTTTTTGTCAAGTTATTTTTATTGATAAATTTAAATTTCAAAATACAAAAACTTTGCACTCAACCTAATTGATAGCATAATTGTAATAATTAATCCACTTTTGCCTTTGTCCCTATTGGAACGACAACATTTTCTATACTATTTTTGATGACTTATGCGCTTGCGGATATGCTAAACCTCGGACAAGTCAGAGGTAAAGTTATTTAATAACTTTATCCATGCGATTTAATATTCCTAAATTAGGATCATGACAAGATCCAAGTAGTGAACTTCAGGAGATCTCCAGTTAGATCTTATAATTATAGAAAACCTTTTGAATGGTTTATGGACCATATAGTTTAGCATTTCTTTGGAAAACCAAATAGATGTTAACAAAAGAAAAATGTTAAGGAAAGTTAAGTGTTCAAGAAAACAAAAGATATTAGAATGTTGCTTATTCAATAAAAATCATTAATAAAGACTTGGCTGGGTAGGCCAATATGTTGATATGAAGAATAGAAAATCTAGTTATTATGACATAGACAAGGAGTTAGATTTATATGCGGTTATGCTAATCGCTAAGTGAATTTCTAGAAGGAGATGAAAAGCTCACTTCCACTTTAGTTTATTCACTCCGGATCCTCAAAAAGACCTATATGGCCTATAGTAATTCTATCAAGCATGGGTCTGGATGTCTCTTACTTCGGTAGGGAAGAGTGCTAGCTAGTGAATGCTTCTAGTTGATTATGAGTTAGAATACTCATGTTTCCTTGTATGAAATTATTCATCTTGGCAATGTGCACAGTTTATTATTCATTCTATCAGTTATGAGCACCAGTTTCACAATCAGCTCAGCTATGTACAAGAGTAATGGGATAGAGTATTAATTATACAAAGTAAAATATTAGTAGAGCCCAAAGTAGAAAAGATTATTCATATGGCACTTTAGTGGCACACATGTATAATTAATGAGAAAGTTTAAAAATTATGCCTATCAAAACAGATTAACATCAAAGTTTAAAATTTTAGAGAGAGAGAGAGAGAGATTCTTTAAGGATAGTGAAGACATAGAAGAGAATGATAAGCATAGGAAGGTATGGGACTTCAATAGGATTAGACCGAATTATGGGAATGAAAACCATGTGGTATTAGTTTAGGAAAACAAGTTTTAGATTAAATAAAGACCTTATACATAAGTTTAAGAAATCCAAAGCAAACATAGGAGGGTTATATAGAAAAATTGAGAAAATTTTCCAAATTGAGGTATAATGATAGAACATAGATGAATTAATGACTAGTGATTAAAAGAGACCAGACACTATGATATTGCTATAAGAGAGATAGTAAAGAGAGAAAGAAATACCCTAAAATGTACAAAAGAACTAAAGTAGAAGATGAAGTGAAAACCAGGGTTTTAATATGCAAGGTAATTTTCTAAATTTCGAGGACAAAATTTATTTATCGGGAGAAGAATTGTAGAACCCCAAAAATTCAGAAAAAGAAGAAATAAAGAGTTACTTAAGATCCTGAAGAATTATTTAATAATTAAAAAGCTTCATAAATAAGTTTATGAAGCTCGAGGCATTTTTGAGGATTTAAAGGCTTATTTTCTTCAAAAATTGAAGAAAAATAGTTAAAAGATGAATTTCAATTTGAGAATTTGATGGAAATTACTTGGATGCTTAATGTTGTGAATTATTCACTATATTCTGTATTATTGAAAAGAAAGCATTACAATATATAGAGGTTGAAAGACAATCAACCATAAATGAAAAATACAATCAGCCATTAATGAGAATAATTCTAGGTTATAAATAAGGAAATAACAATCAGAGAATAATGAGCATAATCAGGGGCTTATAGAATCAAGGGTTTGACATCTAACACTCCCCCTCAAGCTGGAGAATAGATGTCAATCATTCCAAGCTTGCTTTGAAGCCCTTCAAACTTTGGTATGACAAGTGGTTTTATCATAATCTGCAGTTTGTTTGGCTGACCAGATATAGGACAGACTCATGATGCCAACCTCCACCTTCTCCTTGATGAAGTGTCTATCGATCTCAACATGTTTAGTTTGATCATGATACATTGGGTTCTTGGTCATCTCAATATTGGCCTTATTGTCACACCATATTTGTAATTGACCGTCATACATAATTCTCAATTCTCTGAGTAATCTTATGACCCAAATTCCCTCACACACACCAAGGGCTACAACTCTAAGTTCTGCCTCAACTTGATACAACAGTTTGTTTCTTGTTTCTCCATGTGACCATATTTCCCCACAGGTATGTGCAATATCCTATTGTTGATTTTATGTCCTCTATATCTCTTGCATGATTGGCATCAGTATAGATCTCCATATTTCTTGCTGTACCTTTCTTGAAAAAGTTACCTCGGCCTGGATTCAATTTTAAGTAGCTTCGAATTTTGAGTGATGCCTTCATATATTCTTCCTAAGGCTGATGTACGAATTGACTAACTACTCCAAATGCATACCTGATGTCAAGCCGTGTGTGGGTCAAGTATATCAACTTTTCCACAAGTCTCCTATATCGCTCTGAGTTAACAGGCACACCATCTAGGTTGATTTTCAAATTACATGTGTCTTCCATAGGCATTTCTTCAGGTTTTACACCTAGCATTCATGTTCATATAACAGGCCCAGAGTTGTAAAGTTATAATAGGTTTAAGTTGTTGATTTGATTATTTCATATGCACACCAAATTCATAAAGATTAATGAGATATACTTGGATAATACCATGATTTAAATTTAGCCATTTCTTTTAAATTCATTTGAATTAGTGATGAAGGTTTCCAAATGGTGAATAGAATATCATTATTATTAAAGAACAATTCTTGAGGTAATTATTAGTCAAATATTTAGAATCATGAACCTTAATTAAGTATAGGATAGATGGAAATATCTGGGTAGTATCAATCTTATGATCTGAGAGAGACGCATAGTATAAATATAGAAGTACATATATTAACTTACTCTTATTTTAATATGATATGTAGATAGGCTTTGATATTGGTATGAGTTCACCAAGACAGTGGAAAGTAAAGGATCTAGTTCAAGATATAGCTCTGGTATCCAGGTAGTAGTTTAATTCATTATATAAAGTTTTATATATATAATTTTGTAAAATCTGTTGCAATAAATGAGCATTATTCCTGTTATGATATTGATGATATTTATGGAGTACTCCAAGGCCTAGGTGGGCTCCCCCTTTGCCAGTAAATTCCTATAACCGTGAGGGTTATTGAGTAGATGTGAGGGCCACAATTAAATTCCTATAACCGTGAGGGTTATTGAGTAGCTGTGAGGGCTATAATTGGAAAATCCTGCATGTATTGGTTTAAAAGGGATATATGCTTTCATTATATGCACAGGTTTATGAAATTGATGTATATGTATATATATATAAGTGCACACATGATATGAAATAAACTGCTATTGGGATTTCCAATCTCACTGTTTTCCAAAACGTTTTCAGTATAGCAGAATGGGAGTAGCTAGCTGGGAATGAAGTAAGGTAGTATGAAGGGGCAGGAATGTCTGCTTTGTCTTGTACCCTGTAGGTAGTTACTCTAAGAACCCACTTACCTATGTATGTTATATGTTTAAATAATTAAGACAAGTGGGAAGCTTGTCTAGTAGTTAATGTATAATTGTATATGTATATATATATATATCCTTAAGGATTAATAGAGCTACATACACATATAATAGGGTTATCAATCGAGATACCCCGCCAATATATTATTATAGTAAGAGAGGTGTAAATAGATAAATAGAACATAATCTAAAGAATATGTAAATATAATGTAAGGGGTTTGGCTCCCCAAACGTTATAATTAGAGTTATTTTAATTGTTTTAATAACCACTCTATTTTATTGAAAGTTTAAAGATAATCCAATTTATCAGAAAATTTCATTTGAAAGAAAGGAAATTTGATTTAATACTTTGGAAAGAAAAAGTTTTAAATTTTTCGTATTTTTGGGCTTCCGAAATTAAAAAGTGGTTATAAATCAATTAAAATGCTATAATATAGTAGTAAAAATTTAGGTGTTACAACATTTGAAATTGATTTTTCACAGATGTGTAAAAATTTTGAATTACTTGACTAATTTCTGATTTTTCTTTCATTAGGTAAGCCCAAGTAACTCTAGTGTGATCATCAATGAATGTTATGAACCATCTTGTTTTGGTTTGTGTTTTGGTTTTTGCCAGGCCTTAAATGTCACTTTGAATTATTGTGAATGGTGAGGTAGGTTTATAGGAATGCTTGGGATAAGAGGATCATTTGTGTTTTGCAAATAGGCACGTTTCACAAGAACAAGGTATGGAATTTTTATTGAGCAAACTTGGAAACACATGCTTCATATAATCAAAAATAGGGTGGCCTAACATTTTATGCCTTAAAAGAATATCTTTATTATTGGAATTTGAGCTAACCAGTGCCCTTTTCGCTTCTTGATTCTTCAAGTGCGAGCCTTCAAGATAGTAGAGTCCATCCCATTCCTTAGAACTCCCAATCATCTTTCCTAAGCATAAATCCTAAAAAATACATCCAATATCATCCAAAATCACCTAACATCTTTTCCCTTTAACCAGTTTACTTACAGATATCAAATTGCAAGTAAAGGCAGGTACATACATAACATTGTGGATTTCTAAGTGTTTTGTTAGCACAACAGAACCAATTCCTGCAACATATGTAACTACTTCATTTGCTACTTTTACTCCAAGATTTTCATGACATAATCTAAGAGTTTTTACAACATCCCAAAAGTTTAATTGGAGGTTAGGGATAAGTAAGTAGAAATTTTGAAGAATAATTAATGAAATTAGGGGATTTTATAAATAAAGTTATGGAAATTTAAGCATTTTTGAGGTTATTAAAGGGAAAAGGACAATAAAAGACTCTAGAATTATATAAAGGACAGTAGGATTCAACAATTTCAAAAAGGACAATAACATGCAATTGACATAACTGTCATTTGAAAATTTAAAAGAAATGTTACAAATGCCCTTTGATTAATTTTTTTTTTATTTTTTTAATAAAGGGGCCCACCACAGACTATCACCAGAGCTCCGGCAGCCAGCAGGGGTCCGCCTACCATGTGGCACCGGCCTACCTACCACTGGCAGCCCCACACCTCGTCACATGGAAAGTGGAAGAGGCTGCCACGTGGAGGGGTGGGGGCTACCATGTGGTAGGAACTTTAAAATTAATGGGACAAAATGAGGGGGTAGGATCATCTTTGAGGCTTGGTGGCCTTACTATCAAGCCTCATCATTATATATGTTACAAAAATTATATATACTATATTTCATTCTTTTTTAATATTTTCTCAAATTCGTATAATGGATTGCTAGAATTGAATAAGGGTTTGCCATTGTCGAATAATGGATACCAATGTTAGATAATGGTTTGTCTTTATCCATTTACGGATTAAAGGATGTTGGTAATCTGTTATCTGATATTGGTAATCCCTTATCAAAATTTAGTAATCCTTTATACAATTTTGAGAACAAACAAAAAGAAGTTAGTATTTGGATAGAAGCATGTTGGTAATCTTTTATCTGAATTTGGTAATCCCTTATCCGAATTTGGTAATCATTTATACAATTTTGAGAACAAATAAAAAGAGGTTGGTAATTAGATAGAAGTATGTTGGTAATCCTTTATCCGAATTTGGTAATCCCTTACCGAATTTGGTAATCCTTTATAAAATTCTGGGAACAAACAAAAAGAAGTTGGTAATTGGATAGAAATATGTTGGTAACCTATTATCCAATATTTGTAATCCCTTATCCGAATTTGGTAATCCTTTTATACAATTTTGAGAACAAACAAAAAGTTGGTAAATCGATAGAAGCATGTTGGTAATTCGTTATCCAAAGTTGGTAATCCGTTATACAATTCTGGGAATAAAAAAAATAGTTGGTAAATCTAGGAAGTTGGTAAATGGATAGATAAATATTTGTAAACCATCATCAAAAATTGGTAATCCATTATTCTACGTTATCACAACCCTTATTTAATTCTGGTAACCCATAATATGAATTTGGGAAAATATTAAAAAAGAATGAAATATAGTTTATATATAATTTTTATAACATATATAATAATGAGACTTGGTGGCTTGGTGGTAAGGCCACTGTTCGCCACGCGCCGCAAGTGCACGGGTCGCGCCAAGTAATAAAATGATGAGTAGAGTATCGTTCCCACGAGGATTTATCCAAAACCCGGTCAAACAATGATTATCACACTCTCGCCCAATTTGAGTGATACAAATGTAGAGTTTGAAAATGAAATAAGAAAATAAAATGAAGATAAAATTATAAACAGGTGATTCTCCAACCTCAAGGCTAAAATGGGTCCTAAGATTATCTCTCCCCCTTATACTTCTCAAAACTCAATTAACCTCCTCTCAAGAAGCTCTCAACGACACCACGTGCTAATCTAGGGTTCAAAGAGTACTTGTAATGCTCTCTCGAGTCAAGAACAAGTGTTTAGTCCTATTCTTTGCACAATCTCTTGCCACAATTTGATAGAACCCAATTATCACACTCCAACCCTAATGTGACTATGCAAGGCTAGCAAGTATATCTCTATCTTACCAACAAAACCATCCGTTCGTCATGCAAACTTCCGGTTCTTGCACTACTTTACCCAAGTTCTACACTCAACCTAGCTCTCTCGAGTCATAAATCAAGCGAACACAACATCTAAATGGTGATCAAGCACTTAGAAGCATTAAGAACGGGGTAAAATAAGCACATAGATATCATTAATCACAAATTAAGAGCAGGAATCAAGAATCAATACATACAAGGGTTCAAAATAATCTTAGAATACAAGTATTTAGCTACACATGTTCAACAACTCCAAGGGAGCATAAATATATACATTCAGAAACAAAGAACAAGAGAAGAGAATGGAGAAGGAAGAGATAAACCAAGAGAGGAAGCCCAAATCTCTTCGAAGCTCCAAGCCCAAGCCAAATCCCCTCCAAACTCCAAGCCCTAGCAGAGCAAAACACCCCCAAGAATGCCCAAAAGTCGAAGAATGTCGAGCTAGATCGAAGCCCTAGCTTTTATATCAGTCAAAACGCACCCCTGTTCTGTCCAAAACGCGCAGAAACACGAAGTTCGCCGTCACTTCGCCGCGGCGAAGTCCAAAATTCCAGAATTGCATTGCGCTCGCCGTGACTTCGCCGCGGCGAAAGCCACGGCGAAAAATGGCAAACATACAGAGGCAAAGGGAGCTCGCCATGACTTCGCCGCGGCGAGGCAACGGCGAAGTCACCTTTATTCTGGTGCTCTGCTCTGCTTTCTTTATTTCTTTGGCTACTTTGGCTTCATCTTATTTTTGTTCAATTGGGAGCTTGGAGGAGGGCTAAAATCTCTTGCTTATTGCTTCAATTTATTCCTACAAAAATTATATACAACAACATAAGAAACTAACTACAAAAACAATCAAAATCTATATAAATATACAATAAGGTGCAACCGAAAATCAAATGAACATTTTCCCTCTTGAGTATCCAAAATGTATCAATAATAGACAAAAACTCAAGTAAATATACTCAAATAATCATGACTTTCTAGGAGTCATCACACCCCCAAACTTAGACTTTTACTCGTCCTCGAGTAAAACACAATATGATATGTTAGATTGATTAAGTATCCTCTTACTATGCATGCAGAGAATTTTCCTCATTAGTTGCTCAAGAAGATATATTCAATAGGAAAGCAATGGAATATGGACAAATGCAAAACTCACACATTAAGAACAAACTTCCCAACAATCATTAAGTGTGTGTGTGCAAAGCCAGAGAACAATTCTTCAGCAAATGTCAAAAAGAAAATTGCAACATTTCAATATATATCTAGCTCTCTCAACATTCAAAACTTCATATGCCTACTCTCTTCCTCTCTCTCCACCAAAAGAATGTTTCTTACACAAATTCAAAATCAATGGGACTTTATAAGCTTGTAATGAGGCCAAGGGTTAAGCTCATAGAAAGAAAGGTATAAAGAGGATTCAAATATCTTGAGATAAATGACAATACATAGCTCATCTTTCTTTTCTATCCAAAATTCCCTTCCAAAATTCAAACCACTCCCCCAAACTTATCTCAAAATGATGTATGTGCACTCCAAGTCTTATTGAAACTAAATTCTTTTTCTTTTTCTCTTTTTTTTTTCTTTTCTTCTTTTATTCTTCCATAAACTGGCAATGACTTTGGAGTACAAGCTTTGAACATCATGCACCACTTACACTCCCACACCAATTTTTGTAGCAACCATCCAATACCTTCTACCAATGATTTATCAATTATCTCAAAATTCGGGTAGTTCATGGTTTTTCGGGTTACAACGGTTAAGGTCTATTGTGGTTTCCAAAAAGAAAATTCATATGGTTTTTCATTATAAGGCTCAAAGAGGGTGCAAATGGAATTATGTCAAAGGTTGGCTTGAAAGGCTCAAACTCATTGAAAAGAATGCCCATATCATTTTCCAAACTCATGTAAAAATCATTAAAAAGCCTCAAGAGATTCCAAGATAGGTTCTAGAGTCTATCAGTTGAGAAAGAAAATATACACTCAAATACTACAACATCTCCAAACAAAAGCATCCAAACCATTTCCAACTCTGTGCAAGATTTGGTTCAGAATTGTCAGAAAGCCAGTCTCAATAATACAAATCAAGCATTCAAAAATATTAACCAAAATTTCCTCTCAAACATATGATCTAAGCAACCATCTATCATTGGATCCCACATTTAGTTCAGTGGATACTGAATCAATCTAAATCATGCTTATTGCAAAATGACAAGTAATCGTCCAAGTTTCCAAAATTGAAATTCATGTCAATGTAATCAGCAGTTTATCATCAATTCAGTCAGATCAAAGCAAAATTAGAAATGCAAGAAACTTCCCCATAAATTCTCTTTATGCTCCAAGCTTGCTTTCCTTTGCCTCATGTAAACTTTGATGACAAACCTCGAAAAAGCTCAAAAGAGGTCACACCTACTAAAGAAAAACAACAAAGAAAACTATTAAACTTTTAAAACTTGGGTTGCCTCCCAAGAAGCGCTAAGTTTATAGTCTTCAGCCAGACTTTCCTAATACTAATCATACGTATCAAAAACAAAAATCACCTTGTCTTCATTTCTCTTGGGAAGACAAGGCTTCAGCAGAATTGGGAATTCATTTATAGAAGAATTACATGACCCCTCAATCAAGAGTGATTTCAAGGTACATGATTCAATATGGCACATGTTTGAAAACCCAATAAAATCTACTTGACTCCCCTCAGTAGGAGCCAAGCTATCAGTAGGGGGTTTTTGAACACAGATTGCAGGAAACTCAAGGTTTCTCTCTCCCTCTTCCATTTCTAGCTCACAATCACCCACAAAAGTCTTACTATCCATTGACAGCCCATAATCACTTCCCACCATTAATTGCTCATTTGAAATGGTTTCTTCCTCATGAGAGTCATTGGAAGTATTACTGCAAATGCCTTTTTGCTTTAAAGACTCAAAGGTAGAAACCAATTCATTTGCCCTAGATGCTAAGCTTTTAAGAGCTAATTCATGTTCATTAAGTTTCTCATTTGTCCAAGCTCTCATTTCATTTTGATTATCCAAAATACGCTCAAGCATCTCCTCAATTGTGGGCTTTTTCTCATGAATGGGAATGATTTCTTCTACATGACTAGGTGATGGTTGACAATATGATGCATATGAAGGGAAAGAAAAATTTGGATCCCAAGATAATGAATGCTCATGATTCCAACTAGGGTAAAAAGAATTATCATGCCAATCAGTTTGAACCCTAGCAAAATCATCCCCTATATAATCCAAGGTTGAGACATGGGGGCATTGATCAATATAATGATTATCTCCACAAAAATTGCAACAAATGTACTCATATTGAGTTTCAAAAGCATTAGGCTCATAGCAAGAAGGTAGATAATCATTATCCTGTTCAAATTCATCACTTGTCCCAGTAGTCCACCAAGGATAATCCATAACAAAAATTAAAAGAAAATAACTAACAAACAAAAAGACAAACAAAGAAAACAAATATACACATGCGAACACAAGAAAAGAAACTACAATAGAAAAACAAACACACGAACAAATATATACAAACTCAAGCTTAAGCTACTAGTGCTCTAACCAAGGTTGACCAAAGACGATTTTGGGAAACAAATCCCCGGCAACGGCGCCAAAAACTTGTTCGCCACGCGCCGCAAGTGCACGGGTCGCGCCAAGTAATAAAATGATGAGTAGAGTATCGTTCCCACGAGGATTTATCCAAAACCCGGTCAAACAATGATTATCACACTCTCGCCCAATTTGAGTGATACAAATGTAGAGTTTGAAAATGAAATAAGAAAATAAAATGAAGATAAAATTATAAACAGGTGATTCTCCAACCTCAAGGCTAAAATGGGTCCTAAGATTATCTCTCCCCCTTATACTTCTCAAAACTCAATTAACCTCCTCTCAAGAAGCTCTCAACGACACCACGTGCTAATCTAGGGTTCAAAGAGTACTTGTAATGCTCTCTCGAGTCAAGAACAAGTGTTTAGTCCTATTCTTTGCACAATCTCTTGCCACAATTTGATAGAACCCAATTATCACACTCCAACCCTAATGTGACTATGCAAGGCTAGCAAGTATATCTCTATCTTACCAACAAAACCATCCGTTCGTCATGCAAACTTCCGGTTCTTGCACTACTTTACCCAAGTTCTACACTCAACCTAGCTCTCTCGAGTCATAAATCAAGCGAACACAACATCTAAATGGTGATCAAGCACTTAGAAGCATTAAGAACGGGGTAAAATAAGCACATAGATATCATTAATCACAAATTAAGAGCAGGAATCAAGAATCAATACATACAAGGGTTCAAAATAATCTTAGAATACAAGTATTTAGCTACACATGTTCAACAACTCCAAGGGAGCATAAATATATACATTCAGAAACAAAGAACAAGAGAAGAGAATGGAGAAGGAAGAGATAAACCAAGAGAGGAAGCCCAAATCTCTTCGAAGCTCCAAGCCCAAGCCAAATCCCCTCCAAACTCCAAGCCCTAGCAGAGCAAAACACCCCCAAGAATGCCCAAAAGTCGAAGAATGTCGAGCTAGATCGAAGCCCTAGCTTTTATATCAGTCAAAACGCGCCCCTGTTCTGTCCAAAACGCGCAGAAACACGAAGTTCGCCGTCACTTCGCCGCGGCGAAGTCCAAAATTCCAGAATTGCATTGCGCTCGCCGTGACTTCGCCGCGGCGAAAGCCACGGCGAAAAATGGCAAACATACAGAGGCAAAGGGAGCTCGCCATGACTTCGCCGCGGCGAGGCAACGGCGAAGTCACCTTTATTCTGGTGCTCTGCTCTGCTTTCTTTATTTCTTTGGCTACTTTGGCTTCATCTTATTTTTGTTCAATTGGGAGCTTGGAGGAGGGCTAAAATCTCTTGCTTATTGCTTCAATTTATTCCTACAAAAATTATATACAACAACATAAGAAACTAACTACAAAAACAATCAAAATCTATATAAATATACAATAAGGTGCAACCGAAAATCAAATGAACATTTTCCCTCTTGAGTATCCAAAATGTATCAATAATAGACAAAAACTCAAGTAAATATACTCAAATAATCATGACTTTCTAGGAGTCATCAGCCACCAAGCCTCAAAGGTGAGGGGGTGGGTTCGATTCCCATCCCCTCATTCTGCCTCATTTTTTTGAACTGCCTGCCACATGGCAGCCCCCCCCACTTGCCATGTGGCGGGGTGTGGAGTTGCCACGTGGCAAATAGGATGCTGCCGAAGACCGAAGTTCTGCCCACCAATGGTGGTGGGCCCCGCCTGCCAGTGGTGGTGGACCTTTTTATTTAAAAAAACTTAATCAAAGGGCATTTGTGACATTTCCTTTAAATTTGCAAAGGACAGTTAGGTCAATTGTATGTTATTTTACTTCTTGAAATTCACTGTATCCAACTGTCCTTTATATATTTCAAGAGTCTTTTATTGTCTTTTTTCCCATTATTAAAGGCCTAATTTCTCCCTTAAATTAATAAAATTAGAGTTAGAGAAATTATTTTTGGGCTCCAAAGAAATTTTGGAGGGAGGAAATTTCTAATTTGATATGGAGAAAATTTTTGAAAGTGAAAGGGGGATTTTATCCTAAAGAAATATACCTTATTTTGAGGAACTAGAGGCCTATTAGTAATTTTTCCTCTACCCATTTCATTTATATTATTATTATTACTACTTCTTCCTTATCCCTCACATTCCCGTGCATGTTCCTTCATTTCTTTCCCTCCCCCGAGCTCTCTCCCCTTCTCATCCTTCTCCCTCTCAGCCGTCGCTGGCCGGCCACCAACTATCGTCGTGGCTCCTCTCCCGTCCGTCCTTCCTCCATTTCCTTCTCTCTCCCAAGCTCCATCACGAGAAAACCTCGTCGTCCTGTGCATTAGCTCGTTGATTGAAGGTTGATGGAGGGAGAGTTTTTGGCAAGTTTCTCATCGAAAAATAGCTCGCCGCCACCGGCGTTCTTCCTCCCTAACTCCCTTCTTCCTTCCCCTCCATTATTTTTGGCCGACGTCTAGTGGAGATCGAGCAAGAAGCTTGTCGGATCATACAGTCATCGATGGCACCAGAACACACCTCCTTTCGGCCAACTAAACACATATTTCAAACTCCTGTAAGTCTCCTCTACCTTCCTATGCCCTTAGTTTCTTCGATTAGCTTCGTTTAAAAATTGGGTCTTGTTTAAGTTGTGGTTTTTGGGGTTCTAAGATTATTAAATTAAAGCTTATGCTGTGATGTTGAGTTCCCCTGAATAGATTTTGGCTTGCTTGAGGTTTTTCTAATTATTTAGAATTTTTGAAATTTAGGAAGTTGTTGGAAATTTGGGGTTTTGTGATCTGGGCTATTTATGGATAAATTGGTGATTCTTAGAGATATATTAAGGTCACATGATGAGATTAAATTGATTAGTTTGATTGAATTGGTGCCAAGATAAAATGTTGGTGGTTAATGTTTGGGTATATCTCGGATTTAATTAGGTAATTCTTTGATTATGAGTATTGGAGGTTGATTAATGGATTTAAGTTGTTAGTTTATGCCCAACAATAATGTTAGTTGAGTTGGTTTAATTAAATTTAAAGTTTGTTGTAAATTGTGGATTTTAGAATGTCATATAAGCTTGATTTTAATTTGAGAAATATGTAATTTTGAATATTTCAGGTGGATTTATGGAATCAAAGGATTAGTTTAGGTTCAACAATACCAATAAAACTGACTTGGTTAGACTTGGAATAGGCCATAATTTGGACGAGTTGGGTTCTCGTATGGGCTTGAAATTGGTAATTAAGATTAGTGATGAATTATGGGTGATTATTAGATGTTGAGGTTTAGGGAAGAATTATGGAAGATTATTGTATATTGAGGATTAAGGATGAATGATTGAAATTGGAAATTAATGTCTAGGCTTGAATTGGTTTGAGTTGATCGATAGAGTTCTTGAGCTAAAATTGTGAATGGTAAATGGACATCGAAGCTTAGAAATGATTGGGTGATGTGGGAGAATTATGCCTAAATTTGGGTTATGTAGTTATGATAAACGGCAATCAACAGTGAGTAATGGGTTAAGTAGGAAGAGAAAGTTGAGGATTGCAGTCAAATGGCTTAGGGCAGAATTGTTAGTTAAGATTTAATTACCGAATTGTGAATTAATTGTGATCGATAGTTGATTTTGTGTATGTATGATTTTGTGTAGAGTTGAGTCTTGCTGATTTAGGCACATGGGGGAGTTGCGCTGTTGTGAGATCAATGTCAACTACCAAGTAACCGCTTCTACTTGCTCTATGTGTGGGTGTTGTCGGTAAAAGATTTCAAACTTACCTTCAAACTTCGGTTATATGAAATGATTATATAAATTATGGTTTCAAATTGGCTATTTTTATTATACAAATGTCCTATGGAATATCATTTGTGAATTGGCATGAAATTGTGCTTGAAAATATTTAGAACTGAATATATATTGGATTTGCAATTGTTGCATAGCACATATGCTGGAAATTGAGAAACAACCAACTTCCTTATTATTTTGATGTGTTGCATTGCATGTTGTTGTGTTGGTTGATTGTGTGTGACATCGGTATGTTGAGATATATTACCATCGTATGATGAGGTACCCTGCTGGCCCACAGGGACTTATTTGATATGAGAGGGAGAACGCTCCTCATTGTTTCAGGAAGGGTAGAGAGTCCCTTCTAATATGTGTCACAGTTTCAGGGAGGGTATAGAGTCTCTCCTGATTTGCACTGTGGCCCAAGGGCAGGGAAAGTGTCCCAACTAGTTCCACTTGTTTTCCCGACGACTCATGCACGATCACTTAGGGTTGGTAATGATGAAATAAATGGTTTTGGAAAATATTATCTTAGGATTATGTTTATTATTGAAGGGTATGTTTTTGGGATGGGATTGGAATTTTTAATATCTTGTATAACAGAGAAACTAGTAAATTACTACTGGGATTACGATATGCATATTAATTGAGTATTTGATCATGTTTCGGAACTGATATATATCTATATGTATTATTCCACTGGACACCTTGCTAGCACACACTCACATGTAGGCAAGTAGTTAAGTGGTTACGTGGGTCTTTGATTTAACCTTTGCCTAATGCGCTTTGGGAGTTAAGATCAAAATTGAATCCAATGATGCAATATAGGTTGCAAACCCGGGTCGTTTCACTTGAGGAGTCTTTTAATCTATCTAAACTAGTTAAATGCAATTAAAACAATAAAATGTATGGGGGTTTGGTTTTGAAATTTCATTTAATGAAACTAGTGAAAAATGCAAGTTACTAGTTTTTGGTAATTTTGGATTAAAAGGTGAAAAGAGTTTGTATTAGGGGTAATTTTTATAAAATGGGCTTTGGTAGTGTTATGGTGGCTCTAACACTTCATTAAAATTGATGTTGGGAGTTAAAGATTCACCAGGTATAATTTCGAAATCCACAAGCAACCACTAGGGGTTCACTAGCCCTAATTAATGACTAATCTAGCAACGACTTTCATAGCCATTACTTAGGGTTAGTGTTACCCTCCACTTGGTGTGTGTTGGAAATTAGGATTTGAAAATTGATTTCTCTCAAGAATGTGCAACCATAACATTCAATTGGATAAATTAAACTACACAATCTAGCAACCACTAAAAATCATATAACATCATAAACCCAATAGGAAATTTAAACATAAATATCATTCAATTAACATAACTCAACATCCAACACAAGTCGTCCAATTCATAAAAAACTAGAAAGGAAAATCATGTCTCAAATCCAAATGTATAAAGAGAAATGCAACAACACAACTCAATACATAAGGAAAAGAGCATGTGGAAACAAAGAACTCCACTATTTCGCCCATTGAAGCTAGAGCCACCTTTACAACACCAAAGCACCAAAAATTTAGCTTCTCATATCTTCAAAATTGTGCCCAAGACAGCCCATGGTCACAGCCTCCATGAATGAAGAAGCTTGAAGAAGAAATATAGTTGAAATGGAAGGAGAAATGGAGTGGAAGAAGAAAATCAGCAAGGTTGAAGGTGAAGATGAGTGGAGAAGGTGAGGAATTGAGTGGAAAAGATGGAGAGAACAAGAAACCCTATGAGAGCTGAGAGTTTTCAACTTTGGAGGCATGAAGAAAATGATTTTCAGGGTTTAGGTCCTATTTATATTCCCCAAAAGCCCTACAAAATCGTGACAGCAAATTGCTTATTCGGCACGCTAGTCGTGGGCTCGTTGTGAGCTCGCCATAGCGAGCAGAGAATTTTTATGCCCCCTTGTTTAGTTGCCTTCTTCGCAACTGGGCTTTTCGATTGGGCGTATTTCTTCTATGATCTGCACATAAAATAGGCCTAAGGTAGCATCAAATTAATCTTGAAGATTGGTGAAACAATAAATCATGCTAATTATGCCAAAATTGCCCTTGATTAGTATAAACCCCAACAAAATGTTCAAAAGTCAAAACTTATCCTAATTAGGCACAATTACCCCAAGAATATGCAATAATCCAATGATTGTATCAATAAAAAATGTATAAAAATATGGTGCAATAAGTCTTCACCCCTCTATCTCACTCTTGCATGTTAATAATCAGAAAAGATCCATAGATTACTCACTTGAGGTAGTGAGTCTTCCTGGACTTCAGGATGAAGAAGTATATTGCCATTAGTGTTTGTTGCCAAACAAAAATTGTTATCTGTGTTTAGGCTCATGTTTAGCTTCCGTGCATTTTAATTTTACTATTTCATGGATTTATCAGGCTTTTGATCTTATTTTGTTGCTGGATAAATGTATGGTTTATAAAAATCTTTTGGGTCCAGTCCAACTCTGGCTAATAGGCCAATAGCCTCTTATTATGAAAGAATTATACATGGATTTTTGAACTATTAGTTTATGGGGTCATGAACCGTTATTGATATTGGTTGGATCAGTTATGGTTTGAAATATTTGTGACGATAGATGGAATATTAAGACTCTGGTTGTGGGATGTTTCAATTACAGGAACTTTTGATGGCGTACGATACATTTTTAATTACGATAGACGTGTTCTTTTCCTATCATGGTATACGACGAAATTCTTTTGGAAGGATTTATTTATGCTATATTAGGTGCATTTTAATATCCATGTTAGCTAAGTTTTATCTAATATGGATCGGTTTTGGTCAAAAAAAATCTAATATGGATCGGTGGACTTCGATGTGGCAAATCTTAACATCCATGTCAGACTTGAATTTAGAAAGATTCTTTTCTAACATGGATAGACTTTACTTGTATGTGTTGTTTTATTATCCATGTTAGTCTATTTAATATATTGAAACTCTTTTGTAACATGGATTACCCTTATTTTATTAAGTGAAACTCTTTTTCTAACTATGATAAGTTGTGTTTATATTTGGAGGCTGCCTTTTTTATCATAGTTAGATAGTAAAACTTGAATCAAACATAAATTATAGAAATTCTTTTTCTAATTATATTAGTTATTTTACCAAGTTAATTCTTTTTTCTAACATAGTTAGCTGCTAAGAATTGTATTGAAGTTGGTTAATGGAGATTAAAAATTGTAATTAGGGAATATATGTTACAGTTTTGAATAAACTTTTGTTACCGGTCATGTGATCTATAGCTCCAGAATCAACAATCCAAGTATCATCACCTCTAATCATAGCATTTAAGGCTATTATTAAGTACTTGATTGCACAAGATTCACATCAGGAACATTGTGAGATCTATTCTGTTTATCAAGAATTTTGCTTAGTGTCTGTATTTCCTCATTGCTTAAACAATGACTTTTCCCATCTTTTTGTAATTTTGTCCTTCCATTAGATGGTCTATCATTCAGTTTATGATTAATAACCATCACTTACAAATCTGAAACCAACTCCGTGGATGTTTCAGACATCTTTGAGGAATTACTGGACATGAGAGTCTTTAGATTTGGCGCTGAATTGTTTGAATTAGGAGAATATGGAAAAAACAGAGGAGGGAAATAAGTAGAGCCCATCAATATGAGTACAAAATAGTCCTAGGCTGTAAATGAAAAGCATAAATTAAAGACAATCAACCATAAATTAAAATACAATCAACCATTAATGAAAAATACAATCAGCTATTAATGAGAATAATCCTAGGCTGTAAATAAGGAAGTAACAATAAGAGAATAGTGAGCTTAATTAGGGGATTATAGAATCAGGGCTTTGACTTCTAACACTTAGAGAAATTTATGATGGGAGAAATTCCCAATCATGGAATGAAACTCCATAGAGTGTTTAAGAAAACTGAACCAAATTGGGACAAGAGCTTGAAGGCTCTGTGAAGGTTGAGAATTTTAAAAATATGGTCAATGGTTTCTGGATATATTTATTTCAAATTCGTTAACACCTTTTTGAAGGCATCAAGCACATGTAGCAACACCTATAGATATTGGTTGCAAATGGACTAAAGTTGACAACTGGAAATCTAGAATATAGGTTGCATAAGGACTTAAGTTGACAGCTGGCTCTATATAGAACATTTTACATAGTTGAAAATTAAGCATTATTTAAAGCCTTTTTCTGTACTCTATGATGCAACATCTTTCACCATAAGTGAAGTTTATTAATATGTATAAATCATTTTCAAAATTTTGATCACATTGTTTAATGGTTTGCTTATTTATTATCAATCACATGCACAGGAACACAACTCTTACCCCTTCATCATATTTCTGGAATTGATGAACTTCAGGAGGCATATATAATAGAGACCCACAAATGGTCTCGACATATTCACCTAGATGCCAAGTTCTATTTGTATAGTGATAGAATATCCAGAGGCGTTGGATATATTGATTATGAAGTCAAAGAAGCACTAATCTAATCAAAGGCTCGACAAACCATCAAAGGTGCTCAAGGAGTCTATATAATGCTTACATGGAGAATGACGGGGATTATTCCTGGGTAGCATGTGTGGAATCAAATGTGACATGTGGTAGAGCACCCCCAAAGCCACCATGGTATGGAGGAGTCCAATGGGGCTTTAAAATGTCAAATTTGGGCCCAAATACAATGTGCAATGGATTATGGGAGTTCCAAAATGATATTACACCACATTCAAGCCCAAATGGGTGTCTTAACTCTTAATGGCCCATACATTTTCATGAACGAAAATATTAAGAGGAAGACCCATTTGGACAAGTCATGAAGCATCTAGAAGCCTTCTTATTGCACAAATCTGATTGCATTTAAGTCTCTTATTTTATTTCATCAAAATAAGGCATTTGGTCAATGAATGTTCTAGAATACATTGTCATGTTTTTCCTATTATGAATAGCTGACTTTTTCTTCAAGAAGAAGTCATTTCTTTGTATGGAATGGTGCCATTTAAAATGACAATCATCATTAATGCACCATTGATGTCTTAGGGTTTTCTTCATTCTAGAGTGTTCCATTGTTGCCTATATATAGGCTATGCTTTGTACTAAATTTTAAGACTTGAATGAATTGAGACTTTTGTTTCTCTTGTGTGAGCTTTGCTTGCATCTTTGTATTCTCTTGAGAATACTTGACTGTATCAAGGACTGATCATCCTTGTGGTGTCTTTGTGGGCTAGGGTTGTAAGAGACGGGTACTCTTCCTCCCATTGATCATTGGTTCTGTGTTATCATTTTCTCGTCTTTATACTTGTCTTCTAGCCGATCCGCTCCCCATAATATATCATATAGGTAAGGAAATGGGTTATCAAGTGCACCAAAGTAACAAAATGGAAACAAATAAAATATAAAATGGTCTTCTAACTCAAAATGTTCCCCTTGGCTGATAACAAACGGTCTCAACATATTCCCCTTGGCTTGATAACAAAATGTTTTGGTCCAACAATGGCCCTAAGAAAGGAACAAAGAAAATTTAAGCACCTGAAGCTTTGAAGAGATCGCAATCTGGCCTGCAGATTCAAGTACTTACACTGCAACACCATTTTGCAATGATGAAGAAAGAAGGTCTGGTGCGACCTATTGTAAGGCCTTTAGTAAATATTTAATTCAAAGCACAAATATCATTGGAATTAGAAAAAGAAAAGCATGAGGAAAAATAGTGAAGAATAATATGTTTAAAGTATTCACTCTTGCATTTTCAATGGTTAAACAAAGTTAACTTCTCTCAAACATGTATATGGTTAAGTCTGATGTAGTCATTATCCAAGGATGTACCTCTTTGAATCAAGCAAAAGATAACCATTAGCTGATGCAGTAGATAACAAAATTTGGTTAGATTCCACAGGTATAAACATGAGCTAATGCAGTTAATGGCATGACTACAGAATCCACCTTAGGCCTATATGACCCATATTGAATAAAATCATAAAATTCAAATATGAACCCACAATCTTGAGGTAGCAAGAAACGTCATTTCTTGTAGATCCAAAAATGCAGTTGAAATTTGCAACAAGAAATGTGCTGCTATGTGATTCAATAGCTAATATGCCAACATCCAAATATTTGAGAGCCACATATAGGAGTATGTATTGTATCTTCTACTATAGATACTACAAATGCAAATATTTGAGTGTTAGAAAGCACCTAGCATGACAAATGCAAATAAGCTTCGTCTCTTGCCCTGAAACAGCGTGAAACCTCTTGTTTAGCCATTGAATCACATAAAAGCAAATCAGCATGCAAATTATGCCACAGATGTTTTTGTAGCGTTTACATAATGCATAGTGTAGCACGTTTAACCAACTTGCATAAAGAATGCATATAACCGCTACAAAATGTTTCTCAATGATGATTTTATAGCGTTTACATAAACCGCTAGAAGATGTCCAACAGCAGTCGAAACCGCTACTATTTTACATTTGTGATAGTTGCTAATTCGTGCCCTTTTTGCAGTGTTTGAATAGCATTGGCTAGATATTACATGACGCAAAAGTTTAAAAAAGAGTAGATTTTGAATAAAACTAATTTAGAAAATAAATTTCTTAAAAAATGATCTATGAAATTTATCATAAAAATTAATTGATAATAATTTATTATTTGAATCTCCTTTCAATAGTTTATAAATAAACCAATATTATAGCTCAAAAATATATTTTAATATGAAGATTTTTTTATTTTTTTTAATGAAACCATGACTTTATTATAAATAATTGGTTGATTATAAATTCAATGTAAAAAGGTACTAAGTGTTTTACGGAGCATACTTCTTTTAAAAACTCACCCGGAACAATGTATGATTAAGAAAATAGAAGCTGAAAACTCTACACACATTCAAATCATTTCAATCAAATAAAATTTAATAGTTTAATAAAAAATGTAAAATAAAATATGATCAAGAAAAGTCATACAAGTGCAAGGCAAACACAGACGGTTTTTTCCTTATTCGTATTCTTTGGTAAGTGGAACTAGAATATTACAAGTCAAGGGATAGTAAGATAAAGTGAATAAGTGATAAATCAAATGTAGTTGGTGAGGGGTAAAATTATACCCTACCAGATTATAAGTTAGAATTATGTCATTATGATGTGGATACTATATTTATTGGCGCGACCTATAAGTATTCCGTTAAAATGTTTTAACCAAGGATCAAAGGACTGGACCGGACCGGCCGGTTCAACCGGTCGAACCGGGAACCGGCCACTGGTCCGGTCCGGCTGGGCCAAAAAACCAGGGAGCAGGTTGACCCGGCCAATGACCGGGTCAACCCGGGTAAACCGGCCAACCCGGGCGGGTCAAATGCCCGGGTTGGACCGGAAAACCGGCCAACCCTGGTTGGCCATTTTTTTTAAAAAAAAAAAATAAAATCATTTTATTATAATTCACCTAATAACTAACTTTCACTTCACTCAATTTTAGAAATTAGAAAACTTTAATACTTTAAATGCTATTTTACTTGCATATACTTAATATTTAATTATTGTTACTCTTAGTATTTATATTTTAGTCTATGGATTGTAGAATAATATTTATTTTCACGTGTAATCAACTAGTATTTTCTCTTTTTCCCTATATAGAAACATTAAAATATTCATATTTGATGAATCATGTATACCTATCTACATTTACATTTTGATATTAGTGATTATTAATGCTAATATCAATAAAATTTTATTATTTTAATATAATTGGTTTGACCCGGTCGGACCCCCGGTCGGACCATTAACCCTTGAACCAGTGTCTCATCCGGTTCGATGCCCGATCCGGTTTTTTGAACCTTGGTTTTAACCTTAAGGTATACTCCGAACATCATTTAACATAACTATTTTTTTTAATATCACTAAATTAGTTATTACCTGAGTAACATATAAAACAAAAGAAAAGTGGGAAAATCACAAGCAGGTCCCTCATAAGGGATTTAATCACAACCAGGTTCCAAACAATCATCAAATTACATTGAAGTTCCAAGGGACCTGGGTGATATTAAATGGCTTGTCATTGAGTCGTCAATATATACCAGCTCCTTGAGTTGTCAATGTACAACTCAATAGTTGTCAATAAAAGAAATGCATTAACAACTCAAGAAGTTGCTATTGACAACTATTGAGTTGTACATTGACAACTCAAGGAGTTGGTATATATTGACGACTCAATGACAAGCCATTTAATATCACCCAGGTCCCTTGGAATTTCAATGTAATTTGATGATTGTTTGGAACCTGGTTGTGATTAAATCATTTATGAGGGACCTGCTTGTGATTTTCCCAAGAAAAGTCAGTTATACTTGCCTTTGTATAAAACCAAATAAAGTAAATGTATGCTATCTGTGACCCAACTCAAACAAAGGCTACGTTCGCCCAAGAGACATATCTTTGATCAAGAGGCCCAATCCGAGAGTGTGTGCCTATCCAGAACAACACTACGTGGCGGCCTGATTGTGAAGGCAAAGAAGATCCCTGAAACAGAGGAGCGAACGCGCCTTTCCCTTGATCCATTTCTTGAGCTCTACAGTAATATTGTAAAAATTAAAGTTTCTATACAACATGCTTGGCGATTGTACAGGCGGCTTTTTGTTTTTACTCAGATTCTTTGGCAGGTGCAACTAGAGTATTACCAATAAAGGGATGGAAAATAAAAAGATAAAGTGATATAAGCAAAAGGAAATAAACTATATAAATATATTATGTATCTTATTTTCCAAATTTACCACTCAAAGTTAAGCAGAGAGTGAAGACCCAGCAGAAAGAAAATCGTCAACAACATAAACGAAACTAAGTCATACAAAATTTCTACACGTGATGCCACTTGATTCCTCAAAGTCTAGGATTGATCGCTTGGTTTGAATATTTTGAGTTCTATTAGGATAAAATGGTTAAAGTCGCCTATTTAAAAATTATATTGACTAAATTATCCAATTGCAATTCATCTTCAAGTAATGGGATGCAACATGTTCCAATTGTAGGCGTAAAAGTCTTCAAATCTAGTTGAAGAAGATTCATACCCGTTGAAGATGAATTGTATTTAATTCATGTCCCTCCAACAATTTTGTACTTCTAACCAATTCCACCTTTCTATTATTGTTTTAAACTTGTTAATAACAAGTGAAAAACCATCGTTAAGAAATGAAAAGCATTATTGACATGTTATTGAGACTTTTATATATATATAAATATTAAATGTCTTCCTTAAAACCTGAATGAAATTATCATTTTCTATATTTATGTCACATCTCTATTTATTTATTACTAGTACTATCCAAAATATTATAGGATCTAATTATTACCTAATTTGATTTGATTAAGTATAGGGGTGTTCAAAAATTTCCCGTCCCGTCCCAATCCCGCTTGTTTTGGGACGGGAAATCCCGTCCAGAAAATTTTCGTGGCAGAACAAAACAGGACGAGACAAATTTTTGGTTGAGGGACGGGAATGAGACGAGATGGGATCGTTCCATTCCCGTCCCATCCCGTTAGTATTATATATATTTTTTTCATAAATTTTACATAACCCAGCATGTCCATACTTATGAGTGTAGCACAACAATTTTTTTTTGTTTGCATCAATACCCTCACCGAAAGCTAATTCCGGAATGTACATAGCCTAAAAAACTTGTGTGTCCACATTACATATCCCAGCTTCATTTACATCAAAATACTTGTTCTTTGTACATTCAAATTATCACACCCTACATGTGAATAATAACATGCATTTTTTATTTTTTTTTGCATAACAAAGCCTCATGTGGAATGTGGATCTTATTAAAGTCTTGAAGACATGTATTGAATTTAAAATTTATGGATTAATATGAAAGTTTCTTTTAGACTTAATTTAGATGTGTTTTTGTTATAATATGCTGAATTTGATTATGGTTTATTATGTTGTCAAGACAAAAAAATTGTTACAACAATAGTATTTTGTAAAAGCCTGTAGTCAAATTTTTTTGTGCAATATTGGACTCATATTTTTCCTTTAAAAATGGCCTTTTATTTTTATTTGCAAAAAAAGGGAAATTCCCGTTCCGTCCCATCCCAAATGGGACGGGACGGGACATGAGACAGGAAATCCATCCCGTATGCCTTTTGACGGGACGGGACGGGACGGGATAGGGTCATCCCATTCCCGTCCCGTCCCATGAACACCTCTAATTAAGTATATTAGTTAATTTAGTTAATATGCCATATTTTTTTTTTGAAAATACTATAATTATCTTCATTAATTCCTTTTCCTCCCTCCCTCCCTTAATTACTTAGTTGTTATTGAGGGTACATCAATGGGATAATGTGAGAAAAAAATAACAAAACCTAGAAATAAATTATATATTTAGAACCAAAATCAACTCCTTAAATAAGTCATATATATATATATAAATATATTAGATATAAGAGAGATTATATATATAGTAGCCGTTGAAAAGAGTTTTTCCCTGTCCGTGTGTGTCTGTGGTAGCTGTCAGAACTCACGCACACATATATTGGGAGTGCGGAATCGGTGAGAATGCTAAAACAAATAACTTCACGTTTTCCTATTAATATGAAGAAAATTGATTCACAAATTACTTAATGAAATACTGATCTATTAAAAGGCTAAGAAAAGTCACTGAAATGCTGACAGAAGTTAATTTGAAAACAGTAAATACATAAAAATTATAGGAAAAAATGCACTCAAATCCCAATCAAGACAAACTATACAACAAGGTCCCTTAAAATCTCAAAATAACTAATAGATCTCAAGAAACCTGAGGGTAATATATTTCATTTGGGAAATTATCTCCATACCTTTATTGACAGACAAAAAAGAATATTAACAAGCAGATGTGTCTTGATTAACGAGTTAAGAAGCCTTGATTGATAACTGTAGTGACTTATTAATAAGTAAGATCAATATATTCAACACACTTGTTATTTACAACTAAATTAAAACATGTTAGCAACTATCGTAACATGAATTAACAACTTATAAATGATGGTAACTTGAGAATTTCATCGATGCATTATATCACTCGTAGGTTCTTTTGGGATGTGTTAGTAATTTTGACATTTTAAGGGACATTAATGTATTAAATTGTCCTCTTTGAGGCCTAAACGCAATTTCTCACAATTACAAAGCCTTCAAATAGAGTTAATATGCACTGAATCCATCTGACTGACTAAATGAGCTCAATTTCTAATTTGCTCAATTTTAAGGGATGCATTATATCTTATTTTTGTTTTCTCTTCACTACAAAAAAACATAGAATTACCGACGGAATTCTGTCGGTAATTTCAATTTTCCGATGGATTACCGACGGAAATCCGTCGGAAACACCGTTGATAATTAATTTATCGACAGAAATTTGGTTTAGTCTGTAATTACCTACGGATTAGCGACGGAATTTCAGTTGCTAAATTACCGACGGAAAATAGCGACGAAATTCCGTTGCTAAATTTAGCGACGGAAATTACCGGCGGCATTTTGTCGGTAATTTTTTTAAAATTTGAACTTGTGACCTCCTGCTCGCGTGCTGATACCGTAACCAGTTGAGTTATGAAGACCTTGTGATATTATTTGCAAACAATTATATTTATAATATTTAAACTCCTACTATTATAATTATATTTGATCTTTTATATACTTAAAATTATATTTAAATTAATAATTATATTATTTTTATATAAATAATATTTTATATTCAAATACATTAGACTATATTTAGTTTTTTTTACCTAATAATATTATATTTAGTATTTTCATTTGATATTTATAATAAATATTATTTTTGTGAGTTGCTTTTATTATATGAAATTTATTATTTATTATTTTATTATATATATTATTAAAAAATTTAAAATTAAATTTGTAATAAATAACATATTTCTTAATAAAAAATTCAAAATTAAATTTGTAATAAATATATATGTATATATTAATTTTATTAATATTGATAAAATATATTTATTAACTAATTTATATATAAAATCATTTTAATATAAATTAAAATAAATAATTTATTTTTTAATATTTTTTAACAAATTACCGATGGATTCTGTCGGTAATTTTTAATAAATATTTTATTTTTTTATTATTTTTTAACAAATTACCGACTGAATCTACAAAAAAACATGAAATTACTGACGGATTACTGACGGAATTCCGTCGGTAATTTGTTTATTATTTATTAATAAATAACCGACGGAATTTTTATACACTCCCTTAAGTCCCCTCTTGTTTGTATGTGTTATCAACGTTATAGAAGGATTTACACGGCTAAACTTAAGATTGATATTTTAAAGGCTAAGCCTTGCAATATGTTTGGATGAAGAAAAAATTAGGCAGAAAAGAAAAGTCGGGCAGAAAGTGGAGGGCAAAACATATTTTACATTATTTAGATATTTAGATTAGATATTTAGATTAGAGAGAAAAGCGACAAAAAAGGTATGGGTCCCATGTGTCTCTCTCTATAAATTTTCTATCTAATGATGGATAGATTTTAGAGAGAAAAATAAGTTTTTACAGAACTGTGCCGACCCATCATCATCCATCACTTTCCCAGTTATTACATTAAGTGGCTCTCATCATCATCCATCACTTTCCCAGTTATTACATTAAGTGTCTCTCATCGTCATTCATTAAACACTTCCCCAGTTATTCCGTTATATGTAACACTTCCCCAGGTATACTTATAAGTTTTTTTTTTTTTTTTGTGTAAAATGCTTTATTTGTACGGCAAATTAACATGTGTGTGTATCTATAACTCCACGGCATATTTCTTATTCTAGTAATTTTTGTTTCTAGCATTTATGTCTAGTGGTGAAAATAGGTCAAGTCAGGTCAGGCCTAACCTACCCCTAAACTGGCCTGTTTTGTGGTTAATTAGTTTGAGCCTGATCTATAGCTTGTAATGGGCCCTTTTCAGGTTTAAGATTGGCATGTTCACATATCTAGCCTAGCCTAAAGCCTATTAAAAGGCATGATTTATTAAAACAGGCCAACAGACTACCAAACAAGCCAATACTGTCAAATAGACCTAGGCCTCAAAACAATCAAAATGTACTATTTTTCTTGTCAATCAAAATATATTTTGATATGAGAATACATATGTAAATAAGAAATAAAAAATTATAAAACATATATAAGTAAGCTGGCCTGTTAGGCCAAATAAGCTATTTAATAGGCCTGAGCCTGTCCTAATTTAACAAAGTAGAATTTTCAAGATGCCTAAGTTTGAACCTATTTTCTATTAGGCCTAGCTTGGATAGACTAAAAATAGGCTAAGTCTAAGGCCCCTCAAAGGCTGGCCAGCCTATCTTCACCCTATTAATGTCTTACTTTCCTGGATCATTTTATTATTAGGTACATAATATGGTTTTCATATTATATTTATTTCTTTTTAATTTAATTTAAGGCTAAAAGTTACAAAATAACTTCAATAATTTTGGGTTAGTTGCACATAATTTCCCGATTTTAAAAGTTTAAATTGAAGATCATATGATATGTCATATTTTGATTTTCAACTCCCATGTCATTAAAATCACCATTAAAGCTAATAATTTTTCTTGTCATAATTTTTAATTTTCTACTATACATCTTTCATTTTAAAAATAGTATTTAACATTGGACATGTAATTTTAAGTATTTTATAGTACTTTTAATCCTCTAAATAAGACCATGGTGATATAAGGGTAAAGAATACACATGTGATTTTGTCAAAAGTTCATCCAGCACCAAATGTTATTTTTTGGACCAAAAATACACATGACCTTTCAAATTGGATCAAAAATAAACATCTACAGTTAAATTAGGATAAAAAATACACATATGATTTTGTAAAAATGTTCATCCAGCATCAAGCGCTTTTTTTTGGAATATAACTGTAAATGTGACTTTTGATCCAATTTGAAAACTCATGTGTATTTTTGGTCCAAAAAAACACTTTTTGGTGCTGGATAAACTTTTGACAAAATCATATGTGTATTTTTATCCCTTAACCCTTTTAAGTATTTTCACTTAGTTATTAAGTTTACTTGCGTTTTACGTTTCAACTAGCTAGTATCTGATACTAGTAAGTACTTTATTTTATATTCTATGAGTTACTTGTATAAGTTATTGTTTCCACATATCACCTTCACCTTCCTCCCATGCATGTGATCTTCACCTTCTACTTTCTAGGTATGTGAGGGCAAGTTTCTTGATCTTGATGGGGATAATTTTGTTTTATATGTGATGCCTGTAAAATAGATTTACTTGGAACTTCAACAAACGGAAATGAATGGTTGAGTATATAAAGAATTGAATCGCAAAGGTTACAAGTATACTATTAGATCAAGCCAACTTAAATTCAAATTGATCAAATTAATTATAATATTAATTTTGAATTTCAAAACTTGATGACCTTTGCAGTTTGAAATGCGGACAAGTTTTTTTTTTTTTTTTAAATGTGTAGTAAATACCAAGCCTAGCTGATAACATCATGGAAAGTTCCTTGAGAGCCTGCCACAAAGCCACTAGCGAGGTAGGTGAATGCGGACAAGGTAGAATATCTAACTACTTGTCCCAAAAAAGAAATGCAGAATTTCCAAAGAGAATCAAATGTGAGATTTTATGGGAGTTTGGATTTTCTTAATTTTTGGAGAAAGTTTATTTTTATCAAAATTTATTTTAAAAATATTTCCTTACAATTAAATTCGAAACTGTTTGAAAAGATAACAAGTATTTACGTTAAGGCAATTCTTTATATTTTTAGTTTTGAGGAGATAAATTTTCCAACCCCGAGATTTATTGGGAAATTAAAAAAAAGTTATTTAAAGCCTTTAATTTGATTAATTTTTTTATGTTAAATTTAACAAATGTTTCCTTTTTTATAGAGCACTTACAACAGTATTTGCATATTGATGCTACAACAGTGAGGATAATGAACTTACTCTTACCACCTAAACTAACTTTTATTGTCATTCATATTATTGCTTTTATTGTGTTGACCAAAAAGTTAAATAGTTAACTTTTTAAATAAGTTCTTTTGAATTCTGTTGGTGAAACAATTATCTTAATTCCTTCAAAGCATTATTATATATAATCTCCTTAATTATTGACATTAAAATTCATTTAGAAGCCATGAAGAATAGCAACTATATATTTAATAAATAGTTTGTGATGTCACAATTTAATAAAGAATGAAGCTTGTCGTGTTGTCAAACGGTCAAACCACGTTCCCCAATCTATCAGCTTAATCAAAGCAAAACTTGACCTTTCTTTGTCCCAAAAAGTTCATCTAGAACAAATTACTGTGGGCACTCAATCTATAAGGTTCATAGCACCTACCCATTTTCCTCACCTACTTCTTGATATGCCTTGTTATCTTTATTATACATAAGCATCAACATCATTTTCAAAAAAAAAAAAAAAAAACATAAGCATCAACATTCATATTTGGATAATTTGCAAAAATTGGCCTTATTACGATTTTAATATGTATATATATAAAATTTAATTTCAAATACTTCAAAATTATTTACTTAAAAACTTTCGTAATACAAAATTATAAAATCAGCGGAGGATTAGACTCCCACCTGTCAGTTGGGGGATATCTTGATCTTTGATAAAAAAAAATTTCTAATACAAAATTGAATTAAAAAAAAAATCGTCATGCACTTAAAGAAATATAATCCACTCATTAACAACTAATGAAATATATGAAGTTGTACCCTCAAGAGCGCGCATACACTTACACATAAATATAAATATATACACACACCTTATTATTAAAAGATCAAGTTTCTGTGAGTTATAAGTCTTAAAATTGTACTTTTTTAATATAATACAAAGTTCTTGTTATAAGGAGACTTGTGTGATAATTAAGCTCAAGAGGGAATATTTCAAGGCTATACACTTGTGTGATAATGATGAAAATTGAGAGAAGTATCGGTTATAAGGAGACTTGTGTGATAATTAAGCTCAAGAGGGAATGTTTCAAGGCTATACACTTGTGTGATAATGATGAAAATTGAGAGAAGTATCGGTTATAAGGAGACTTGTGTGATAATTAAGCTCAAGAGGGAATGTTTCAAGGCTATACACTTGTGTGATAATGATGAAAATTGAGAGAAGTATCGGTTAGCAAAAAAGGAAGCGAAAAAAGCAGTGAGTGAAGCTTGTTATAAAGCGTTTGAAGAGTTTTATAAGGAGTTACGAACAAAGTCTGGGGAACAAAAAATTTATAGGTTTGCAAAGAATAAGGAGAGAAAATCGAGGGATTTAGATCAAGTGCGGTGCGTAAATGATGAAGAAGGTAATGTCTTAGTAACTGAGGACAATATTAAGGATAGATGGAAGACCTACTTTTATAAGTTGTTCAATGAGAGAGATGGAACTTTGAATTACGAGATAGACGATATGGCAGTTAGTGTAAGGGAACTCAACTTTACTTTCTATCGTAGGATTAGAGTTAGAGAGGTTAAAGAAGCTCCTATGAAAATGTCAAATAGCAAAGCTGTGGGACTTGATGGCATCCCTATTGAAGTTTGGAAATACTTAGGTGAAGAGGCTGTTTTGTGGCTTACCCAACTATTTAATGAGATTCTACGGTCTAAGAAAATGCTTGATGATTGGAGGAAAAGTACTTAGTCCCTATTTATAAGAATAAGGGAGACATCCAAAATTGCGTAAACTATAGAGGAATTAAGATTAGGAGCCATACAATGAAATTGTGGAAAAAATTTATCGAACACAAGTTAAGATGTGATACTAGTATCTCGAATAATCAATTTGGTTTCATGCCAGGAAGGTCAACCACAGAAGCAATTTATCTACTAAGGGGTTTAATGGAAAGGTATAGAAGCAAAGAAAAGGATATGCATATGGTTTTTATCGATCTGAAAAAAGCTTATGACTGTGTATCAAGAGAAATACTTTGGAAAGCTTTGGAAAATAAATAGGTGTGTAATGGGTATATTAAAGTCATTTAAGATATGTATGAGGGGGTAATGACTAAAGTTATAACACCCGGAGGAGAAACAAATGATTTCCTTATAAAAATTGGATTGCATCAAAGTTCAGCTTTGAGTCCATATCTATTCCACCTAGTTTTGGATGTTAATGAGAAATATCCTAGAAGAAATTCCTAAATGCATGCTTTTTGCAGATGATGTAGTCCTTTTAGCTGAATCAAAAGAAGAAATTAACATGAAACTAGGGGTATGGAGAAGAACCTTAGAGTTAAAAGGTTTTCGACTGAGTAGGGGTAAGACGGAATATATGCACTGTAGTTTTAATAAGAGACAAACACAAGGGGATATGGAAGTTAGATTAGGAGATAAGTTATCCCATAGGTGGACAAATTTAAATATTTGGGATCGATTATACAAAAGGATTGTGAAATTGAAGGTGATGATAGAATTCAAGCAGGGTGGTTTAAATGGAGAAAAGTTACTGGGGTTACCTGTGATTGTAAAGTACAAGATAAAGTAAAAAGGAAGTTTTATCAAACAGCCATTAGACCAACAATATTATATGGTAGTGAATGTTGGGCTTTATAAAGACAACACGAACATAAGATGGGGGTAGTAGAGATAAGAATGTTGAGATGGATGTGTGGCCATACAATAAAAGATAGGATCCGCAATGATCGAATCCGAGTAAGAGTCGGGGTAGCATCGATTCAGGAGAAAATGGTAAAGAATCGTTTGAGGTGGTTCGGACATGTTCAAAGAAGTCAATTAGATACGCCAGTAAGGAGAGTTGATTCAGTAGTGTAGAGTCCTCCCAAAAACGAGAGAGGGAGACCGAAGAGAACTCTTAGCAAAGTTATCCAACGAGACCTTTTAATTCATAATTTATCGCAAGATATCATTTTTTATATAACACAGTGTCATCGTGTAATCTATGTAGCTGACCCCACCTAGTAGGATAAGACTTTGTTATTGTTGTACAAAGTTCTTGTTGAAAACACTAAACAATTTCAATATTATTTTGTCAGAGATCCAAATTCGCCACTCTCTCCCTCCCTCCCTTCATCTTCCCGCCAATTTTATATACGAATGTAAGTATGTAACTAATGGATTACACTAGTTAGTAACAATATATAAAGAATAATGTATCGAAAAATGAAACATATACAAAAGAAAAAAAAATTATCGAGCTATGTCATAATATTATGGCATATATATAACTTAATTAATAGCAAGACATTTATTAACAGACAAAAAAAAAAGATAAAACTGAGCTTATATCACTGTGCTAAATATTTTAAGTTATATTGTTGGTCCTTGTAAAATTATTTAATTTTAACACGTTATCAATTAGAACTCAATTTGAGTATGCCATTAAGACTAGTAAATTGGTGAATCGACCAAGGCTAGTAATTTTAACAGGGTTGACGCGATTAAATTTTATCTGCTTCATCTTCTTTTGTTGATTATGCAACAACGGCATTTAGATTAAAAAAAAAAATAGTCTGCCATATTTATGCAACCATTCTATTTTGTAATTTTATTAGTCAAAGTAGTCCGCAATATTTGTTGGACTATTCTATTTTATTAGTTTTCTACATGAACATTTTATTTACTAGTGAATTAACATCTTTTTATTTTATTTCTCATATGTGAAGTAATATCTTTTCATTAAAATACTCCTTTGATCCTTAATATCGGTTTGGAAGTAGATTTTGTTCTTAAATGTATGACATATCTCCTTTAGTTATAATTGTTTTCTCAAATTACCATATTGACACTACTTAACAATAATTAAATAATGCCCCCATAGTATAGAGACATTTATTAAGCCACAAGAAATTCTAATTTTTTCTAATTTTAAATAAAATGATTTAATCAATTTTTTTGAAAAATATGTTGACTTTGTGAATCTATAAAATCCCAAATAATTAGCAAAAATAGCGCTTCTGTACAGCGTATTATAGTTTTTCATGGTGGTATAAAAAGCTTAAACAGTAACTTTGGAAAAAGCCAATTTGGGATATATATGCCATGCCTTATTGATTATAATTACTTAGCTTAACTTACTTATTAATTTAATCAAAATAATTAGTTAAATAGTTATTAAGACAAGTGGAGTATTATTTATGCAAGTTATATACGAATATTCTGTTAAACAAAGTTATTACCTCCGGTAGCCAGTTGACTTTTTTTAGGGAGATTAAGGAAGCAAATTAGACCTTTAAATATTAATATATGCGAAATGTAGTTAGATTATATGATAGTTTATAAGTAAAATAACTTATTTTTTAGGAAAAAAGATAAATATAAACAATTTAAAGTGGTGTATTTTGCATCCTTAATTTTTCCAAAAAAAGTCAACTGGTTCTTATAATTAGGGCCGGATGGAGTATATAAGAATAGTGTGTATATTTTAATTGAACTATATTATATTTAATTATCATCATGGGCATTTGAACCATTTAGAGACAATTTAGTAGTGAAATAAACGGTCCCTTAATATAAGTTACGGAATTTCTGGTTAAGTCATGAAATTCCGTCGCTAATAATTCACTATTTTTCTTTCATTAGTATTAAGTTATCATATCAACCAATCTTGATTTTCAACATAAGTAAACAAATCGATCAATTAAATGTATTTTAAACTTTGTAATGTTAATCAAACTCTTAAAATAATTGAGTATTCAATTTTAAAACACCTAAATGTATCTATTTTCCGGCAAAAAATTAAACTACACACACCTTATCACGGCAACTGTTATAAAATATGGAATATTAAAAAACTTTAATGGACCGAAAACTAGTACTTAAACATATTCATGTCAAATTGGTATGATGCCTTATCAGGAAATTGTTGACACGAAAGATTTAGGTGAAAATTGAAAAGCTATAGGGGTTGAAAGTATGAATTTGTTATTTTGTTTACGGTTCTACAATAAGGGACCAAGATGCCATGGCTTATTCACATCACCAACAAAATCCAAAAACAAATAACCTAATTAGTAATTACACATTTTTAAAGTGGGAAGGTTTAGGTGAGGATTTTTTGTGTGACCCAAATAGACTTAGTTGACAATTGAAAAAAAGGGAAAATTCCAAAAAAGACCCTCAAATTAAAATAGTTAAAGGACAGTATGCTACACCGAAATTTGGAAAGGACAATTTAGTACAATGATTATTGTCCAACCCCAAATTAAAAGGAAAAGTCTTAAATGCCCTTGGTTCAATTATGGGATTCCCAACTTAGGAATCCCATAGTTGAACCAAAGGTATTTAAGACATTTTCCTTTTAATTTCGGGTTGGACAATTCAGTCATTGTACTGAATTGTCCTTTCCAAATTTCGGTGTAGCAAACTGTCCTTTAACTATTTTGAGGGTCTTTTTTTTTAAAAAAAAATTTCCCTTTGGAAATAGGTATATAATTTTAAAAGATCATTTTTGTATTCTTTTATTACCCAAATGGTTCTATAAAAGGGACCATTATGAGGCCATATTTCAAGGCATCAGCAACAAAATCTATAACTACACACACTTTCCTTTCTGAGTTTAAACATGTCTGCCCCCACAATCCCTGAGCTCGTTCTTCGATCCTCCTCCGGCCAAAGGAGGATGCCGGTGATCGGACTCGGCACCGCACCGGAAGCTACGAGCAAAGTGAGCACAAAAGACGCAGTGGTGGAGGCCATCAGGCAGGGATACAGACATTTTGATGCAGCTGCAGCATATGGAGTGGAACAGTCCGTTGGAGAAGCCATAAAAGAAGCACTTCAACTTGGACTCATTCACTCCAGAGATGATCTCTTCATCACTTCCAAGCTATGGGTCACTGATAATCATCCTCATCTTCTTGTTCCTGCTCTGAAAAAATCACTAACGTAGGTGACAACACAACTCACTATTTTTTTATTTACATTTATAAGGGTGAACACTAATTGATTGAGGTTACAAACAAATTAAACTCTTGTTCTCTCCCACTTATAGAGGATATTTCTCTATTAGGCTTAAAAACCATGGCTTCAACACGACTTTTTAAAGTTGGGAAAATGGGTCGGCCTTTTACAAGCTTGACTTGTTTGGGCCTGACAGCAAAAACTACTCTCATTTTCAAAAAAAGATCTTGATGATCTCATTACACAAATATTTAACGAGGTTAATTACTTCCTTGCATATTATGCAGCACACTTCAACTGGAATACCTGGACCTGTTTCTGATCCATTGGCCGATTAGTGCAAAACCTGGGAAGGTTACATATCCCATTGAACAATCAGAGTTGGTTCCCTTCGACATGAAAGGTGTGTGGGCAGCCATGGAAGAATGCCAGAGACTTGGCCTCACCAAAGCTATTGGTGTCAGCAACTTTTCATGCAAGAAGCTTCAGAAATTGCTCTCTTTTGCTACCATCCCTCCAGCAGTCAATCAGGTAATAAAATAATTAATAAATTTTTTTGTCACTTCACATGCATGTTTCTTTTTATCATCTTCAAGTTTTTCAATTAATCACTTGAGTTTGATTTAAGAGAAATATACTAATAAAAGTACAACATCTATTAATATAATTTTTCATTAAAACTCTCTTTTTAAAATATTCTTTTTTTGTGTGCATGTTTTTAAAATATTCTTGGTAGAATTAAACTGTTTGTATTTAGATGAATGTTTTCAAAATAGAGAAGACCGAGTAATTAATGCCAAATATTAGAGAGTTAGACTGTTTTACTCTAATCTATTTTTTCATTATTAACAAGGCTACTTCACACGTTTTCTTTATTTTCACCTTCAAGTTCTTCAATCAAATATATATGTATATAGGTGGAGATGAACCTTGCTTGGCAACAGAAGAAGCTCAGAGATTTCTGCAAGTCAAATGGGATCACCTTAACTGCATTCTCTCCTCTGAGGAAAGGAGTTAGTAAGGGAACTAACATAGTTCTTGACAACGATGCCGTCAAGGAGATCGCTGATGCTCATGGCAAAACTATTGCTCAGGTTAAATATTTATTTTCTAATTTATGATATAAGGGTTAAGGAATATATATAAATTAAATAAACATGTCCTTAATAATTTATATTTTGTGTTTGACAGGTTTGTCTTAGATGGATATACGAGCAAGGAGTGAGCTTTGTTGTGAAGAGCTATGACAAAGAGAGGATGAAGCAAAACTTGCAGATCTTTGATTGGTCACTGACAAAAGATGATTACAAGAAAATAAGTGAAATCAATCAAGAAAGACTCATCAAAGGACCAACCAAGCCTCTTCTTCATGATCTTTGGGACGATGAGCAGTAATAGCTACAAATATCTATATATATATATATATATATAGGATGGATGACGTATATGCTACAATAATATTATTTATATTATTGTATAATAAGTTTGGTGGCCAGCTAGTACCACTACAGATGTACCGATTATGTATCTTGTTGAAGTCAGAGAAATAATATCATGTAATATTATAATAAATTAGCTATATATATAAATAGATGTTACGATTTGAGTACTTCGTCATACAGAGACTTGTTGATTGAATAAGTTGGCAGATAGGACATAGGAGTATTTGATATCAAAGGCTAGCTAAGTGTATGAAAAATCAAAGCATATTATGTGATATCTATGCCTCAGGGATAAATTCTTAGCTGTTAGTCAGGAGATACCCTTGCTATTCATTAAGAAAAAAGTAACTAGAACTACAACTTATATTAAATAGGGTTAAGGGTCAAAAATACATATGTGATTTTATTAAAAGTTCATCAAGCACCAAATGTTTTTTTAGACCAAAAATACACATGAACTTTCAAATTGGACCAAATATACACATTTACAGTTAAATTAGGGTAAAAAATACACATGTGATTTTGTAAAAAGGTTTGTCCAGCACCAATCACTTCTTTTTGGAATATAACTATAAATATGTATTTTTGATCCAATTTGAAAGTTCATGTGTATTTTTTGTAAGAAAAAAAAACATTTGGTGCTAGATGAACTTTTGATAAAATTACATGTGTAATTTTTACCCTTAACCCTATTAAATATATAAATTGTGTTATTCGATGTATATTTATCTATTTTTAAACTGTTTTATTTTAAAATAACATTAACTAATAAAGATGGTATTTTTAAAGGATCTTTTAGATTCAAATATAGTACTCTATGTTATAAAGCTTAAAACGCTTTTTTTTTTTTTTTTGTTTACTATTTTCCTGGGGCCCCAAAAATCACGTGAACTCAGATATTGCAAGAGAATTTAATTTCAAGCCTCTGTGGGTGCCAAATTTAGAGTCATTCACCATAGTTTTTCCAATATGCAAGTAAATAAAAGGACAAGTACTATAATACTGCCTCTGGTACTCTAATAATGCAAGATTTGTTCTTAGATGGAAGGATATGAAATTCCCCTGTTAATTATTCCCTTCTCCATTTATAGGCGAAAACATTGATCCAACTGCCAGTAGTTACATGCATGTTCTCTACCTTCCACCATTTTGGATGCAAAGTTATAACGGACAATTGAAAAAATGAATCTAATCAGCAGGGTATAATGCACTAAAAAAAAAAAACTCTTATTTCCTATGGAATAGCCGCATTTCTGATGGAATTATTTATGTGGCTAATTACCTACAGAAATTTTCCACATGTCAACTCCACAAATTGTGGGAATTGTGACGAAGCGCATACTCGAACCATTGACCTCCTCTGCGCATGTTGATGTTTTAATCAATTTAGCTATATGATAGGCACAAATTATGAACCTACAATTCTGTAAGTACACGGGCCGTCAAATAATAAAGAGTGAATCGAATATCGTTTGCACTAGAACTTGGTACCACAAATTAAGTCAAGGATTGATTTTACACTTTTGTTTAATTTAAGCAAACCAAATTGACTTTTAGTTAGTGAGAAGAAATTAAAATCAAAACAAAACTAACTAACTAATGCAAATAGTAAAAGAAGCAACATAGAATGGATAATTTTAATTCATAGAGCATGTCATAACTAAATTAATTGAATTTAAAATTAGTTTGTTAATCTAGGATATTAATAGATATAAGGATCTCCCAATCACTTACACCCCTCTCCCAAGTTTTACTTGCTATTCCTAATGAAGCTACTCAAAAGGCTATAAAAAAATCAAATTCACCCTAATATGATTATATATGATTAATGGGTATCACATTACTCAATCCTAGGTCCAATTAAGATCTTTCTCCTAAGGTTAATCTAAATTCCCCCAATTTATACTCCATGGAAATCAAGCATCAAGTAAACAAATAACGATATAACATGCCAAACATGCTCCAATCCTTAAGTTAGTTCATAGCTACAAAGAAAATTAACTACACATGCTAAAAATCACTCCCATTACGGCCATGTCAAGGCCAGAATCAGTATTCACAGTGAAAATCGAATTTGCAAAGATAACGACAGCTTCCCTCTCGCTTCTGCAACTTTGAGGGTGATGAAGATGATTTGGTTCTGTCGACTCCTAAGGAAGAAGATGGTTTGGTGGTGTTGATTTTCGGAACAGCCCTCTCTCTAAGACGAAGGTCCCCTCTGCTCCTCTCCCTCTTACATTTGTTCGATCAAGAAGAAGAGTCATAGTGGTGGCTATGGAAGATGAAGAACAGTGATCGATGGTGAAGATGATGAATAGTGAATGGTCTGCGCGTGGTGGCCCTCTCGTGCTTCCTCTTCACGCTTCTTTTCATTCTTTTGTTCTTAGGTCTCAGGCTCTCAGCCACCCTCATCTAAGCTGGCGTTTCTGTGGCTGTGCAAGCAAATGAAAAATAAATAAAATGGCAAGATAAAATCAATTCAAAATATAATAGTGAACTGACACTAATTGTCACCTTTTCTTTTCCCTTTTAAACTGTAACTTAATTATTATTACCTATTTTTATAACTATTTTTATTTTCATTTAAAACTATGATAGTTATTTATTTACATACAATCCCGAAATAATGCTCCAAATTAATATCTTGTCAAAATATCAAACAAATCCCCTTTAATATAGTGATAATGACTCCCCAACTATAATAAAAAGTTATCTCAAATCTAACCAAAATTGAGAAGTCATCACTATGATAACCCTATGATAATATTTGTGAATGATTATATAATATTTAAATTTGCACAGTTATAAACATATATCATCCTATATATACAATTATAAACATATTAATCTATACTTTCTTTATGAATAATTGCATTATTTCTTATAAACGTTTTTTTATATTCATATAATTTACGTTATATTTAGGGTATGTTTGGATTAGCTTTTGGAGAATACCTTCAGAGAAAAAAAAAAACTAAAAAAGTGCTTTTAGATGATAGATTTTGGGGGAATACCTTCTAAAATCATAGAAAAAAATCGTTTACGGCAAAGCCTATGTTTTCTGCCATAAACCTATATTTGCATACTAAAAAGCTATTTTGAAAAAACTGTGAGTGTTTGTCTGACTTAACCAAAACCTAGGTTTTAACAATTAAAAGTTATTATAGAAAAGTTAAGAATGTTTGTCTGTTTTCATTCTGAAACCTAAGTTTAGCAAAAGAAAAAAAAAAGTGCTTTTTTAGGGGTTGCCAAACAGGCACTTACTATTTCAATTTTATATTTATAAATAAGTTTTTTTTTGTAAATTGCTTTTGTTATATAAAATTTTTATTTGAATTACTATTTTATTATACATATTATTATCATATAATTATTTTTCATTTTTCTTTCTAATATTTGTTAATAATTAACATATTATTTATTAAGAAATTAAAAATGAAATTTATAATATATCTATATATATTAATTTATATTTATATTATATATATAAATTATTAAAATAATATTTTATTATATCATATGATGTAAATTAATTAATTGAAGATAATTACCAATAGATTTCCGAAGGAAATTTCGTGGATAATTAGCTACGAAAAATTCTGTGGGTAAATTAGGAACGGAATTCCATGGCAACTAACCACAGACAATAGATTTACCAATGGAATTTCTGTTGGTAAAGATTCTAATGAAATTTATCTCAAAAACCGGTTGGAAATTACCAATGGAAAGAAATCCGTCAGTAAACATAATTACCGATAGGGATTTTTCCATGGGTACTTTCGTCGAAAACTTTACTAATGGAAACTCCATTTGAAATCTATTAGAAATTACCGATTTCTGTCGGTAATTGGCCTTTTTTTGTACTGATGGGCAAACCAACCTCTCTAGGCCCTCCATTCCGATCTGACATAGATGTTCTACCTTTTGCAACAATTAATAACTCTTATGACAATTTCGACAACATTGCTGGTAACAGACATGTCTTTAAATATCCAAATCCATATCAACAATTGAATGCTCTTATTGATCGATGAGAGCTTTACAGAAACCTCTTAATGAATCCACACATGGTGAAGTTAGACCCACTACTACACCAACATACACCGCACCATGATTCTGCACCTAAAACAAGTCTTGAAGAACTTTAATGGCCCATTGCATTAAGAAAGTGCAAGCAGAGCTGTATTCAACACCCCATTAGTGAGTGCGTTTCATACAGTAAATTTTCTTCTCACTTGAAAACCTTTATAGCAGATGTAGAAAGTATAAAATTACAAAGAATTTCAATGAAATTATTGTGGATCCAAAGTGTAAACAAGCTATTGAAGAAGAACTTAGAACACTACATAAAACCGAAATCTGGAAGGTTACACATCTTCCAAAAGGGAAAATAATTTTGAGTATTATATGGGTAGTCATAGTAAGATACAATCTTGATGGTAGTATACACAAATATAAGGCAAGGTTGGTGGCTAGATGATTCACCCAAACCTATCGAATAGATAATCAAGAAACATTTCCCCAGTATGTAAACTTAACACTATAAATATTCTTCTATTTCTTGTTATCAATTTAGATTGGCCGCTACATCAACTTAAATTTAAAAATTCCTTTCTAAATGGAGATATGAAAGAAGAGGTTTACATTAAAATCCCTTTAAGAATGAGAAATTCTGAAAATTATAGGAAAGTTGGTAGGTTATATAAATATTTGTACAGACTAAAACAATCCCCCAGGAGCTTGGTTTGACAAATTCTCTTGAGCCATCAAAGAATTAGGCTAAAAGCAGTGTCAGGCCGATATAACTCTTTGTGGTAAACAATATGGTGAGAAACTACTTGCACTTAAGATGATGAAGAAGTAATCAATAAGTTAAAGGAGAATCTAGCTAAACCAAAATAAAAATTAACGATCTAGGCCTATTGAGGTGTTTTCTTGGCATGGAAGTTGGACGGATTCAAAAGGGGATAAGTGTGTTTCAATGGAAGTATACACTTGATCTCCTAAAAGAAACAAGAATCTTGAGGTCACGATTGGCTAACACACCTGTAAAATCCTTCTTAGTAAAATTAGGTTCAACCAAATTAATCTTTTCCAATTAATACAATTATGCTAACTATTATAAAAAAAAGGTTTCACGTATAATTTGATCAACAACTATAATCAATAATAGAAAAGAACTCTACTAAAATATTTCAAAAATGCTATAATAGATATTACAAACTTCATAATTGCTTTCAAAACTTAAAACATGTTGGAAAAAGAAACCACAAACATGGTTAATAAAAACAAACTTAGTCGATTCTTAAGATAATCATGTTAGGATGATGTAGGATAGAGAGATTAAAGAGTAGAGAAGAAGAATAAAAGAAGAGAAGAAAGAAAAGAGAGAGATAGAATATAAGGAGAGAGCGGGAAACTCAATATTTTATTCAATAGGTAGAAATGTTCAAAGTAGATAGTTGAGCTCTTATTTATAGAGCTCAATCAAACCCTAAAAGAAAAATCTAGAAGCTAATAATAATTAAAATATTGAAATAATAAAATAATCAAACAAGGGAAATTGCATATCTAAAAATCCTAACAACTTTTTAAAAACTAAAAGAAAACAATAAAATTAAAATTTCAGATCTAAATCCTAACAACTTTTTAAATTAAACAATTACATTAATAATATTAAAATCAAATCTTGTAATCTTTAAATCTGGAGGGAAGCTTCCTTATCCTTTTATGATTCCCATCATTTCCTCCTGCTGAAAGGAACTCTCCTCTGGAGAGGAAGGGGTCTTGTAGAAGTCAAGCAAAGCAGGATCAATCCGGTGCAATTTATCTTCAGTAATCCATGTAGCATCTGTGTCAGAAGAGCCTTCCCATCGAACAAGATAACGACTAATAGGACCCTCTGAGGTGAAAATGATTTGTTGATCCATGATAGCATCGATCACTTCTTGAGTTGGCGGGACGCATGGTAACGGTGGAACTGGAGTACTGTACCTGGAACCTACAGAGTCATCACTAGAAAATACGGGAGGCTCAAAAGTGCCTCGATAAGAGATGAGATCCTCAACATTAAAGACTGGACTAGTAGATATTTCAGGAGGCAATTCTAGTAAATAAGTATTGGGACCAAGTTTCTTTAAGATACGGAATGGGCCTGAGGCACGGGCATGCAATTTCTTAAAGGAATTTTTTGGATAGCGCTCAGAGCGAATACGGGCCATTACATAGTCTCCTTCCCAAAAATTTTGAGCTCGCCAATGAGCATCTGTTGTTAATTTATATTGATTATTGCTAAATTCTATTTTACGCTTAATCTCAGCATGTAATTCATGTAGGCGATGGGCTAAGGATTCGGCAGATTCTGAAGTACGGGTTGTCAAAGGAAGGAGTACCAAGTCAATAGGCTGGTTGGGATTGAACCCTGAACAATTTCAAATGGGCTTTTACCTGTGGATCTGTTGACAGAACTATTGTAAGCGAACTCAGCAATGGGTAAGATGAGATCCCAGTTTCCTAATTTGTCCCCTACTAGGCTCCTAAGCAAATTTCCAAGACTACGATTGGTCACCTCAGTTTGACCGTCAGTTTGAGGGTAGAAAGCAGAAGAGAACTTGAGGTGGGTACCAAAAAGTTTCCAAAGGGTCATCCAAAAGTAGCTAACTTAACATCACGGTCATACACAATAGAAGTGGGCAACCCGTACAGGCACACAACTTCCTTAAAGAAGAGTTTAGCTAAGTGAGAGGCATCAGTAGTCTTACTGCAAGGGATGAAATGCGCCATCTTAGAGAATCGGTCGACAACAACAAAGATAGAGTCATATTGTCAAATAGTCCTAGGCAGATCTAAGACAAAATCCATACTAAGGTCCTTCCACGGTGCAGTAGGGACTAGTAAAGGAGTGTACAAACTGGTATTTTGTTTCTTAGATTTGGATGTTTGACAAATATGACATTGTGATAGGATACGAGCAACGTCACGCCGCAGGGAGGGCTAATAGAATCGATGTTCAACAAGCATGATAGTCTTATCCCTCCCAAAATGACCAGCTAAACCCCCTCCGTGGAGTTCCCAAACAAGAAAATCTCTTAGGGATGTACGGGGAACACATAATTTATTATCACGAAAAAGGTATCCATCCTTAATAAGGAAGTCAGGATAGTTATGGCACGATCCATCAGTAACTTCTTGGTAAATGAGGCCAAAATTAGGGCATACGGGATAATCATCTATTAAACGATCAAAGCCAACAACATGGACATGCATAGTGTGTAGAAGATTAATTCGGCGGCTTAAGGCATCTGCTACCTTATTTTCGATACCTGCGCGATACTTAACAACAAAAGTGAATTCTTGGAGAAACTCTGCCCACTTGGCATGCTTTGGGTTCAAATGTCGTTAGGAGTTGAAAAATTTAAGGGCTTGATGATGTGAGTACACGACAAATTGTTGAGGCAATAGATAATACTTCCAATGCTCAAAAGAGCGAACTATTGCATAAAATTCTTTATCATAAGTGGAATACTTCTGCTTAGCCTCGTTCAGTTTCTCACTAAAGAAAGTAACGGGGTGACCTTCTTGACTTAAGACGCCCCTAATCCCTATTCCGGAGGCATCACAAGCAACTTCAAAGCACTTAGAAAAGTTAGGCAAGGCTAAGACTTGGGCTTCAGAAAGCTTTTGTTTAATAATTTGGAAAGCATGAGATGCAGCTATGGTCCAACGAAACTTATCCATTTTGAGACATTCTGTGATAGGGCTCATGATAGTGCTAAAGTCTCTAATAAAATGCCTATAGAAGGATGTGAGACCATGGAAGCTTCGAACTTCAAGAAAGGATGTGGGCTCAGGCCAATCGCGAATAGCTTGCACCTTTTCAGGGTCAGCGGCTAACCCTTGCGCAAAAACAATGAATCCAAGGAAAACAACTTGTTCTTGGAGAAATGAGCACTTAGAAAGATTGACATAGAACTTCTCTTCCTGAAGTATGAGAAACACGTGGCGAAGATGTGTCAAATGCTCAGCTTCTGACTTGCTAAATATTAGGATATCATCAAAGTAGACGACCAGAAACTTGCCTAAGTAGGGTCGGAGAAGGTTAGTCATGACACGCATGAAAGTACTTGGGGCATTGGTAAGGCCAAAAGGCATGACTAACCATTCATACAAGCCATTCTATGTCTTGAACGCGGTTTTCCATTCATCTCCGGGTCTAATCATAATCTAATGGTACCCATTACGGAGGTCAATTTTGGAGAACCAACACGACCCTGAGACTAGATCAAGCATATCTTCAGGTCTAGGGATAGGGAACCTATACTTAACAATGATTTTGTTGATGGCTCTACTATCAATACACATTCTCATGTACCATCTTTCTTTGGCATCAATAAAGCAGGTATTGCACATGGGCTAAGGCTATGTTGGATATAACCCTTTTCCAGCAAACCATTGACTTGCCGATTAAGTTCTTCCCTATCCATAGGGTTCATCCGATAATGTGGTAAATTAGGGAGTTAGGATCCTGGAACTAAATCAATTGCATGTTGGATCTCCCTCATTGGAGGCAATTCATAGGGTAACTCATCAGGTGCAACATCCTTGAACTCATCCAACAAGTGGGAAATCTCTTTAGGTATATTTGTAGCCTTAGAAGTGGATGGGAGGGTGGCTTTGGCAACAACTGCAAGAATAATATTAGTCTCTCGACACTCATGAATGAATTACTTTTCGGTAAGGAGGTGAAGTTTGGGAGAACCCTTTCCTTTAGGTTCAGGCTTAGCAGGGCACAAAATAATTGTTTTCCCTCATGCTTAAACATATGGTTGTTGGATCTTCCATGTATGATAACATCATGATCGTACAACCACGGGCGTCCTAAGAGGATATGGGATACGTCTATCGGAATGACAACACAAAGTACGTCCTCTTTATAGTCACCGGGTGAAGAGGTACGTGACATTGTTGAGTGATTGGAAGGGAGGTGTTGTCTATCCAGGTAACACGGAAAGGTTTGGCAAGGAGCTCAGTCTTAAGCCCGAGTCGAACAACGCCTCGACTTGAAATAACATTTCTCTCACTTCCATTGTCGATAATGAGTTTGTAGGACTTCTCACCATACTTCACATATGTGTGGAATATGCTATGATGTTTCCACGAGTCATCTGGTGAGGGAACAGTTAAGAGACATCGCATTACCCCAAGGTGCTCTAGTGGTATGTCATCTGCAAAGATTTCCTCATCCACATCTGATGGGCTATCAACAGGGTCGATGACAACGTTAGGAGTATGCTCATCGTTGTCTTGGTACTCAAGAAGGAGAGCTCGTTGGGGGCACTTGGACGCGATGTTCCCCTTATCGTGACACTTGAAGCATTCAATGGTGGACTCACTAGGATGAGAGCTATAGCCTACAGATTCATTAATCGGCTTGGTGCCAGATTTTTGGCCAGCATAGAACTGGGAAGTAGCCCTAGATGATGACCCTACAATCCTGTCGGTAGAGAATGAACCACAAGACTGTCGGAAGTCCGTGCCTTGGGAAGGAGGACGCCGAAATGTAGGGTACTTGGACAAGGATTCTGTTTCTTGGGCCTTATGATAGGCGTCCTCAAGTGTTTCAGGAAAGTTTAGCTTAAAAGCCCTTTGTATGTATGGCCGAAGGCCATCAATAAACCTACTAAGTAATGACCATGGGTCGTCCCTCAGCCCACACCGTAATCTAAGTTCATCAAAACGGGCTATGTAGTCAGTAACAGTAGAGCCCTGTCTGATATTGTTTAATTGACTGAACAATTGGCACTTGTATCGGGAGGACACATACTTCTCCTTCAATTTCATTTTCATTCTGGCCCACGAAGTCACTGGTGGCTAACCTTGCTCTTCGAGAGTTACTTCGACCGTGTGCCAGTACGTACGTGCAGCTCCCATAGTCTCATCTTGGTGAAGCGTACTCGTTGGGTGTCATTCATATCATACCAGTCAAAGTAGTCTTCCATGTTGGCGAGCCAATCTAAGAAGTAAGTGGGATCTAAGCGACCATCAAATTCCGGGGCATTAACTTTAACCTTCTTAGTGATATCTTCCCTAAAGTCACGCCTAGGGTTTCCTCTATCATACTGATGGGGTGATCTCTCATACCTAGGGGGTGTCCTCGTGTTCATATAGTGGCGTTCATTATAGCCATTCCAAGGGTCTATTTCGTCCTCAAATAACGAGGCATGGGGCCTACATGGAGGTGACCTATGATAAGGGTTACCAGTTTCTAAAGGAAGAGAGTGACAACCTATAGAGGTCTTCCTACCTTGATCCGGTGTAGGGTGTCCTAGGTTAAACCTTTGGTCATTGTGGGGGTTCTGGAGTAATCCGTCGTGAGGTGGTGTGGCTGCTATGGTCTTACCTACATTTGAGGGTGCAGTCTCGATATGTTTTCCTGAAGTACGTTGCCCTAGATAACGAATGGCTGACATAACTTCTTCGAGCTTAGTGTCAAGTTTGGACTCAAGGGCATTAATCCTATCATTGGTCTCATCAAACCTAGCGTGAGTTGATTTGCTTACCCTACAGTCAATATAATCATAAATAGCTTGTTCACGGCTTTCAAACTCGGACATGGCGGCTTTTATATGAGCAATATCGTGATCAAATTGGGTTTGGTTGTCAAGGACACGTCGAAGGGTCATGCGAGAATGAGAGGGGTAGATGTCTAACGTGCAGGGTTTGGTGGTCTTAGCGAAACCTAATAAAGGCTCCCAAGTTACCCCCACCAAAAAGGTGAAGACCCTACTTAACAAGCTTAACCTTCAGGGAGCTCAACAGCCCCGTCAGAGATTAGTCTTGCTAAATAAATAACAACTTGAGTGAGATCTTCACAGTAACCTCAGAGGGTTATGAAACCCCGTCAGGGAAATCGTTAGAAATCTCTACTAACCTAGGGTAGAATGGGACCTGGGTGTAGGGCCAAAAGTGTGTGAGGATGTGTGTGTTCCTAGGGTAGAGAATAAAATGCTGAATTAAGCATAGAGGAAAAAAATTAAATAATAATCAATATAAATTAATAGAATAACTCACAAGGAAACTAAAAAATTATAGGAAAGAAAACTTTTTTTGGGGGCCCTTTTTGACTTTTTTTTTTAATTTTTTTTACTTTTTTTTATTTTCGTTTTTTTTTTTTTGCTTTTTTTTTAACGCTAGATGAGGATAAGTAAGGAAAAACAAAAGAGAGGAAAAAAAGAATTAGGGTTAGGAAAATAAGGAAAATGCCAAATGCAAGAAGGAAAAGAGATAGATTCAAATTTAATAGATCTAGTTTAGGTGATTACTACGAACGACCTCCTTCAATATCAACTAGTACAGGTTCAACGTTGATGGATCAGGTCCTTACCGAATAACTTTTGGAGCCAAAAGTTATAACTTTATCCCCGAGTATTTCTGAGTGATGATCCTGGGTTCAAGGGAGAGGTCCGGTACGTAGCAACAACGAAGCATGAACAGTGAAAAATGGTGGCTTGAGAGAGTGTAGGCAACGGTGTAACACCTAAATTTTTAATACTATATTATAGCATTTTAATTGATTTATAACCACTTTTTAATTTCAGAAGCCCAAAAATACGAAAAATTTAAAACTTTTTCTTTCCAAAGTATTAAATCAAATTTCCTTTCTTTCAAATGGGATTTTCTGACAAATTGGAATATCTTTAAACTTTCAATAAAATAGAGTGGTTATTAAAATAATTAAAATAACTTGAATTATAATGCTTGGGGAGTCAAACCCCTTACAGTATATTTACATATTCTTTAGATTATGTTCAATTTATCTAGTTACACCTCTCTTACTATAATAATATATTGGCGGGTTATCTTGATTGATAACCCTCTTATATGAGTATGCAACTCTATTATTTCTTAAAGATATATATACATATATAAAATATACATTAATTAGAAGATAAGCTTCCAACTTGTCTTAATTATTTAAATATACAACATACACAGGTAAATAAACTCTTAAAGTATCTACCTACAAAGTACAAGACAGAGCAGGCATTCCTGCCTCTTCATACTACCTTACTTCTTTCCTAGCTAGCTACTCCCATTCTGCTATACTGAAAACATTTTGGGAAACAGTGAGATTGGAAATCTCAATAGCAGTTTATTCCATATCATGTGTGCACTTATATACATACATATACATCAATTTCATAAACCTGTGCATATAATGAAAGCATATATCCCTTTTAAACCAATACCTGCAGGATTTCCCAATCGTAGCCCTCACAGCTACTCAATAACCCTCAAGGTTATAGGAATTTAATTGTAGCCCTCACAGCTACTCAATAACCCTCACGGTTATAGGAATTTACTGGCAAAGGGGGAGCGACCCACCTAGGCCTTGGAGTACTCCATAAATATCATCAATATCATAACAGGAATAATGCCCATTTAAATGCCACAGATATTACAAAATTATATATAGAAATTTATATTATGAATTAAACTACTACCTGGATACCAGAGCTATTTCTTGAACCAGATCCTTTACTTTCCACTGTCTTGGTGAACTCATACCAATATCAAAGCCTATCTACATATCATATTATAATAAGAGTAAGTTAATATATGTAATTCTATATTTATACTAAACGTCTCTCTCGAGTCTTAAATGCTTGTAACTACCCCACTATTTTTATATCTATGAATCATTCTAATTTACTATATCTTAAGATTAAAAGATCACTTGTAATTACTTTACTCCAATTAGTATTTCTTATTCTCAATGTTTGACTAATAATTAAATCAATTCTTTCTAACAATTTAAGAAATCCCAAAACAACTCTATAATTAGCTTTCGAACTTGCACTATTATGATCTTAAACTAGTCAACAAAAATACAATATATACATCAACCCTTATCCATTTCAAACATACTAAGTACAAAAATTGCAGCCTCCGTAACAAGATTTAAATCTTAATTTCACCAAAATTATGCTTCAGTAATACTCAAAGTATAAGTCCTTTGAATCAACCCTCATTAACTCCATTAAACTATTTCAATTCATATGAAGCTCAAATAACAAGTATTCAGAGTCTAAACACAACATTAATAATGCTTTTCTTATACTTAATTAACATTTACACAATTTGTCCTAAAGTAAAAATCTCACAAGCTCACTTAATGGTCAACAACTCCTTCTCCAATCACACCATTATTATTTAGCACAATTATTTGACAAGTTGAGACATAACAAATTTTAAATCAGTTCCTAGACTTCAAACCCATTCCCTCGTGCCACATTATATCATGTATATATATATCTAATATCTCATAACATTATTTTTTTTAATGCTTTGTAAGGCCATAATTAAAATCTGAAGTTTCTAGCTCAGATAAATAATCTTTGTCACAAAATAACACTTTATATCATCATTTAATCATCCCAAAACATTCTTTCTTTTAATCATTATTTAACATTCAGAGACTCCAAGTAAAGCTGCACTTAGTTTGTAAAACTGCGTATTTAATTCATTCAGCATTATCATAGCAACTCCAAAAAGCTACAGCACAGCATAGCACAAGAAGGTTGATTTAATTATTTTAATCACATCTTCATACATCGACTAAAACTACCCAAATATCCTTTATAAAGTTGAAAATCACCAACTTGTGACTACCATTACATACTTCGTCTTATAAACTTAAAAGAACATTCCAATTGATTATAATTCCCACAGTAACAGCTGAACATGTACATATCCTTAAATAACCATAATAAGAAGACACAGTGATCATTATTCAGCTCTTGAAAACATTAAGCAATAGAGTCCAAATTAGTTTCTAGCTTCAAAAATCTATCTCTGCATCCTCTAATGCTAAAACAAGTTTCTTTTATTATTTGGACCGAAAATTCATATTCCTCAATTGCCAATATTTACATCTTTAGCCCCTTTTACTTTGAAATCCGAAAATACACAGATACTCAGGAGCCATATATTCAATTTACTACCATCATCTAGACACTCAGAAAACATGAACCCCAAATTCTGAAATTATAGAACATCACTGTACAAAAATGTACAGACTAGAACAAAGGTTTATGTTTCAAGCATCATCTCCCATTTTAAGGAATATCACTATGAAACAAAGCCCAATCAGACACAACTCAGCTAACAACTTCAGTCAAGGCTGAGAACGGCAACTAGAAACAGAGCATAAGGTTATAATTCAAAATCCTCACATAATCATTCCAATTACACATGTAAGGACAGAAATTAGCTAAGCAAATAATCATTATTAAACATCATATAAGATCGTAATTCAGAAAATAAACACACAAGGCAAACTGAAACTGAAGCTTCACCACGAATCAATATCCCTTAAATTTCAAGAATTACACGTGAAGAAAATTGAACATGCAGCAACAAAAACAACTCCAATAAACTCTTAACTCTATACAGACACTAATAGATTTCTGGTTTGGGTGAGAAATTGAAGACAAGCATCGGTAAACAGTAGCAGAAACGAAAACAGAGTAGAAGAGAAAAAAAAAGAAAAACCAACAAAAACCACATTTACTCCATTTCAGATCAATCAGAGCAAACCATCAACTCTTTCTCTTTGCTGAGGCACAACGGAACAGGGGAGGGAGAAAGAAAATTCAAAAATCCCAAACACTTCACAAATCAACATGCAATTAGTTCTATTAACTCAATCTTACTCCTATCTAAGTTTAATTAAGCTTAGTTCAAAATCCAACCCGGAACCACACCCAAATCGAAACCAATGAACAGTACCCGACAATCAATTTCGGGAGAAATCTGGCCAAACACTTACTCATCCCTCAAGACCTTTCACAACAGCTTTAAATCAAAGACCACTTTTCCTTTTACATGGTTTAGAATTTTCAAAACCCCTATAACCCCAAATCGGACCTCGCTCAAATCGCTCAAATTGGAGAAATAATGGGTAGAAATGAGATGAGAGGAGTCACCTGAGGTCGAATCAGGAGTTGCATGCTCCATGGAAGCTCGCCGTCGCCGGAAATGGCTTCCACCGTCGCTGGGGATGGCTGGCCGAGAGAGAAGATTCGAGGGAGAGAGCAGAGAGAGGAAGGACGGAATGGAGAAGGAGGAAGGGAAATTTTCTTTTATAAGGGAGTTAGGAGAAATTACGTTTCAGCCCTTTTAACTTCTGTTCCTTTCAATTTAGTCCCTATCCTTATGTTTTCCATTATTTTCAGTTTGGTCCTTATCTGAAAAATATTAATTTCCTAAAATTAATAAAGAAAATAAACCTTAAAATTATTAGAAATACATCTTTACCTAATAAATTTATTTATAAGACTTTTTAATTTCTAAATGACACCCCAAAACCTTTAAAAATCCCTATTATCTCTAATCCAAATTTTTGAGGTGTTACAAACGGGGTGGTGGAACCTAGCTCTGGTACCAATTGATGTAGGACAGAGAGATTAAAGAGTAGAGAAGAAGAATAGAAGAAGAGAAGAAAGAAAAGAGAGAGATAGAATATAAGGAGAGAACAGAAAAGAGAGAACTGGAAACTCAATATTTTATTCAATAGGCAGAAACATCCAAAGTAGATAGTTGAGCTCTTATTTATAAAGCTCAACCAAACCCTAAAAGAAAAATCTAGAAGCTAATAATAATTAAAATATTGAAATAATAAAATAATTAAACAAGGGAAATTGTAGATCTAAAAATCCTAACAACTTTTTAAAAACTAAAAGAAAACAATAAAATTCAAATTTCAGATCCAAATCCTAACAACTTTTTAAATTAAACAATTACATTAATAATATTAAAATCAAATCTTGTAATCTTTAAATCTAGAGGGAAGCTTCCTTATCCTTTTATGATTCCCATCATAGGAAAGAACAGTACTAACATGGTTATTAACAACCAAACTCAAACCACTATTATCCAAGCAACCAACATAATATACCAACATTACACATAGATTAACATAACCATATTAGAAAGGATTATCCACCATGGTTATTGAACAAAACTTGTCATCATAATATAACTAAAAGAAGGGCCTCGAGTCTAAAATCCTAGATTTATCAATGAACTTGCCCATTAAACATAATACTCTCTAATCAACGTAAAACCAATCCAAACTCATATAATTATATCCAAACAAAATATCACCACATCAAACCAGAATTCACATCAACTCAGAAAATCACATGCATGTGGTAGACTATAATAGCATATTGAGCCTTAGGCCACCTGCCGGAATGAAACATCGGCTTGAGTATAATCAAGCATACAATTTAAATTACCAAAGTAAATGGTCTTCCAATTAAAAAGTTATATAAATCCAAAATATACGAAAGCAAATAGCTAAGCCTAAACGTTCAGCAATTTACACTGTCACAAGCTACTACCGTGATTCACTGGATCAGTGTGGATTGGTCGAACCCTTTCTTGATGTCCCCACTTATGCATGATCACAGGAAAATATGTAATAACCATGGCGTGAGACAAATTGTTTTAGTAACCACTGCCTCAACTCAACATACTAGCAGGTGTGTGCTAGCAGAGTGTCTAATGAGTATTGGTACTATAAAAATATCATCACATGATTCATCAACATCCATCTATCGATAATTTTATTAGATTCAACACACACACACACACACAACAATCTAGGAATATGTAACCACACAATGAGTGATGAACCATCTACAAAACAACTCTATCATATTTGGGCACTATGACTTCATTTTAAACTCTATACAACCTAGAGGGCACTTCCATAATCTCTAGCATCAGATTGATAGACAGTCATACACTGGAAGTGGAAATATTTTCCAATTTCAAACATAGTCCACTTACTTACTCACACTTACTTCCAACTATAAAGACTATCCAACAAAATTTATTTTCAGCATGATACCCAACTCTACCCCATTATGAGATGAAGCTTGAATTCCAAACCCATCTCTTCACAAGAGAACGAATTTATTGCCTTTGAACAACAGGATTTTGTTTATGTACTAAGAGACAAGTGATCAACAAATCAAGTTTTGATCTTTCAAATTTTAATAATTTTTCAGCCTTAATCTTCACCTCTTCATTATAGATCAAGTTTATCCTTGACACCTTTAAAATCCAAAAGTCATATTTCACAATCAATTTCCTATATTTCAAACTAACTTTCTAAGTAGCCCTCACATCCATATTCAACTATCCTAGGCATTCATTTTTTACTTATCACAAACAACAACCTCAATTTACTTATCTTAAGGTTCAGACATCACAATACAAAACCATATAAGAACTGGAAATGATAGTTACGTATTTGACCATTCTAAACACTAAACAGAAAACCAAAGATCATATTTACTAAAAATCAGCTTCTACTCTAGGCATCACAAATCAGTTACAATCCTTATTTCTATATCATAGAATGAAGTCCATTAACCTTCATTGCCATAAATTAACTTTATATATACAAGACCTGTTTTCTTTGTAATATAAAAGAAAAGTAAGGGAAATGCTTGAAATCACCACATGACTAGATTAAGTTCCTTCCAAATCATGAAAATCGCTTCTATTGTATTCGTAAATTCCTTTAATCATTGACTTCCTTTGCTCATAGTCTAATCCCAAAGTTGTTCCAATTGTAATAGCGACTTCCTAGCTTAAAAATATAACCCTATAATAGAGCATGAAACACTAAATTCAAAGTCAAATACACATATACAACAACAATTTCTTTAGGGAAACATACTTTAAAACCCCTAACAGTACAAACTTCTAAAATCTCAATTTAAATCGGGACTTCACCTCTTCCAAATCATTTAAATCAAGGAAAGTAAAGGTGGAAGAGGATAGAGGGGCTCACATCAATTCAAACTTATATTTCTCTCTCCCTGATTATAATTTATATTCACAACCTCTAATATTTGCAATCCTTACTCAATTCAAACTTATATTTCTCTCTCCCTTGATTATCCCCACTTCATGTGCATAAAGGGGCACAAACACACACACACACACACACACACACACACACACATAATTTCTATTATACTAGCTAATTGCACTTGATTATTACATGTTTTTATCCACTAATTATAGGAAATTAGCATTTGTTCTAGGCTATTAAATTGGAATTTAGGCACTTTTATACTTAGGGTCCAAGATTAGAGAGTTAATTGCGTTTCCATTATAATTTGAGCATATTAGGCATTTAACTCATGTATTGATTGTTTTTGGACTTGAAATACTTCACATGTGCTTACATTTCCATTGTAGGTGCAAAGAATGAGGGTCAAAGCAATATAGGAAACTTCTAGAAAATAGGAAACTTCTACAAAAAAGAAAACTTCTGCAAAATAGGAAATTCTTTATTAGGAAACTTGATTGATTGATTGATTGAGCGTAATGGATTGGCCTCTAAACTTTCCTAATCGGTAAAATCAACTAAAATAGGAAATTGCCTGTTTCAATCAAATTGGTTGATTGGATTTACTAAAATATTTCCTATGTATTATTTTCTACAAGAATAGACAACCCTAAGTTTGATTGGGATTAAGAAGTTTCATAATTCAGTATTCTAATCACTACTTCCTATTTTAGCTAGATTTCTTGAGATTGAATGATTGGGTCTTACCCAAATCTTTCCTATATGTTATGTGCGACCAAATTAGGCAACCAGAAGTCATTTTGGACAGTTTTTAAGTGGTTTCTTGTGCCATAGAGAGGGGAATTCGAATTTCCATATTCATTCAGCCATTCTCTCTTTTATCCCATAATTCTTTCCCTAAATCTTTCCTATTTGATAATCCTAATAAGAATATGACACCTTAGGCCAATTTGGAAGGTTTTTAATTGCCTCTTGTGCTGTAAGAAGGAGACCAACGAATTTCACTCATTCTTCTCTCAAAGTTTCATCCTCTCCTCTTCTCCCCTCCTTGCACGAAAATCATCTTCCACTACATTCTCATGGCTTCCAATTTTAAAATCCAGTCCATGTTGATCGAGAGCAAGAGTGGCTAGGCACCTTTGTGGGGATCTTGTTAGAGGAAGGCAATCAGAGCTTTGTCGTCATAATCGGGGAGTTTATTAGTTTCTTTTCCTTGTCCAATTTCATCTATATTCTAATTCCTTGTGTTTTGGTATATGTATATGTTGTTTGAACAAGCTTTCTTTGAATTTCTATTGGTCATGCATGTAATCAAGCAATGTACTTTTATGTGTGAGAACCTAGTGATGTTGTCATGATATTATGCAATTGATGTACTTCATTTATATCTTCTTTAGATTGCTAGAATATGTTGAATGTGTGTGCGTTTGTATGTGTGTTTAGCCACTAGATCCATCATTGGAAGGTTTGATATACTTTCAATGAGAGCCTCTTTTTGTGTTTTCATTACCAAGTTGGGAATTGACATTTACCTATTTGATTAATTGAATAAGTAATGTGTCATGTTAATTAGTTAATTAGGTTAATTGCACTTAGAGCGATTGTCATAGGTTTTTACATTAGAACTTGGATTAGAACTTCCATATCATTTTAGAAGCTAGGAAGGTTAACCAATTCATCAAGAAACACATATTCCTCATATAGATTTCACAAACCATTTTAATTGATTTCTTCATAATTAAAAATCCCAAAAATAATTTAGTCTAGTTTCTTCAATAAAAAATCACAAACCCCGACTTTTTTAGCTTTTGCATGCATTTAGTTAGCTTAGGTAGTTAGTTAATCAACTCCATATGAGATGATCTGGGAGAGAACCACTTGTACAATCCTTGGTTTAGTTAATTTTACATTTGCACCCCAAGGCGTATTAGGAAAGGTGACAAATCACTAGCATTACATGCATAGTATTATGGGCTCAACATCCTCAACTCTTTCTCTAACACTATTTTATCTCAAATTTTATAAATATGCTTACCATAATACAACCTACCTTTCTTAACTATTTCTCCAAAAGAGACTTACCATATGCAACCAACATAATATGCCAACATTACATACATATTAACATAACCATGTTAGAAAAGAGTACCCTAACATGGTTATCTAACAGGACCTATCATCATAACATAACTAAAAATAAGGGCCTCAAATCTAAAATCTCGGATTTATCAATTAACTAGCCCAATCTATAGAATGCTCTCTAATCATCATAAAACCAATCCAAACTCACATAATTGTATCCAACCAGAATATCACCACACAGAATTCACATCAATCCAAAAAATAACATGCATATGGTAGATTATAATAACAAGTTAGGCCTCAGGTTACCTGCTGAAATGAAACATCGGCTCATAACTAGGCATACAATTTCTATTATCAAAATAAGCAATCATCCAATGAAGTAGTTATCTAAATCCAAAATATGTGGAAGCAAATAATGAAGCATAAATGTTTGGCAATATACACTATTCCAAACTACTATTGTTCGATTAACTTGATGAGTGAGGATCACCCGAACCCTTTCCCGACACCTTGTCTGTGCATGATCACCTGAAAAATATGTAATAACCACGAGGTGAGACATATTGTTTCAGTAACCGCTACCTTAACTCAACATACGAGTGGGTGTGTGCTAGCAGAGTGTCTACTAGGTATTGGTACTATAAAAATATCTCACATGATTCATCAACATTTATCTATCTATAATTTCATCACTAACCACAATATTTAGCAATTTCATCAGATCCAACACACACACACACACACACATATACACGACAATATATGAAAATGTAACCACACTATGAGTGATGAACCTAAGCCCCTTGTCTATAATCAGGATGGGCACTAGCCGTATATGCTACCCTCTGTCTACAATCAGAGGGCTTCCTTGTCTATAATCAGAGACTGTACATATAACCACTTGATGCGCCAATCGAGGGTTACATCACGTGATCGTACAATGCAATGTGTTATGCACATAAATTATCATGGAACCAATAATAACACATAAGGTAATTATTCAATGATACCAAAATATTCACAATATTAAAAGTTCTTTGAAACTCATTTCACCACCTCAACCGTAATTTCACAAATAAGTACCCAAGAGATGTTTTCAATACAAAATTGGCTTTTGAACATCCATTCAATATCACAATAACTATTAAACAAGGGATTCCAAAAATCCCAACTAACATTACACACAAACACTTTAAGGGGGTATGGTTAGCTCTTATAGCCAAATCCAAAATAAATACCAATCCTGGGTTTTCCGTGCTCAACTCAATCGACTAGTATACACACTCACCAACAGAACATACATACACATGATAAATACATAATCAAGTTACATATATAATACAACTAAGTCCCTCCCAATTGAACACTAGGGTCAAAAATACACTTGGCTTAATTAAGTTAAATGAAAACAATATGAAGATTATAAGATCATATTTATCCTCAATTATATTCATTGAATCAAAGACCCCTTTTCTATCGTTCCTCTAAATCTCCTATGTTTATCCATTTTCTCCATAATTCTTCTCAACCAAAATTTCCAATCAGTATAACTCTAATCATACTCCATATATCATATTCTAATAATCAAAATCATTAATCAATACCTATTCTAGAAATTCCAAAATCCAACTTCACATATTCACCCAATTCATTTAACCTTCATACAACTTCCATTTCAACAATACTAAGCCAATCAATATAATAGTATCATTTAGCTTAAATGAATTTGTAGTTACCATCAATTAACCTCAAATTCTAATATTCAAAGAATTTTTCTGTAAATCCTAGCTTACCCAAACTTTAATTATAAAAAATTTCACTAAATGAAATTCCAACTAAACAAACCAGTTTAAATCATCATATAATCTCAATGAACCTATAGGAACCACCAATTAACCTCAAAAAATCTAAATCACAGAAATTCCTAACTTTTAAAGCTTCAAAAAAAATGAAAATTCAAGATAAATTAGAAAAATTCGTGGAAGCTCAAAATCCCTTTAGAGCACCTTTAAATCGAAGCTCAAGCGTCAATTTGATGGGTTTAGAGCTCTCAAAAACCACAACTCATCCGAAACCCATTTTTGGAAATGTAACTAAGACCGATCTTGTTGGTTATGCAGATTCTGGATTTAGATCTGATCCACATGTTGGAAGCTCACACACGGGCTATTTATTCACATGTGGTGGTACAACAATCTCATGGAGATCCATAAAACAAACCATATCAGCCACATCTTCTAACCCTGCAGAAATTCTTGCAATTCATGAAGCAATTTGAGAGTGTGTATGGTTAAGATCAATAGTAAATCATATACGAACTACTTGAGGTTTATCTACTAGTAAAATGACCTTGGCGATCCTATGTGAGGATAATATTACATGTATTGCTCACTTAAAGAAGGATACATCAAAAGGGATAGAAATAAGCATATTTCACCAAAATTCTTCTTCACTCGAGATCTTTAGAAAGATGGTGAGACTAATATCCAACAAATCCGGTCAAGCGAAAACTTAGCAGATATATTCAGCAAGTCACTTCCTACTACAATATTTGAGAAGCTTACTTATGACATCAGATTTCGCAGACTCAAAGATATCAACTGAAATTGTCAAGAGAGGGAGTTGATACACGTTGTACTCTTTTCCCCTTATCTATGGTTTTCCCCACTGTGCTTTCCTAGAAAGGTTTTTAATGAGGCAGTATTATGAAGTGTATCATTAGGCATTGTACTCTTTTTCTTCTACTAAGGTTTTTCCCACTGGGTTTTACTTAGTTGGAGTTTTTTAACGAGGCACATGTTTAGTCATGGACATCCAAAGGGGAGTGTTATGAATTTCCTATTATTATGGATGTCATATATAACTCCCATTTCCTATTATCAATATATTGTTATTAATACTGATTGATTATATTGTAATCCTAGAGCCTTGCCTATAAATCTAAGGCTTGTATTGTGTATTTTACACTCTTGAACGGTGAATGAGAATGGCTTTCAATAATTCTCTATATTTCTCTCCCTCATTCGCTCTCATCTTCTTCTATAATTTATAACAAGATGATATATATATATATATAAATTGTATTTATCATACTCCTAGAAGAAATAGGGAAAATGACAAAAAAATCCCCTCCAATAAGGGAAAGGACAAATCACTCCCTAAACTTTTCAAAACCTCATTTCACACCCATGGGATCAATTTGGGATTTCAATATGTTTTTGAAAGACAATAATGCCCCTCCTCACCCATCGCACTCAAAAATACTCTGAATCATCTTCATCCTATGCTTTTCCTTCTCTCCCCCCTTTCTCGCTGTATAATTCATTGACAGCTTTTAAGGACTCTCCTTTTTCTTCTTTGTTTGAAACTTCTGGTGATACTTCTTGATGAGTGTGGCTACTAACTATCATCCGCCGCCGCAAGCGGATGAGGTGGCGGTGTTGCCTCTGAATTCTCTGCCTTTGGGATTTAGATTACGGCCCACTGATGAGGAACTTGGTGATTATTACCAGAGATAGAAGATTAACGGTTTTGGTAATGACGTTTGGGTTATTCGTGAAATCGATGTTTGCAAATGTGAGCCTTGGGATTTTCCTGGTATTTCTTCCTCTTTAACTTTCAACTTGAAATTGGGAAAGTTGCTGGCTTTTGCTTTTTCTTGTTTTTCTATGCACACTATTCATTCTTCTGCTTATTTTGATTTCACAATTTCTCCATTCAATTTTCTTTTATGGGATTTTATGGAGCAAGTAGTGTACAAGATTGCAGTATTAAAAGTAGGATTTTTGTGATGGAACTTTGGCTTAAGTTAGCTCGTATGGGTGTTTCGTATGATATTTTCATGTGCTTATTTGCTTCTTTCTCATTTGGATTGATTTGGGTTTTCAACAGATTTATTGGTGATACAGAACAAGGATCCAGGATGGTTCTTCTTCTATCCTCAGGACCGTAAGCACCCTAATGGCCATAGATTGAACCGGGCAATAAATTAAGGGTATTGGAAGGCAACTAGCAAGGATCGCAGAATTAAGTCTGGGTCCAACCAGATTGGAATGAAGAAGACTTTAGTCTTCTATAGAGGTCATGCTCCCAAGGAGAATAGGACCCATTGGGTTATGCATGAGTACCATCCCACTATTAAGAAGCTTGATGGTAAAGTTGTTAATACTTATCCAAAAATTGTTAAAAGTTGTTTGTTTTTGAATAAATATATTCAAAGAGACCTGTGAATAGACCACCAAAATTTGTCAAATGAAATATACAAAAAAGAGAACTTTGTCCCATACTTCATTCAATACAATTTATCCAATTCAATAAAAGAGAAATTTGTTCAACCTTTCATACAACATACCAAAAGAGAACTTTGTCACATACTCCATGAAACATACAAATAGTGGAACACTTACAACTTGTTAAATTGTCTCAAAACATGTTAATTTCACAATAACTACAAATGCAAGTCCTAGAGTAACATCCAGTGCAATTAATCTAAAAATAGTGGAACACTTACAACTTGTTAAATTGTCTCAAAACATGTTAATTTCACAATAACTACAAATGCAAGTCCTAGAGTAACATCCAGTGCAATTAATCTAGAATCAGGCTCGTCTAGATCGATTTGTAGTGGTTTATTGTTCAAAAAGACCAATGCTTTATCCTTTACATCATTCCTTCAACCTCCACTTCTTTGAGGATTGGATGGTTCCATCCCTGAATCCAGGGTGTCAATAAATAAAAAATAAAAAATAATCATATAATATCAGAGAAAATATGCCACACTTCATATTTTCATTTATTTAAGCTTGAAGAGATTCTATTTAAATATTACAACAATTCATTAGATTAAACAGAGCTAGCTCATGAACAACTCCATTCATTGACCCACCTACTTTGGAAGATATTATTAGAATGTTATAATATCATGAAATTTCTCAAGTCTAGAAAAATTCTGAGTTTCCAAAAATCAGAAAATCAAAAGTTATGACATACACGCAAATCCAAGGAAGCTTCAATTCAGTCCTACAAGTCAAACAAAGTCGAAGGCATGGGATTTACTAATGGTGATAATTCAACTTGAGTTAAGACTATGTAACTTAAGTTAAAAAGGATAAAAAAATCAGTTTGAGTACATTAGTTTCCAGGTTGCCACAATAAAATTTGAGTCAGAAGCTTCATATATACCATTTGAAATCATGGGTGAAGCTTGTAATAAGTAGATCTGCCTCTTCTAATAAGCAGAAAAATGAATTATAAATAGTTAATCTCAAGAGACTAGTTAATGTCTTATCTACTAGAATTAAAAGCACAAAATAATGAAAATGAGCCAGAACAGTAAAATTCTAAGTGCAATGCCAGGCCACACATTGATGCCCCTAAAGCAACTAATAATCTTTATTGGTTATAAGGAGCTAAAAATCAATCAGATGGCAATTCAGAGGGGAAAACTACCTTTTCAATGTTTTGAAGTGTAATTGATGGAGAGTCAAACAAAGGAACAAGCAATTTCAAGTTGCAATGCATACAACTCCCTACCTGAATTCATGGCCATGCATCATTAGTTTTAATAACTGCCCAAATTTGCACTCTCAAACTAATTTTTCTCCCCATGATTATACTTACCCGGCCCGAAAGCTTATAGTTGGATCTTCAAAGATGCACATATATAGAAGGTTTGAAATTCCCTATTTACATGAGACAATGAACAATTCAAAACAAAATCAGCTATGTCAATCAATTAATGGAATCAATGCAAGCAATATCAGTAAGAAAAATAAAGCAACGAGAGTGGTGAGTTAACCTATAGCAAAATAAGCATTCACGTAATCAGATTGAATGATGCTTAGAACATTATCCACACTTTAAATTGGGGATTTATCTGCTTGTTCCTATATGACACTAGGCCAAATATAGAAAAAATGAGAGAAAGGGAAGAGAAGATAATAAGGATGAGGAGAGTGAAGGAGTTAAAAGGGGTGCCTTGCTGGATAGGAAGGAGAGAAAAGATGCAAAAGCTCAGTGACTGCACTTACTGCTATTTCCAGAGGGGAAGGCGTTTGTGGGTTCAAGGAAGCATGATTAGTTCTCTTGGTTGAGCAGAATTTGACACCATGGATTCTCTGCAAATTAAAAGCATCAAATAAAAAATGAAATAACAAGCAAACACATCATTTTATAAACTCTTTACCTCCTCCTACATAATCTTTCTCTTCGATGAGTCTACTTTCTAACCGTATTGTACTGATATGACCAATAAATTAAAAAGAACCATCGAATATGCGAAGATTCAAACTTCATGAACCTCAAATCTTAGAGCAAACATGATCCTGAATCTCTAAAGAAGAAGGCTCAACAGAAAAAAAAATTACGAAGAAGAAGAAAAACAGAACAGTCAGCTACCAACTTCCCTCCATCTAAACATAAATCTCAGGGTAAAAAAACAAACAAGAAGGAACAATCCTAACCCCCAACAATGCCGCCGACACTTTGATGATTCCAACAATCCTATCAACGAAGGAAATCTGAGGTTTTGATGATGAATGTTGCAAACAGTTCCAGACCTCTACTCTCACGGCAGCGACGGCGACGATTTTGCAATATGAGGGGATCAGAGGGAGAAGCAGAAATTTGGCAGAAACATTTGGAATGAACCCTAACCATTTTCCTTACCTCTTAAGGGCATAAACGTCTTTTATCAAAATTTGGAAATCCCATATTCATCTCCAGGGTCTGATTTAGAATTTTTAAATGTTAAGGGACTGAATTGTCCTTTATGATATTCAGAGGTATTTTAGTGTCTTTTTCCCGAAGAAATACGTACATATTGAAGAAGTTGCACCAATAAAGTATTTGTGTGATAATGTCTCAACAATAAAGATTTCCAACAACCTCATACATCATGATTGCACAAACATGTGGAAATAGATCATCACATTATCGACAAAAAAATTGAAAACAAAATAATCGATTTGGCCTACACTCCATCTAAAGACCAAATTGCATATTTGATGACAAAATCGTTTACCCAAGACAAGTTCAAACGATTCAGATGCAAGTTAGAAATGATGATCAACATCTCCATAGGTTAACCTCGGTGTTGTAAGTTAACCTATGTGTCACTAGTTGACCTAATCTCCAAGAATAAATTAGGTTTAATGTACTTAAATGAATATATTCCTTGTAATGTTCATATTATAATCAAATATTATCATTATATTATCATTATTTCTTATTATTCTGCATTATAGACGGACTTCAAGGGATATGATTAGATGTACATTAATTAGATGATCCCTTATTTCCTATAAAATATTATGTAAATCAGAAACTGAATAAACACACATAGGATTATTCATTTTATTTCATTATATAATCGAATTTTGCATGTTATGGCTTCCAAAGATATAAATTTTGGTTTATAATATTGAACTAAGTGATTTATGGGATTGATTTTGACCTAGTAACATATTTATAAACTCTATCTATCTTCCTTAATCGTGATAGCCACTAATCTATTGACCCTATGTTTCTTCCTCTCATCATATCTTGTTTACTTTTTTCTTTTATATTTTTTTTTATTATTGAAACCCCAAAAAATAATTACTCTACTTATTTTGCGTTCTTCTCACTTATTTAATTTAAAGATCAAATACATATTGACTCTAAGTAAAGAATACGATATAGGTTGCGCAACTGACACAGCTACAAATGACATTTTTAACCTCCGTTTTTAGAGACATTTCACTTTCGTTTTCAGGAGGACATCAATGTGAGTTATGTGGAAAGTTTCATTTTCTACTTCCGTTTAAAAACAATCATAGAAAGCTTACTTTTCATGTCCTTTATTAAGAGAATGGACATGGAAAGTGAATTTTTATTAAAAAAAAATAAATTGGATGTTTTACTTTCAACGTCTTTTTTTCCCAAAACATATGTTGAAAGTGGCATTTTCTTGAATATGGCGATGAACCATCTCTAGATCCGAAAAAAATGCACCAATATTTTTTATCTTTAGGTAAAAAAATTTATTTGAATTCTAACATATATATAAAATCCAGAATATCTAAAGTTTTAAACTAATAATCAAATCTGGAAATATCTAAGCAAAAAATTAAATTTGGATAAATTTAAACAAATAATCAAATCTTAATAAATCTAAAAGATAATATTGATTAATTTATTTTGTTGTGCCTTTCACGTTTCTTAGTTCTCAAAAGATGAAACCAATGTCAAATTCATAATCTATAATTCCCTCATCACTACAACACATAGAACTAAAAAATTACCAAAAAAAAACACAATGACAATCACCGATTTTAATCATCTCCACACAATTTTTTCTTGAATCGGAAGAAAACATATGGGGAAATCAGACTTAGGAAGCAAATGAATTACCAAGCTAAGAAAAGCAAACATAATTCAAAAAGCAATGATAAAAACAAAAGACGGAATAGACACTTAATATACAAGAACACTGAACATATCTGAGGTATGAAGATCTGTATGAATCTCATATCTAAAATAAAAGACGGAAAAGGCAACATCAGAATAAGAATACCTGATAAAGACTACCATCGACATGTGGATCTTGACTCAATCCATATATGGAGCAAGGTGAGGTTGAAGAGCACTTAACCGTTGGGGTTATGTCAGTGTAGTGCCGCCTCGAGTCCGCTCTCCAAGAAATTAAACCCGAGGGGATAGTGGAAGCTAACCCTGGGTGTCGATCTCAAGGAGCCTAGTGTAATATGATTCCTAATAGCTAATATGTAAACTTGAAAAGGCGGGTAAAAAGCATTTTTGTTTGGTTTTAGTATGAAGTTTGGTATGTGCAAAAGGTAATAAAGTAAAAGGTGGGAATTAAAAGTGAGATTTGGATGAAAATCGGATAAAGATCATTCTTGATGAATGAGAGATTCGGGAATCATTGCTTCTAACAATTTTCAGGGAGTTTAATTGATTTCTAAAGGACCCTAGAGGAACCCCTCTAGGCTAGGCTTAGGTTAACTTAATGCTGGAACCCCGCACATTACTTAATTTAACCCAAGTTGATTAAGTTCAAAATCAAGAAATAATTAATTATGCAAGACTTTTAAATCCACAATTTGGGCCACCCCATAATTGCTCTAAATTTCTCTCTAAACCCTAATCCATTGATGGCCACCCATACAATAAATTAGGGCCTAAAGAGTGTTTGCCCAATGTCTCAACACAACCAATTAATTCTTATGCCATCTCCCTCAAGCAAATAACTTAACACTCTTAATCCACTAACCAAGCCACCTTGCATTAGCACATAATTTTCACAAAAAGAATAACAAAACTATGAACCCATAAATTTCATTAAACTCAAAGTTAATAAGTAGCAATGTCGAGCATTATACAAGAAGGAAATAACATAAATATAGTTTCTAACCCTAATGACATTAATGCACTCAACCAAGTGCCATAAATGCACTTCAACCAAATGCAATTAATACATTCACCCAAATGTCATAAATGCACCCCTAGAACCCTAAAAAAGCATAAATACAACAAATGGAGGAAGGATTAGAACTAGAAAAACTCTCATATTCAAGCTTCAAGCTTATCCCTTGGCTCCCACCACCAAGAATGGTGGAGCCTAGCTGCTACTCTCCATGGAAGAACCAACAAGAAGAGAGGAAGGTGTGGAAGCCATGGATGGAAGGAAGGAGAAGGTGAAGAAGATGAAAATGAAGATGGAGAAGAGAGAGCTAGGGCTTGGGGGTGTGAAATGTGAGCCAAATCTGCCCTAATGGGGTCTAGCTTTCGTGTTTTATGTCCCCCAAGTTGGGTCAAGTGAGTGGGGTTCAAGTTGGATCCGAATCAGGCCCAAAAACGCGAGCTGAAATTCTGCAGAACGCATATTTCGCCGCGGCGAGGTGACAATGCTTCTGGCTCTTTTAGCTTTCTCACCGCGGCAAAGCCACGGCGAGCTCACTCCTTCTCTGGAATTTGGGGGCCCGTTCGCCGTCTGCCTCGCCGCGTCGAGGAGCCTTCAGTTCTGCCTCTTTTGTTTGGCCTTTTTCTTCGTCTGGAATCCGATCTTTGGTCCTTGCTCGACCCTGTAAGTAAAAATAAGACAAAACCAAGATCAAATAGCCCTACAAATTAATCAATGCAATTAATCTACAATTATTGCTAATTAATCCTAATTTTACACTCATTTCACTTGAGAGTTTAAGACATTCAATTAAGCATTATTGGACCAAACTTGCATCTCAATCATGTTAATTTCCTCAAATTAGGCATATAAAAACCATACAAATCAGAGATTTGTCAGAGGTCAACGATGTTTTCTTCCTATTCTTCTTATTTGTTTTCTCTTCCTCGTCATTAGGAGGTTTGTGCGATGCCTTGATTGTAAGAAATGGCACAAAATGAAGCTAGGGTAAAAATAGCTCTCTAACATAAGTTTTAGAAAGAGAGACAACATTCTTTATTCGTAAATCGGTCATTGTTTCTCATATACTGAGATGCCACATTTGTTCTGTTTAAAAAAATGGATGTGGTTTATGTAACATCCCAATTTTATCTCTAGGATTCAAACAATTTTAGGAAAGATTATTTGGTGGTAAACAAGATTTGTTAGGCAATCAATTAATAGTATATTATTTAAGACAAGCAAAAAATTAATGAGATAAATACTAATGATATTGGAAAGGGATCAAGAGAATGACATTAGATTAAATTAATAAACAAATTTCCACTTGAAATATTTTCATTATATATTGTTAGTTTGGTAGTAAGGTTTATGTTTTAAATTATATGAAATTAACAACAATATTTTGAGGGAGGATTTGAGAATTTACGAGATTAAAAGAAATACAGATTTATGATGGTTAGAAAATTTGTCGGATAAGTAAATATTTGAAATATATATACACATATATATATATATACACACATAAATAAATAGATAGATATATATCCAATAAAATAAAGGGTAAAGAGAAGGGAAGAAGGAAAGGAGTCCAGATTCATTTTGGACGAAGGAGGACTAACGAGTGTATATGATTGAGAGAAGATTCAGAGAGGTCGGGGCATTCATTTTCAGACTTCTATCTTCTTCACCACTCTCACCATTCTCTGTACATTTTGTCGCCATTCTTCACATTCGGTCACCACCATTGTTCATAGCAAGTCACATTGATTTTTGGCCATTCTCTTCTCAGTTTTATCAGATTATTTTGTGGCTGAATTTCAAGAAATGCTTGGCTAATCTTCTGTAATTTCCTTTGAGTTCGAAGCCACACCAGAGCCAACAGATTTATGAGGGAGTTCATTTCTATTCTCCACTTATCCTACTCTCTAAATGTGATTCTAGTTGCATCTTGTTTTAGAGGAAGAGTGAGCAAGTAGTTCTTGTTCAATTTGATTGTTTGTGTTAAGTGGAGAATGCATTTGTTCAATGTCTGTTACCAGCCGTGTAGAATCTTTGAACTCAGAACTTGTAATTCAACCTGCGAACAATTGATCTAGTTGATTAGTTTTCTAGAGTTGAATGAGATATTCTATGGAATTAATTTGTCTCCTGTTCAGAGTTGCTTGAATCAGTGGTTTGTGAATGCTTGGAATTGAATTCAATATCTCTAGTTTAATTGAGAGGCTTAGTTAGCAATTTAATTGAATTGGAGATAGTGAGTTTATGAACTTCAATTTACTCAAAGTTGATGAAGGTAAGGCTGAAGCTCAAAGGGAATTCAATCTTAACTGAAATCTTCTTCTAATCTTCACTTGTTCATTTTTCAGTTTGCAATCATCACCTCTCACAGAAAATTTTAAAAAATACAGATTAGTTTTAGAAGCTTTTTGCTCTGAAAATCTTGGATTTTATTTGTCTAGCTTTGCATTTTAATCTCACATCAGACCAAGGGAGTGTGGAAATGACCTAGGTTGACTATTATGCTATAGAAGTTTATCAAGTAATCTTTTGGTGACCTAACGACAAGGCTTATCAAAGTGGCGCCGTTGCCGTTTTCTTGGTATATACTCATCTGGTCCTATTTATAAGTCACTTCCAGCATATTTCACACAGACCAAGGAAAGCTTTAAAACTCATTAACTTTCCACTAAAATCCAACAAATTTACAACTTTACCCATATTAAATATCCACTATACCACATGAAAATAAAGTCAACACATAATAAATGAAGGGTAAACTTGTACATTCACACTAAAAATTTAATGAGGTGACTTATATATAGGACCAAATAAAACCTTCTCTCTCTGCCCTATAAATAGGACCAGAAGAGTATGTATTTTTGAATTCTAGTGTGTAATTTGTCTCACTGGTTCTTTTTCAAGCTTGATGTCCTTGTTTTTGGCTGAAGTTTGTTTTTGTGTAAATCTGTCTGCTTTGTTACTGTAATGCATACTTTGACTTTGCAATTGAATTTCTGTCCTTGTCGCTACTATCTGCTGCATAATAATTAGTGTTGTGGGATAACAATTGCTTTCAGCAAGTTGTTTTTTCTCTTGCTCGAACTTGTGCTTCACTTTTGAAGTTTTTTTTTTCAAATCTCTAGCGCTTTGGAAGTGCTCTGTTCTGCCGTGATTTCCACTCACATAGTGTCTGAATAGTATTGCTGTTGCAACTTTGAATTTACCGGCTCCCAATTAATTTTGCAAGAACGGAAAATCTAATTTGACTAGGCATTTGAGAAATTGTGAACTGGAATTGTCAGATTTTAGCTATTTAGCTGTCATATTTGATTCTCATTGCTGAGTGAATATTTGTACCAAGTGAATTAAGTTGCTTTGTGAAGTTGCTGTGACTTTGTTGGAATGAAGTGCCATGTGTTGTGATTTCTGAGTATATACTATGATTCTTATGTGTCTAACTTGATCTAAAACTTTATACTTCTAACATTTGAAACATTGTTTTATTGTTATGCTGATGAATATTTGGTTGTTTGTTGCTGCAATATGTGTACTAGTCTGAACCATTTTGACCTGATTTGCTGCATTCTAAATTTTCTGCAAAGTTGATATCATTTGCTACCATTTGTGAATTTCCAATGCAATAGAATTTTATGCTATAAAATTCTGTGCTACTTGTTCAAAATCTGGACTTGATGCTATGTTGAATTCTGAATAGATTTATCGACTCTGCTTTCCAGCATTCTTGGTTCTGTTTTGGACGAAATTTCACCTTTAAATCTGATTACTGTGACATTTTGAATCTGGTGTGTGTGCAGTTGAATTTGCAAGTTGATTGAGTTTCAAAATTTGTGTCATTGTTACATGTGATGTTCATTTTCTGTGCAATCTGAACTTTTTGAATATGAGAATTTTGATATGTTTTATAACTCTGATTTTCTGATTTCAATTCTGTTCAGAAACTGACTTGAGAAATTGAATTGATTTCATCATTGCTGCATTGGGAGTTCTACCTTATTGAAATTCCGTTTTACTATCAACTTCTGTTATTTTGAAACAGGATTAGAATTAAAATTTGTTGCATTTTTCCTGTCAAATCTGGATTAGAATTAAATAGGATTAGAATCTGGATTGTGGATTGATTTGGTGCTATAATTCTGAATTGGTGAATGTGCTTCTGCTGTGAAATTGTTCTGTTCTGGACGCTGCTGAATCTGTGATTAAAAAAATCTGATTGTGTTATTTGAGATTCTTGTGGGTATTGCGCTGATTTGCAGGGATTTTACTGGGCTCTGTTCGTTGCCTTTATGCCGCACCTGATTGGCAAGTTTTGTGTGATTGTTGTCAATGATCTCTTGTCCATTTTGCTGAGAATCAGTGTTGTGTGAATGCTTAGAATTGAATTCAATATCTCTTAGTTTAATTAAGAGGTCTAATTAGCAATTTAAATGAATTAGAGATAGTGAGTTTATGAACTTCAATTTACTCAAAAGCGATGAAGGTAAGGCCGAAGCTCAAAGGGAATTCAATCTTAACTGAAATCTTCTTCTAATCATGACTTGTTCAATTTCGGTTTGCAATTATCACCTCTTATAGAAAATTAAAAAAATACAGATGAATTTTAGAATCTCTTTGCTCTGAAAATCTTGGATTTTATTTGTCTAGCTTTGCATTTTAATCTCACATTAGACCAAGGGAGTGAGGAAATGACCTAGGTTGACTACATGTTATAGAAGTTTATTCAGTAATCTTTTGGTGACCTAATGGCAAGCTTATCACTATCTTATTTGTTTTACGAGGGGTTGTGATGCCCCACTTGTTCTAAGAGGGGGAAACCCATAATCCGGTTATGGGATATGTGGATTTGGCCATCCACTCTACATAATCGGTGAGCTTTCAGAGTAATAACTTAGCATAGGGTTTAGTCAGCGGAAATAAGGAGTGAATAAGGGAAATTAATTTTTGGGAGGTTATGAGTACTATAAATATAATTAAGATTTTACAATATGATTTTACTTTTCTTATTGACTTAGCTTATGTATTTATTTATTTTGGTGTCATTATTTTAATACGTAAGTTTTGTAAATGTCCCACTTGACACCTTTCGAGCATGTGCTGGTGTGTACAGTATGTAAGACAACTAGTTACTGAGATAGTGGTCTCATCCCATTACTTAACAATTTTTTAATTGAAAGATATAGAAAAGGAACGTTGGACAAGACTATGGAAGATTGTGATTATGCAAAATAGGCGTAGTGCTTACAGTTTATTGTTTTCTACTTATTTGCACAATTATTACGATCTTTCGTGCATTTATTGTTTATTTTTTAATTATTATTTATTTCATTAATAAAGAGACATGAATCTATGATATATAGTTTTTAAGCCGTATAACTTTGGGTACATTGAGTTTTTGTATATGAACAATATGTTGTTTTTAAATTATCATGGTTGCTTTTCAAAAAGGAATTTCACAAAAATAGTTTCAAAATTATTAAGTTATCAGTGATTTTAGAAAAGACGTTACAATTTCTCTTTCTGTTTTTAACTTAATTACAAAATTGTCACATTGTTTACAACCATTTTTATAGAACAAATGTTCATTAGGTACGTAAAATATATACTTCTTCAATTCCTAAATATATGACATGGTTGACTTTTTTGAAAAATGTTAAGAAAGATAAATAAGTTACTTACAAATTGATTTACCTTAATTTTTTAATTTAAACCAATTGATTTTATTTATAAGCTAACATATAATATAATAATACACAAAATATATTATGATTAAATAGTTCATTTTGTTACTTTAATCTTTCTAAAAAAAATCAATTGAATCTTATATTTAAGAACGGGGGAAGTATTTTATAATAATGTAAGTTGCATTATCTAGTTATTAATTTTAGAGCCTCGTAACGAGGCCCATATGTCTTGAATATAAGATATCAATTCAATTTATCTACTAAATTTGTAATTTTTGTTCCAAATTATTCCCATTGATTATAAATATTATGGACATTTCCATTAAGGGGTTGTTCCAATGCAAATGATTAAAGATAGAATTTTAAGGAGATCAAAACACATTTCTTACAAATAGCTAATTTAATCTAACTATTTTCTTGAATCTCTAAAAATTGATTATATTGTTCCTACATAAAAAGATTAAAGGAAGTAATAATAAAACAATCTCCCCTATCCTACATCTAAGGTGCATTAGATGGTTTTGATTTGGTTATAAATATAGGTTATTGACCCCCTCTTGTCTCCATATTAGTTTTTTTCCCATAATGCCCCTATTTCTTTTGTTGGGTCCTTTATGTCTTCGCAATCAATATACATCTATAAATCTCGGGGTTGGGTTTCCCTCATCATCATTTTCTCTCATCATCACATCACCACTGTTTAATCTGAATAGTTTACTGCAGAATGATCTAATAAAATATAATAAATGTAGAAACTCCGTTATGTATCTGTTTACTTCTGTAAAAGTCCATTGAACTCCGTTAATACACTGTCATGATAGCATAAACATCCTTCATGTTTTAACATTCCAGTTCCCCACACATCCGTAACCATTGATGTTCTAGCTCCCATGTCATTGATTATTAATCTCAACCGATATGCCGTCCCTTATTATGAGAAAAGGTTTTCATTTAAGTCTACTTTGTTTTATCTCATCTTAGTGTGCAAACCCCATCGGCAACGACATCATCGTCACTTACAACAGTTTTGTATGGAGAATCCTTTTCTGCAGTGTTCGTTTTGGTATTTGTTCTTTGATCTTGGTTTTCCTAATTACTTTCGATTGGCTTCTAGTATTTAGATTGAGTTGCATAGACGTAAATTCTTCTCATCCCACCTAAATTCTTTGTATTGAGTTTGGAGTTATTATGAGTTGATCATGACATTATTTGGTCTCATATTTGTGCTTCATCTAATTCTTATGTTATTTGAATGATGTTTTAACATCTTTCTTTTTTTATTGATCACTAGAGATTAATCATCTCATTCTACTGTTATTTGTATCCAACATTCGTTGATGTGGAAATAAGGTCTTTTTCCCATAAAAATGTTGCTTGTGTTTAATTTTTAGAATAATTTTTTCACTGCTATCTCCTAGACTATACTATATGAAATCAACTGCAATTTTGCATTCCTTTTAAACCGTGTCTTATGGTCATAGAGATTTGAGATTTCAGATGTGCAAATATGCAAAAATAATATTGTTTAAAATGAAAGGATGTGAGTGGGGTCCTTTGGCTCATGACAACAACAACAACAAAGCCTTATCCCAGTAAGTAGGGTCGGTGACATGGATCGCACGATGCCATTGTGCTCTATCGGTAACCAAATCTTTAGATATATTATTTATTAAAAGATATCGCTCTACAACTTCATTGAGTGTAAGCCTCGGTCTCCCTCTTCCTCTCTTAATCGGACTCCAGAATGTTTGATCTACCCTCCTCACTGGCGCATCTAATGGCCTTCTTTGTACATGTCCAAACCACCTCAAATGATTTTCTACCATTTTCTCATTGATAGGTGCCTCTCCAACTCGTTCGCGTATATGATCATTCCGAATCTTATCCTTTCTTGTGTGACCACACATCCATCTCAGCATCCTCATTTCAGCTACCCCCATCTTATGTTCATGTTGACCCTTCAAAGCCCAACATTCACTTCCATATAATACTGCTGGTCTTATAGCAGTGCGATAAAACTTCCCTTTTACCTTATGGGGTACTTTTCTATCGCAGAGAACTCCAGTAGCTTTCCTCCATTTACACCACCCAGCTTGAATTCTATGATTGACATCGTCATCAATCTCACCATCTTGTCTTATAATTGATCCCAAATACCTAAACTTCGTTACTTGAGGGATTGTTTGCTCTCCCAGTTTAACCTCCAAATCACCTTTAAGTTGTCTATTTGCAAAATTGCAATGCATATATTCTGTCTTACTCCTACTTAAACGGAATCCCTTCGACTCCAGCGTGTTTCTCCATATTTCTAATTTATCATTAATCTCCTCTCTTGATTCGGCCCGAAGGACTATATCATCAGCAAAAAGCATGCACTTAGGGACCTCTTCTTCTATAGGCTCAGTTAGAGCATTTACTAATAAGTTAAACAAATATGGGCTCAAAGCTAATCCCTGATGTAGGCCAATTCCTATAGGGAAGTCTTTTGTCTCACCTCCCGGCGTTCTAACCTTAGTCAACACCCCATCATACATATCCTGTATAGCTTTAATATAAGCAACACATACTCCTTTCTTTTCCAAAGCTTTCCAAAGTAAATCTCTCGACACACGATCATACGCCTTTTCTAAGTCAATAAAAATCATATGTAAGTCTCTTTTTCTACTTCTATACTTTTCCATTATCCCCCTTAATAGATATATCGCCTCCGTTGTGGATCTCCCTGGCATGAACCCAAACTGTCTCTCAGAAATACTAGTTTCTAGTCTTAACCTATGCTCAATCACCTTTTCCCATAGTTTCATTGTATGATTCATAAGTTTAATTCCCCTATAATTTGCACAATTTTGTATATCGCCTTTGTTTTTATAAATCGGAACTAAAGTACTTTTTCTCCAATCATCAGGCATCTTCTTAAACTGTAAAATCTCGTTAAACAATTCAGATAACCATAACACACTCTCTTCCCCTAAACATTTCCAAACTTCAATCGGTATACCATCAGGTCCAACTGCTTTACCATTTTCCATTTTCTTAAGAGCTTCTCTAACCTCCCAAACTCTAATTCTATGATAAAATGACCTATTAAGTCCATCTTCACTAATTGTCAAATCCCCCAACTCACAAGATAGATCTTCACCTCCATCATTGAATAACTTAGAAAAGTAGGCCTCCCATCTATTCTTAATATCTTCATCAGTAATCAAAACTTTACCTTCTTCATCCTTTATACATCTTACTTGATCCAAATCTCTTGAATTCCTCTCCCTACTCTTTGCGATCTTGTAAATCTTTTGTTCCCCAGCCTTTGTCCCTAACTCCTTATAAAACCCCTCGTATGCTTTAGCACGAGCTTCACTCACTGCCTTCTTAGTCTCCTTTTTAGCTAAGCGGTACTTTTCCCAATTTTCAGTATTATTACACAAGTGTATAGCCTTAAAACAATTCTTTTTATTCCGCACCTTTTCTTGGACGTCCTTGTCCCACCACCAAGTCTCCATATCTCGTGGTCCAAAACCTTTTGATTCTCCTAAAGTAGCTTTAGCAACCATTTCAATCTTCGTAGCTATATTCTTCCACATTCTGTTAGCATTTCTTTGTGGCTCCCATACCCCTTCATCCAAATGATTTTTTTTTAAAATCTCTCGCTTCTCCCCCTTTAACTGCCACCACTTGATCTTTCGATTCAAAACTGCCCGGCGCCTTTGTCTTATACATTTAATTCTCACATCAAGAACTAGAAGTCTATGTTGAGCGGTCTCCCCATGCCTAGGAATCACTTTGCAATTAGTACATAACCTTCTATCAGGGTTTCTTACCAAAAAGAAATCAATTTGTGACTTGTGAGTTCCACTTTTATATGTAATTAAATGTTCTTCTCGCTTCTTAAAGCATGTGTTAACAATCTTAAGATTGTATGCTAAGGAAAAATCGATAATTGTTTGTCCTTCATTATTCAACTCCCCATAACCAAAACCACCATGCGCTCTTGCATATGATCCCTCCTCTTTCCCAACATGTCCATTAAGATCCCCTTCAATAAAAATTTTCTCGGTTGCCGGTATATCTTGAATCAACCCTTCAATATCTGCCCAAAACTTCTCCTTAAGATGTGCTTCTGCGCCTACTTGGGGTGCATATGCACTAATAACATTTATTGTATCATTTCCCACAATCACTCTCACAGATATGATTCGGTCCTCAATCCGCTTAACTTCCACTACATTCTTCCGCCACTCTTTATCTGCAATAATACCAACACCATTCCTCCCATTTACCTTTCCTGTGTACCAGAGTTTAGAATCATTAACTCCGATTTCTTTAGATATCTCTCCAGCCCATCTAGTTTCTTGTAAGAATAATATATTAATCTTACGATCCTTCATAACTTGTGCAACCTCAAAAAGCTTCCCATTTTGCGTCCAAATATTCCAAGAACCAAATCTAATTTTACTCTCATGAACTAGCTTCTTTAGCCGCCTCCATCCATTAGAGTGCGGTAACCCTTGCTCATTTAACACTGCATTCGGGCGAGGATGCAGCGGCTCTTGCTCTCTTATCACTGTACTCGAGCCATACAGCACGTTACAACCAGGCAATGACCTATCCTTTAGCCCTTGCTCTCTTAACACTGCATTCAGGCTAGGATGCAGCGGCTCTCGCTCTCTTCTCACTGTACTCGAGCCATACAGCGCGTTGCTTACGGGCAACGACCTAACATTTACACAATTTCTTTGTTGATCCATATTCATGATATTACACGGGGTTTTTACGCTGGCTGTTGGGGCCTAATACAACCCTCCTCCTTTACCCGGGCTTGGGACCGGCTATAAGCATAGGCGGAGTTCTTTGGCACATGAGAACATCAAGGTAAAATTATTCAAGGTAATTATGGTTATAGAGTAATGAATGCACCAGTTTTAAGTTCATATACTATCTTTTGTTCCTATTTATTGCTGTCAACTAATTGTTTTTAAAATTATATATCATTGGGTTATTTGGACTTCTAGCCATCATTTATGCTATTCTCAAGTGGGCAGAGAAGGACATCTCTAAATTAGATGAAGGCTGCTTGCTGGCAAAGCCAAGAAAAAGTTTGGAAAAAAACTGAAAGTACCTTTATCAAATCGTTATGGTTTGAAGATTTTAATTATGCGAAACAACTATCAACTTGCTGTGTCTGCTTGGCTTCTCTTGGGCCTTTTCATAACTTAGGTACCATACTCCTCTCTATCACCTTTGTTTGCGGGGTAGTTGCTCAATTCTATTTTTCTAAATTTGCTGCAAAGGATTGCAAATGTGTGGCGCATGCTGTTTTTATCACGCGATGCCATTGGAAACAGAAACGAGTAAAGAAGGATGAAAATAAGGAATTGTCTGGCTTCTGTTTTTAATGTGATGGAATATTTGTTATTAAGTTTGTCGATGCGTCTCCTTTGCATTGTGCTGGTCTCAGCGCTTCATTCATGACATTATAATCTTTTTAGTTCGTGAACGGGTTAAAAAGCGGTGCAATCATTATAAGAATGGAGGTAGAAATCCACTCATAGCTTGTCAAGGGATTACTCGGCTACTGAGGAAACTTTGGGATATGTATTGTATGTTAGATATGAAGAAATGCATATGCGAGAGGAAGTTCGATCACATATATAATGGAAGAGTGCAGGAAATGAGGGACAATCATTTTTCCTATACGCAAGAAAAGGGTTCATTATGCTCAAAATGTAAATAATGTGCTAATATTTGACTGAATAATATGGAATTTCCCTTTTCTTTGTTAGTTAATAAAGAAGAAATAGAATATTGGAAGGTCATGACTAACAAAGTTGTAGTGTGGTTTAGTTGGCTTTTTTATTTGGCTTAGATTTTGGCTTTAGTCATGTGGATAAAGGGAAAATAAAATATTGGAAGTTAATTTTTGTTTGCATTGTCTGATTGTTAACATTATTTTATGCTTATTGAAATTGTTGGCCTGTGAGAGTTTGAAAGATTACCATTAATTCCCCCCATTTCACTCTTTTAATTTATAAAAAAGATAATTTTACTCCATAACAAACAAATTAATTAATATAAGCTTTAGTTGTTTTCAGCCCACAAATACAAAAGAATGGTTTTGAAATAATGTTCATTTTATCTATTATAAGTATTTAAATTTTGAATTCCATAAAAAATTACGTCAATTCTACGAGGATCTAATGAATCCTCATGGATAAAACAATGAAAAAAACCCTGTAAAATATAAATTTATGGAGCATAGTCAAATCTAATCAATGATTTGTAGTGAATTAAGAATTATTTGAAAAGGAAAATAGTTATGCTATGTTCTTTCAATTTTGTCAATTTATCCAATTTATAAATGTGAACACGTGTCTTATTTTTTGAAATATTGTTATTTAACTATAGATTCACATCAAATAAATAGAATACATGGCCTTGTATGATTATAAAACTTGAAGTAATAAATATAAGGATTTGGTTTAAGTGTGATCTAATTGAAAATTCTCCCCCAGAATTTATGCAAAAATTAAATTTATGAACTAATTTACAAAAAACTATATTCCTTTATAGTATTTTAACATCCTTTATACAAAAAAATAAATTAAAAATATTAGAAAAATGAGTCAAATTAATTATTTATAATAAATATGTGTAAATTAACCTAAATTATCTCCATGAAGTAGCACTACAATTGATACAAGCATCTAATTCTATGTTTTGATCCAAAAGGGGTCTTATGCATGGTGCTAGGAAATAAGAGAAGCTATATCAGCTAGCTCTCACTGGCCTTTGTGGTTTACAGCCTTGTCTTTAAACCTAAAAGAGCGAGTTCAATGGCTGGCAAACCCAAGAGACGCTAAATCAACAATCAAATGCCATCATCTTCAACAAGATTTATATGCTATATATTCATAGACTGCAATTCTATTTCTCCCCATCTTATGACATAAACTTTTAGTGTCCCCAATAAATTATTTATGTGTAGTATATACAATTATTACCATATATACTATCGTCTTGAGATAAAATAAAACCACAGAGACATTGACGCAGCTTTCAACTCACATTCAACTTATAAATAAAACCATTTTATCTATTATAAGTATTTAATTTTAATAACTAGATACTAGGCTTGTTTTTGCAACAAAAAAAAAAAAAGCCACACATTCTCTACATATTCATTAAAAATAACCAACATACTCGCTCCGGTCCTAAATATAGGACCTATCTGTGAAGATGAGTTTGGTCCTAAAATAATAAATCTTTTTAATTTTTCACAATTTTTTCTTAAATTATCCCTAATGATGTCCATCAATAGTAAACAAAAAAGAGAGGGATAGTGAGGATAAATGTAAATGTGTAGGATGCATTGGTAATATCATGTGATTTTAACTAACTTAATATGATTTCAACTAAAAATTATGTCTATATTTTGGACCGGAGGGAGTACATACTTTTTGGGATTCAAGAAGTAGGTAGAAGGAATACGACTTCTTAAATATGAGTTATTGTGTTCAGTATGTATGAATGGAGATCGATAAATACCTTTATGAGAGATAACTAACCCTATTAGGTCGAACAATATTTGAACATGACGTAGTGGTATAGGATATTTTAGTAATGGGCACCTGTTTGGCTTCGGCTTTTAGAAAGTGGAAAGGGTTATGTCTGTGTGTTTGTCTTCTGCCGCCATTTTGGTTGTCTTTGTGATTCAGTCTACAAAACAAACTTTGATCCTATGTTTAAATGGTGGAAAAAGATTGAAGAAAAAATGGGGAGGGAAAACTTTCAAAAATTGTAAATTCTTTTTTTTTTTTAACTGTTTTGAGAAGTTTTCGAATCTAGTATTCTTTACTCTCAAATTTTCTTATCATCCCAGCACAAGTTAAAAGTACACTTTTATTTCTTTATAGGCTTTAAACCAAATAACTAAAATGCCAAATATATTTATTATATATTCCAGACACACTTCGTTGTCTCCACTTCTTTTCATGATTCAAGCTTCACAAAAATAGAGCAATATAGTATAAATATATTTAGAAAACATACATAATTTGTTTTCGTCGTTTGAACGTAACAAGTCAATTTATGGGAAGTGCTGAAAGGCCCAGAAGATAACACGTAACCTCAATCTTCGCCTTAATTGAAGTCATATTATTCTTCACCCTCCCATATGTCTTCAAGTGAAGGAGGTCCATCATTCACACGATGTTGTTTGATTTGACTTGTCTTCTCCAAGTCACTTTCATTGAGGGACCAATCAAATATTTCCAAATTCTCTTTCATTCTCTCTTTATTGTAACTCTTCACAACAAAGCTCCCTCCTTGCTCATACAACCATCTCAGGCTTACCTGTAACACGAAATTTTTTGCTCATACACACATCTTAGTTCATTACGAAGAAATAAGGTATAATTATTTAATGAAATAAAGCTCTACCTGAGCAACTGTTTTGCCATGTGATTTGGCAATGTCATTGAGTATTTCATTGTCCATGACTCTATTGTTGCCCCATTTAGTTCCTGGAGCCCCCAGAGGAGAATATGCTGTTACAACTATACCTTTTTCTTTGCAATATTCTATTAACTTCTTTTGTTGGAAGACGGGATTCATTTCTACCTGTATCACGTATAATATGTAATATTAGGAAAATATGTTATTTCTCCTTTATATTTTGAGAATAGATTTCCACTTAATTGCTTAAAAATTCAAAAGACTACGTGGTTGTTAAATGTATAAATCACCGGCCATGAACTCGGATTTTCAGATTCAATATTATTTTCCCACATTATTGACGATTGATACTTGATAGTGGTGGGACATGTTTGCTTTCTCTTTAAAATCAATTATAAGAGTTAATTAAACCACCGTTTTCTTGAAAACCATTCAAGCATCCCTATACATGCAAAAATCAATTATAATGGAACACTATGAACCAAAACCATAATTGTCTCACAAGTTATAAAATTATCCCTCCGGTCCTAAATATAAGACCTAATTTACCTAATTTAATTAGATTAAGGATGGTAGTTAATTTGGTTAAAATTACATGAAATTATTAAAACAGTCAAATCACTACCTTTATTCTCACCTCTTCTAATCTCTTTCTTGTTTATTATTGAAAGATTATCAATAGGGATATTTTTTAAAAAAGTAAAGAATAATTAAAAAGATGATTTTGCACCAAGATTAATCTCCAAATAGGTCCTATATTAAGGACTAGAGGGGGTACCACTTTAGTCTGTTAAGAAGAAACATCCCCCATATATAATTATTTAAGAGCAAAGCAATCTTAGTATTGTCCACAAAAATTTGAAATGCATAAAAAACGTGAAGAGCTTAATGCATTTGAATATTAAATCTGAATTTCTAGATTTTGATTACCTGATTTCCCCCTTCCGAACCCGTAACTACACTTACTTTCTAGTGAACTCTGTAAGGTATATTTTATGAATGTAAGAACATCACAATAAGTAGCACCTAATCATCTAAATTTAAACGTTTTCAAACCCCAGACGAGATGCAACTACTAGAACTAGAGATCTTATTGAAAAGGTATTTTTTCCTTCCAATTGATTTAACTACTATTTGCATACTGGATATAGCCATGAGGAAAAAAACTTTGAGTTTGATCAATATGGTCGTACCTGATTTACAGAAGGAGGAATTGTTGCGAAGGACAATAGATTTTCAAGTTTCTTTATGGAGAAGTTGCTGACGCCAATGGATTTTGTGAGTCCTAGTTTTTGGGCTTCTTCCATTGCTGCCCAGACACCCTTCATGTCAAATGTGATTAACGTCTCTTTAGTTGGAAATAATGCAGTTCCAGGCTTTGAACTTATGGGCCAATGAATCAGATATAGATCTATATATTCTAGTTTCAGTAACCTGCATAAATAAGACCCAAGAACAAGACAACTGTTTAGATTACAGATCCCAAAGTATAGAGAATTCAAGCTAAAGACCTTGTAGCTTAGTGGCATAAGAGTTCCCCTTGTAAGCTAGAGATTGCAAGTTCATTTTCACTTTAGCTACTTGTGGCTAGTGGATGCCCTTTTAATTAAAAAATAAAAAGTACATAGAATTCGAATTTTGAAAGATAGCTATATAAAATCAGTAAATTAACAATGTTTTTAAATAGACTGTTGCTAAATAATTAGCCACAAAATTCCTCATTTAGGAATGAAATTTCGTCTTTACTGACGGAATTGTATAGCTAAATTCCACGGCTAATTTACTTGTAGTACAGAGAATAGCCAAAAGCAAGATATAATGAAAATTAAGAATATAGTTTTTGTATTAGCAATTTCTCACTCAAGTGACTTTTGCAGAGAAGGGACAACAAGATGAGGATGATTATCAGTGATCCATAGCTTAGAAGTGATGAAGAGTTCTTCTCTGGACCCTAGAAAGCCATGTTTAAGCGCTTCTTCTATGGCTTCCCCAAGGGAATTCTCTGAGCCATATATTGAAGCAGTATCAAAGTGTCTGTAACCTAATTTGATAGCCTCTATGACTGCCCCCTTGGTGGCATCTCTCTCACCCAAAGAAGCAGTGCCAAAACCAATCACAGGTAGACTGCAGCCATTAGAGAGAATTACATTTGGGATTTTAGTTGCAGACATGGTAGAGTCTAATTCTGCTTGAGCTAACTAGTAAATGGGTAGATGTAGAGGATGAGCATAAAGAATGACTCTTGATATTGTATTAAAGTCAAAATAAGTTTGGTGGTGGGTACAATAAGTTTGGTGGTGGGCAGACGTTTACTGAATTAATACATCAGTTAGGCGGCAATTTATGAAATCCATATCATTCATTCACATTCTGAAATAAATATAATGAAATTCAAGAACATAATTAAACATGCTAATTAATTTTCAAGGACGTGATAAATTTTGTATGTATTTTATCCTCCTCACTTAGTATTTTTGTAGTAAATTATTTCAGTTTTTTAATTTGTCATTTTATAATTTTTGGAAATTAATTAGTTAATCCTAAATATTTATGATTAATTATTTTAATTTTTTTTGCCTATGTGGCTGTTGATTACTTTGATTTGGAAGATCAGAGCACATAAGTTCTTCCTCCCATTTCTAATTATTTTTTGAATTAGAAATATTTTTAGCTGAAATTGTAAGGGAATTATCGTAGGCCGGTCTTTCCCTTTCATTGTCAGGGATATTGTTCATAAGGACCATATTAACTTGAATTTTATTATGTGTCTTTGTGACTAGAATAAGTGGGCACAAAGCAATATAAGAGGTTAATGTAATAAAAAAAACAATTGAGAGGTTAAGAATATGACATCTCAATTTTTATTTTTATTTTTACAATAAGAGAGGAAAATTAAAGCAATAATAATTTGTGTAGCACTTGAAATAATAAAAAAAATGAATTAATAAAAAAAAATTGAGAGGTTAAGAATATGGCATCTCAATTTTTATTTTTAAAGTATAATTTATACGAATAAAAGAGACTATAAATAAAATAGCAATTGAAATAGAAAAAAATGAATTAATAAAAATAGTAGTAAAGAGGAAAAGAAATAGAAAGTAAATAAAGAAAAAAAATATCAGAAAGTAAAGATTGAGAGAATGCAAAGAGCCGTGCCCCCTTAATCCGCTTTATACCCACACGAGCAGCCACGTGGGGAACCGATATATTTTTTTTCTTTAGTTGCGTGCGAGAGAGAAACAGAGTGACCCGTTCCACCATGTTCATATTAACAACTGCTGGTCCTATTTATAAGGTAGAGAAAATATTTTATTTGATCATATATATAAGTCATATATCATTAAATTTTGTGTGTTAATATATAAGTTTACCCTTCATTTATTATGTGTTGATTGTGTTCTCATGTGGTATAGTGGATACTTAATAGGGGTAAAGTTGAAAAATTGTTGAATTTCAATGTAAACTTGATGAGGTTTAAGGTTTTCCTTCGTGTGTGTGAAATATGCTGGAAGTGCTTTATAAATAGGATGAGAGGACTAGGAGCATATTCTTTTGAACTCATAATGGTATTCAAACCAACTCATATTGTTAATTCTCTGTTCATCAATATTATTCAAGGATTATTGTAGTGAAGATTTTCCAATGGATATGCTAATGTATGAATTAAGGAAATTTTATTATTAGAACTTGGAGTAAGTATTGAGTTTTAACAATAGACAACGATATGATTATACAACTAAATTAGTAGTTAAATTTTATCTGTTAAAATTTATTCCCTCAATGATTGAGAATTCTAAACTATTATTCTACTAAAAAATTTTATTACATTACTATAAAAAAAAGTCCATAGTTCATGGTTATTTTGATTTGGCCAAATTCCAAAAAACCCCTTTAAACTTTGGAGCAATTGCATATAACTTCCTCGTCGTTTCAAAATTTAATTTTTACCTTTTGAACTTTTATATTTTTATTATGAATCCTATAGCCGTTAACTTGCTGTTATGTCTTAAAAGAAATTGACACGTTATACTAACATAAGACAGATCATCATATCTTATGTGGCATACTTTTAAGTTTATATTCGCATAAAACTCCTTTGAACTTTAGTCTGATTGCATATAACATCCCTCACATATTAAAATTGAAATTTTATCTCCTTGAAGTTTATTTTTTTAATATCAGGCCCCTCCATTAGTTTTTATATTATGTTTGTCAAAGTAGGCGCTTTACTTTTAACATTTTCTTCTAATGTCAAGATAAAATTTTTAAAGTTCTTTTTATTTTTGCATATATACATATATATATATATATATCAATTAAAATAGCATTTTCTCATAGAGAAAGAAAGAATAATAATATTTGAAAGTTTACACTGACAAAAAAACATAAAAAATAAAAGCTCAACCTCTAAATTAACCAAAATATAAATTGCTAGTAAAAGAAAACTATAGATGCTTAAATGTAAAAATAATATCAAAATGGTTGCAATGATAACCGAGCTGGCAAAAATATCAAAAAAAGCTGTAAAAATATTATCTTAATATTAGAAAAAAATGATGAAAGTAAAGTTCCTATTTTGATAGACATTATTAAAAAATTAATGGAAGGGCCTAATATTAAAAGAAAACTTCAAGGAGGTAAAATTTTAAATTGTCAAGGAGATTTATGCAATTAAATTAAAGTTCAGGGGAGTTTTGTGCAAATATGAACTTAAAAGGATGTCACATAGGATATGATGAGATATCTTATGTTAGAGTGATGTGGCAATTTCCGTCAAGAGATAACAGAAAGTTAATTGGAGGGAGTCAATAATAAAAGAATAAAAGTTCATGGAGGTTTAATTTAAACTTTGAGACGTAAAAGGGGTTAGATATAATAGGGGTGTTCCAATTTGTCCCATCCCGTCCCTTCCTGAAAATTTTCTGAACGGGACAAAATGAGCTTTTGGGACAGGGTCGTCCCATCTCGGTCCCGTCCCGAATATATATATGTTTATAATATATATTTTTTTCATAAAATATATAGAAAAATTTAATTGTTGAGACATGGTCTTGATAGGAATAATAGGAAGGCGAATAGGGCAGGGAATAGGGTATGAATAAAGTGAGAAAAGAGGCTGTGATTCTGATTGTGGTTCACTGGTTTTGCAGAAATTAAGAAGAATCTGTAAGTGGAGCTGTGGAGAGAAGTTGTAAAATTTTGCTGTTCTCTATTTTATTTTTCCCTTTGTCTCTTCCTTCTTCTCCCTCTCCTTCTTGCCCATTCCACTCTAGTAGCAGCTCTACAATTCTCAATTTGCAAATAAAAAAAAAATTTCGAGACAGTCCCGTCCCATCCCAATTGGGACCGAGACAAGTTCGGGATGGGACGGGACACGGGACGTGATTCTCGTCCCGAACATATTTTTTTGGGACTGGACGGGACTGGCTCGTCCCTGTCCCTTTCCATCCCATGGACACCCCTAATATATATGTAATTGCTTCAAAGTAAGTTTAGGGGGTTTTGTGGAATTCAACCTTTTGATTTATAATTTATAATTCTTATCTGGGAGCTGTTGTCTATAAAGGTTTTATGCATTCTGTTTGGAAATAATCAACGGTTTTAAATTGTTGATTATGTTCTACCATATTTAACGGCTATATAATAACAATTAGTCAATCATTACCCGTTTAAGAATGAAAAGGTTATCTATAGCATAACTGTCGTACATATTCCTTGAAAATAATTAATGGTTTAATTTTCCTTAAAAACCATGAATGATTTATTTCTTACTTAACAGTCTTAAATAACAATTGTTAAGTATTTCTTAATTATTTGGCGGTTTCAATCAATAAATGTGAGGTATTGATGCATTATTTATAAATTGGAGATTCAATTTTCTTTTGATATTTTCTCATGCTTTTACACACACATACATAAAAAAAACACACACATATTGCATAAAAAACACACGTAAACATAATGCAAAACAACCCAACATGCATGTGAACGCCCTATTTTGTCAAGGCCTCTACAAAAATAAAAATAATAAACTTTTGTAAATGAATTATAGAAAATCTCCATTTATTATGATTGGTGTCAAAATAGAAAATAACATTTGTAGCATCTTAAAATTAGGTCAAATGGAGTCTCCACCAAAAATTTTTAAATATGATATTTTGAAAAATCTGTTTTTTTTTAAAAAAAAATATGAATGGTATTTCAGAACCAAGTAGGGTTTGAGAGTCAATTGTACGTAGAGAATGTGTTAGGCAACCCACAACACCCATTCATGAGAATAGTTACGCTAAACTAATTACTTGAAAATATATGTCCTTTTTTCAGTGCAAAAAAATATATATATGTCCTTTAATTCCATTTTGATCACCCAAGGAAAAGATAGAAAAAGTATTCACACAAAAATAACTATTTACATAGTTGTACTTGACATAGGATTTAACCTAGGGCTTACATAACCTTTAGAATGATCAAAATCCATGTAGTTCGGGGTAAAATGGTATGTCACTTGGTTTGGTATTTTTTAAGAAAATTTTACTTTATTTTGAAATTTTTTGTATTAGTTTGTATCTTTTATTCATAAAAAAAGTAAACCTTTATTTTCATTTGGAGAAGAAAATTTCTTGACAAACCTTCAAATCAAACTTCCTACTAAGGTTTCCGATAACCTCACGCGGAATAAGAATTGTTCTTTCACTGCGGTGGTTCTAAAAACCTTGTGAGGCATGAACCATTTGAAATGAATCTTGTTTATTTTTTATATACAAAAGGAGAGTCATTTCATTTCAATTTTATTTTGAAAATATGCATCAAAATCATGTTTCTCATACCCAAGAAATATCATGACATACATTAGAGCAAAAGAGATTACCATTTAAGCTTGACTATCCAATTTGTCGCTAAATCCACTCATATACATCCCCCTTATCCTTACATAATCATGTTCATCATGAAACACAAGCATCTTAGCTTTCTTAACAGGTACATAACATAACAAATGGATTAGACTTCACACACCTGATAGTTAACTAATACTCTACTTGGCTACAAATGAACAAGCTTGTGGGCAATAAGTAAGTCAATGCACAATTTATCACATCATAACTGCCTAGGCTTTATAATCTATTTGGACAATGGGGTGGAGTCTTTGAATATATGTAGAAGCTGGATGAAGAATCAAATGACATTCACACCAAGAATATTTAAGGAGATGGTGTGAATAATGTAACATCATCAAGGTATTAAAAAGCGAACTGGCTACTAAAACTGGTTGGTGCAGAGGATCAAGAGTTAATGGGCCAGACCAGGGGTCAACATGTACTTAGACTAAAGCTGATTTATAATACATTAAATTAGATTAACAAAGTATTCATGTTTAATTATAAATAATATTTTTAATAATAGCATTAAAGATATCCAATCAAACAACAAAAATATGAAATGCATATATTGTATTTTTTTTCAGATATTATATTTAGGATACATCACTCTATTATACTCTTAGAATCACGCAAAAAAAAAAAACTATATGGATAGCATCTTGTTCAAAATTTGAATATATTTAAATAATAAAAATGCATTTTATCATTTATTTGAAAACAAAAATCAATGTTCTATTAGGATAATGACCAATGAAACAAATGGGAGAACACGTTGACAAATGGGGAAATTTGGAAAGGTAGAAAGAAAATAAATTGAGCTTACTTTTGACCTCCAACACATTTTGATTATAACGTCCCAATTTTTACACCATATTATACATTATACATTACCAAAACAAGGGAAAAAAGACGTAGCCCAGGGCACAACCGAACAAAGGGAAAAGTCCCAGCCCACGAGCCCGTCATAAATCCCATAACATGACAACAATAGCATCATTAACACTCATTAAATAAATTAACTTTAAAAAGACGTTGACATTTTATAAAAAAAATACTTTTTGAAAAACAAAATAGAGACATGGGTTACACCACTCACTACAGGTCATCAGTCCACTCTCTGGTCACCGGCCATGGATCCAAACCTTTCGTGTTGTATAACCCGGCCAAAGGTTGCACCACTCACTACAGGTCATCGGTCCACTCTCTTGCCTCCCACCTATGTCTGGCTAGTGAGGTGTCTTACCCAAGCGCCTATTTTCAAACCCTGGCCAAAGGATAAGAAATAGAGACATGGGCCTGACAAAATGCCAACTACTATAATCACTAGTAGAGGCTACAACGCAGGCTTCCAAACAAAAATCTCCACAACCCTACCCCAAATTTCCATCACAGAAGTAGCCATAACAAATATCATCTATAACACATATCATCACAACACTATATATATATCACATCATCTCATAAATCTTTATATATACATACACACATATGTATAAGTGAGTTTCAAAGATAATTTTTATAATAGAATACATGCTAACATATTTCCCGCTCCATTGAAGTTTTATACAATTAAAAAAGAATTTTATAAATCAAATTTTATATGATCAAAATATAGTTAAAAATTCTTAAGTTTCTAAACAGGTATATAAAGTAAAGTAACAATGGTTACCTCAATTCCACGCTCTACTCCTTAGAAAAGTTATTTCGTTTAAAACATCTCATCACACAGAACAAAGTTTGTGAAAGATGTTTTGTGATTGGAAAAAATTACGATTATGGAATTGAACCCAGAACTTGGAGCTCTTGAAATAATATATAAAAGTCACACACCTTATCTCTCAATTTAATGTATGATAAAAGTGAGACCTATACCCACATATATATAAATTGTAACATCCCAAAAATCTCAATAGCTCCAAAATAGCTATTTGAGTATATCAATAAGTTAGTAGAAGTTAATTTGGGCTTAAGAAAATAGAGTTATTTTAGAAGGGGAATTATTATAAGATTAAGGGCCCAAAATAGTTATAAGCTTTTGAATTAAGTAAATTATAAAAGTTTATATGTAGCAAGGTTCATGTGGAAGTTATTATTGGGATCATAGAGGAGCTTAATTTACATGTCTAAGACATGTTAAATAATCCCAAAATAATTAGCCATCTTGTTACAAATAAAGACAATTTTTTAGCAAGGACACATGGCATCTTAAGCAAGTCTTCTTCCATAAGGTTCCAAATTAACTTGATGACTAAGTCTTAGTTCTTGCCTTATTTGGGAAGCCTTTTTCCTTCATGAAGCCACTAAAAAACGTGGCATGCTCTCCCAAGAAGGTTAATCACCTATTGTTCCTCCTTTACATATGTCCAAAGCTTCCTCTAGAAGCCTATATTTGGCTTGCCCACCAAGACAAGTCATAATTCTTCTTTGAGAAGTTTTGTTGACTTATTTGGAAAGCTTCTTCCCCTCTCATAACAGCCACAAAACGTGGCCTTCTCTTCCAAGAGAATACAACCACATATTTTCCATGTAAGACACATGTAAAGCAAGAAATAAAAGCTTCCTCTTCAAGTTGTAAAGGCAACTTGTCCTCCAAGTATTAATATGCCTATATAAGGAGTTGGAAGCAAAGAAATAATGCAAGAGAAATGAGAGGACGGTGAGGCAAAGAGGAAAGGAAGAAAGGAAGAGAAAAATAAAAAGAAAAGGAGAAAGAAAAAGGGGAAGAAAAATAGAGAAAGAAGGAGGCCTAGTTAGAAGAAGTTATAGTAGAAAGTTTTCTTAAAATTCTTGGTAAGTATATTCTTATCTCCCTACTTTTAAGATTATACAATTCTATAGTTAGATAAAGAGTTGAATTGTATAGAAGTAATTCTAAATGGGAGAAGAAAGTGTTCATATGCTTACTAAGAATAAGGGCCTCAAGTTATAGCATGTAATAATAGAAGAAGTTTTGATTTATGGTTAAAAGTTAGAGAAGGAATTTATATGGGCTAAGGCCGAAATTTTAAGAGAAAGAATAGTAAAAGGTTTATCTCATACACCAAAAGTAATCTCCTTGCTTATATTTATTAAGTTTACGAATTGATCCGCCTTCAGTTTCACCAGAAGGAAATCAGAGCAGAAGTGCTGTAGAAAGAGGCCAGTTAGAGGTAGCTTTAATTTGCAATTTTGTATGTTTTGTTTTGGTTGCATGTATATGTTTCCCATTTATGCTGCAGTTAGGCATGAGAATATGTAACATCCTTACTCAGTTAGTTTTTGCCATGATCATGTGTGAAATAGTTACAGATTACAGTTTATAGATAACTAGTTTTGTATGATATTATTCTCATTGGCTAGTTTTACATGCACAGTTTTTACCATGCATTATATACTAATTGTGATTATTGCTACTGAGATTTCCCCAAATCTCACCCCCCTCTTTCCCTGTCCCACCCATAGGACAGAGCACTTCCAGAGGAAAGGAGAAGCCGGTGGATCATTAGCTAAGGCAAGGAGATGAAAAGAGTACTTTTGGAATTTATGGATTAGTTATCATATTTAAATCAGTGCAGTGCCGCCTCGAGTCCGCTCTCCAAGAAATTAAAACCCGAGGGGATAGTGGAAGCTAACCCTGGGTGTCGATCTCAAGGAGCCTAGTGTAATATGGTTCCTAATAGCTAATATGTAAACTTGAAAAGGCGGGTAAAAGCATTTTTTTGTTTGGTTTTAGTATGAAGTTTGGTATATGCGAAAGGTAAAGTAAAAGAGTGGATTTAAAAGTGAGATTTGGATGAAAATGGGATAAAGATCATTCTTGATGAATGAGAGATTCGGGAATCATTGCTTCTAAAGATTTTTAGGGAGTTTAATTGATTTCTAAAGAACCCTAGAGGAACCCCTCTAAGCTAGGCTTAGGTTAACTTAATTAATGCCGGAACCCCGCACATTACTTAATTTAACCCAAGTTGATTAAGTTCAAAATCAAGAAATAATTAATTATGCAGGACTTTTAAATCCACAATTTGGGCCACCCCATAATTGCTCTAAATTTCTCTCCAAACCCTAATCCATTGATGGCCACCCATACAATAAATTAAGGCCTAAAGAGTGTTTTCCCAATGTCCAATACAATCAATTAATTCTTATGTCACCTTCCTCAAGCAAATAACCTAACACCCTTAATCCACTAACCAAGCCACCTTGCATTAGCACATGATTTTCACCAAGAGAATAATAAAACTATGAACCCATAAATTTCATTAAACTCAAAGTTAATAAATAGCAATGTCAAGCATTTGTACAAGAAGGAGATAACAATAACATAGTTTCTAACCCAAATAACATAAATGCACCCAACCAAGTGCCATAAATACACTTAACCAAATGACATAAATGCATTCAACCAAATGCCATAAATGCACTCCTAGAACCCTAGAAAAGCATAAATACAACAAATGGAACAAGGATTAGAACTAGAAAAACTCCCCTATTCAAGCTTCAAGCTCATCCCTTGGCTCCCACCACCAAGAATGGTGAAGCCTAGCTGCTACTCTCCATGGAAGAACCAACAAGAAGAGAGGAAGGTGTGGAAGCCATGGATGGAAGGAATGAGAAGAAGGAGATGAAGATGAAGATGGAGAAGAGAGAGCTAGGGCTTGGAGGGTGTGAATGTGAACCAAATCTGCCCTAATGGGGTGTATCCTTCAAGTTTTTAAGTCCCCAAGTCGGGTCAAGTGAGTGGGTATTCAAGTTGGATCCGAATTAGGCACAAAAAATGCGAACTGAAATTCTGCATAATCGCAGGCTCGCTGCGGCGAGCTGATGTTGCTTCTGGAACTTTTGGGGCCTTCTCGCCGTGGCGAGGCCACGGCGAGCTACATTCTTCTCTGCCAAAATTGAAGCTTGTTCACCGTCTTCTCGTCGCAGCGAGGAGCCTTCAGTTCTACCTCTTTTGTTTGGCCTTTTTCTTCATCCCGGGTCCAATTTTTTGGTCCTGAGCGACCTTGCAAGTGAAAATAAAATAAAACCAAGATCAAATAGCCCTATAAATTAATTAATACAATTAATCTACAATTATGGCTAATTACTCCTAATTTTACACTCATTTCCCTTGAGAGTTTAGGATACTCAATTAGACATTGTCAGACCAAACTTGCATCTTAATCATGTTAATTGCCTCAATTTAAGCATATGAAAGCATTACAAATAAGAGATTTGTCAGTCTTATAGCAGGGGGATAATAAAACTTCCCTTTTACCTTATTATAGGGTACTTTCAAGTTGCAAAGAACTATAATGGCTTTTCTCCACTTATCACCCAGCTTGAATTCTATGATCGATTTAACCATTTTGTTGTATAATTGATCCAAGTATTTAAACTTTGTCAATTGAGGGATGGTTTGATCTCCCTGTTTAGCCTCCAAAACATCTCTAACTTGTATGTTTGCAAAATTTTAATGTATATAGTCTATCTTGCTACTACTAAGATGAAACTCTTCATCTCCAGAGGGTTTCTTCATATCTCAAATTTAGAGTTAATATCTTTTCTTGATTCATTCAAAAGAACTATATAATCAACAAAAAGCATTCACTCATAAACCTCTTCTTTTATAAGTTCGGTTAGAAGATCTACCACTAAGTTAAGCAAATATAGGCTCAAAGATGTTCTTTGATGTAGGCTAATCCTAATAGGAAATAGTTTGTCTATTCTCTAGGCTTTCTAACTAACACTACTTGATACCCTCTCATACATGTCTTAAATAACTTTGATACATGCAACATGCTCCTTTATGTTCCATGGCTTTCCAAAGTGCATCTCTTGGCAAGCGGTTATACGCCTTTACCTAGTCAATGAGAACCATACGTAAGTCTTTTTTTTTTTCTATTTAGATACTTTTCCATCATCCCCCTTAGTAAATATATCACTTTTGTTGTGAACCTTCTTGGCATGAACCCAAATTGTCTATAAGAAATAATAGTCTCCAATCTCAACCTATGCTCCATCACCTTTTCCCACAATTTCATTGTATGATTGATAAGCTTAATTCCTCTATAGTTTCCACAATTATGTATATCTCACTTATTTTGCAAATAGGTACTAAAGTACCTTTCCTCCAATAATCAGGCATCATTTTGGAAAAATCTCATTAAACATATTATATAACCACAACACACCGTCTTCACTAAAACATTTATAAACCTCAATCAGTATACGATTAATTAGGTCCAACAAGTTTACCTTTTTTTCGTTTTTCTAAAGATATTCTTTAACCTCCCCAACTCAAATTCTATGATAAAACGACTTATTGAGTTCATCTTCTCTAGTTGTCAAATCATCCAACTCACAATTGAAATCTTCACATTCATCATTGCATAACTTATAAAAGTATGTCTCCCATCTATTCTTAATATCCCCATAGTGACCAAAACTTTACTTTCTTCATCTTTTATATATCTCTTTTGATTCAAATTTCTCGAATATAAGTCCTTATTCTTTGCAATCTTGCAAATATTTTGTTCCCTGATTTTTTACCCTGACTCCTTATGAAACCCCTCATTTGCTTTGACATGAGCTTCACTTACTGCCTTCTTAGTCTCCTTTATGTATTAAAAAGTAGGATTTTATAGAAGTACATGTAAAAGCAAATCTGGTGGAAGACAAGCCTTATTTAAAGAGGTGTGATTCCAAACATAAAAATAGAAATAAAGCTTAAATAAAATTCTAATTACAAGCCTAAAGATTCTAACCCCAAATTCAAAAAGAAAGCACATTATTATTTGTGTGGAAAGCCAGGTTATCATGTAGCGCTATGCAAGAAAAGGGCTAAGGGAGACAACTCTACAAGAGTTAATAATAATCCACCAAAACAAAATGTCAATTTGGTTGATGGTGATGGTGGAAGTAGTGATGACGTAGACATTGCTTCAGTGGTTTCTCAAGTCCTCCTATATCTAATGTGAACAAGTGGTTGGTAGAATATGGAGCTAACAAGCACATTTGTGCAAACAAATATCTGTTTACCTTCTTTGAAGAAGGGGAAGACCACATCCACTAAACATATATTTGTGCAAACAAAAAGTTGTGAAGAAATGGTGGAGTTTCTGTAGCTACGTACCAAACACATTTTTGAAACAAAGAATTATTTACCTCCTTTAAAGAAGGGGAAGACCACATCTACCTTGCTGATTCTCGAACTACTAATGTAATGGGTTTCTTTCAATTTGTTAGTGGAATTCCATTTTAATTTATAACTCTATTATGTTTTCAATACTATTTGATATTTAACTTTATATCTTTATTCTTATTTTAATTTTCATTTCATATAACTAATATCTTCATTTATGATTTGTTGGCGGGACTTTACATTTATTTATACCAATATTTGGAATTTATTATATATTTGACATTTGTCTTTATATACTTTAAAATCTATTAATTCATTCATTACCAATCTAACCCGGATTAACCCCCATCTGACTATTGACTCATAACATATTGCCTTGTTCTGTTCATTGACCGGTCAAGTTGTTTGAACCTTGTTTAAAACTTGTCAACGTTTACTCAACCTGGCCAACACCACCAATCGCTTACTAAAAAAGATTTGAATTTGTCAAATATATTATTCTTTTATTAGCTTCGTAGCTTGAAATGAGAATTATATTTATTTAATCTTACTTTTTATCTTTTTTGCAAGTGTTATCATAGCCTAGCTTGTAGATAAAATAAGAAATATTTTTACATATTGTAGTTTTATATGAAATGCTTAATAAAACAAAGCTTAAATTATAAATGTGAAAGTTTGATTTGTAAACATGAATTGATAAATGAAACTTGTAAATGATCTGATGCAACTAGACTATTACCATGCAAGCTTAATTTAACCTGTAAATATGAACTCTGAAATATATTATTATTTCATTTTTAAATCTAAGACTAAGATTAAATTTTGAAATTTTTAATGAAGATAATATTTAAATCTGATGCAACATAGATAATTACAGCTTCCAACCGCCATTTCCGATTCCCATTGCTACTATGATAGACCTCCACCCATTTAATGTTCATCGTCTAAATAGAAGACTGCAAGCGCCGAGGTTCTTTTGCTGTTGAAGGTCAATTGAGATATTTTTTTATGTTATCCGTTTAAACAATTATGACTTGGTCACTACTACAGAAAGGAGTTTCCATGTCTGTTATTTAGGGGTTTTCATGTCACTTTTTTATGTGACATAAAAAGTAGTGACTTAGAAAATATGGAGATTTTACGTCACTTAAAATTGGGGACGTGGAAAGTCATATTTTCCACGTCACAACTTATGAAATAAGCGACGTAGATAAGTCCCTGAATAATTTTTTTTTTATTAAATGGCTAAGATTTCACGTCACATGTTCAGAAAACATGTGACGTGGAATGTGGCGTGGAGAAACCACGTCACTTATTAGCCAAATAAGTGACGTGGTTTCTCATAAACCACGTCACATTTTTAGTTATATGTGACGTGGTTTTGGAGAAACCACGTCACTTATTTGGCTAATAAGTGACATGGTTTCTTGCCAGAACATTTCACGTCACATGTTTATAAACATGTGACGTGGATTATTATTTTTTTTAAATTAAATTTTAATATTTTCATGTGATCCCATTTTCTTTTTCTTGTTTTTGCTGTCTCAGAAAACAGATTCACCACAAATAGCAATCAACCAAGCTAACATAAGTAATCAATCATACTAACCATATATAACTTGTGTTTACTACTACTTCACAAATTAACCATTAGTGTTACACAATTTAGTATTTTATACAATGATCAATCATCTCTACTAACCAAGACTAACCAATTCCGAAAGCAAAAATTCAGTAACATTCTCACGAATTGAATCAAGATCTTCATCTGTAAATGCGTTGATATCATAAAACTGCAACAATAAAGATGTGATTATCAATGCAAAGAAATTATATAAAACATTATATATTTATGTATTAACTGTATCAATCATACAAGAATTTAACTTGTACCTGTGAGAATGATCCGGTTCGTTCACTAATAATAATGTCAAAAATATATTTCATGACGTAATATCCGCACTCCTTATTAGTCGGTTGCCTAGGGCACTTCAATCACAAGAAACGTTATAAATTAATAGCAATCAATTTAATAAATCTCAATTGACTAACATTGAAAGAATTTAAATCAAAAGTACTTACTCTAGGTCTTTGTAGCACGACATCTTGATATTCTTGACCTGTTTTTTCCATTGAATGCCACTGAGATATACCCCTAAAATGGAACCAAAATGAGTACATATATATATGTGACTAATTTATTTGGGACACTAGTATATAATAAAGATATTAACACTACTCACATCGATAGGAGAGTTCTATGATAGGGGGTTATATTGCGCCTCAACGAGTCAAACCAAACCAGACAATGATCCCTAGGGCAAACGACAGTTAGTGCCCAGTGCTTACTGAAAGACATTAAAAATAATCATAACATTTACAAATGTGTATAATGATGAAAAGTTGGCAAAAGGAAACAATCAAACTTACTCTTCAAGAATAGGTGCAAAATAGATAGTTCCCCGGTTCACTAACATTTGATGGTTGACGTATGCCTGCATGTTGTCATCATAATTCCTCTGCTCCGCCGGGGTATTGAAATTATCCCTCATCACCAATGCCATTGGACTGAAGAATCTGTATATAGTCATCCTCACATTATCTTGCATAATGCCTCTTATAGCAATTGGTAAGAATTGTTGCATCAATACATGGTAATCATGCGACTTCATTCCAACCAACTTCAACTCGTTCATAGACACAAGTCTACTAACATTAGAAGAATAACCCTGCAGCACCTTGATCCCACTTAAACACTCACAAAGACTTTTTTTCTCCTGTTTAGAGAGTGTATGAGCAGCAGGTTCCATATAAGCCCTCTTTCCATTTTCACTGACTATAGGATGCTACCGTTGTCTTATACCCATTTCAACCAAGTCTAACCGTGCATTGAGTCCGTCCTTAGTCTTCCCTTGTATATGCAACAACGTTCCAACAAGACTATCACCGACGTTTTTCTCCACATGCATCACGTCTATACTGTGCCTCACATCCAGAAATTGCCAATAAGGTAGATCAAAGAAGATTGACCTCTTCTTTTAAATGATCTTCTCAGAACTGGTCTTCTTCTTCTTCTGTTTCTTACCGAATACCACATTAACATTCTTAACACGGCTGAAAACTTCCTCCCCGGTTAAGGGGGTCGGAGCAGATCTATATTCAGATGAGCCATTAAAACACTTCTTTAGTCTACAATAAGGATGAAACCGATCAAGAAACCTCCTGTGACCGAGGTAAACGGTCTTTCTTCCATGTTTAAGCTGGTGGCAGTTTGTGTCCAACTCACATATAGGACATGCCATATAACCCTTCACACTGTAACCAGAAAGATTGCCATATGCAGGGAAGTCATTTATTGTGGTAAACAGCATAGCTCGCAACTTGAATGTCTCCTGCCTGTACGTATCAAACACATCGACGCCTTCCTCCCACAACATCTTCAAGTCCTCAATCAAAGGTGCAAGATAGACATCGATATCGTTCCCAGGCTGTTTCGGCCCAGAAATCATCATAGACATCATCACATATTTGCGTTTCGTGCACAACCAAGGAGGCAGGTTGTAAATGACCAGCAAAACTGGCCAAGCACTATGTGTGCTACTGAGACTCCCGAAAGGATTGAATCCATCTGTACAAAGTCCAAGACGAAGATTCCTCGGCTCACCACCAAATTCAGGAAACATTGAATCAATTTTCTTCCATTGAGGAGAGTCAGTAGGGTGCCGGAGATATCTTCCATCAGAGATTCTCTCATCACAATGCCATCTCAGTTTCTTTGCTTCTGCCTCATTTGCAAACAAGCGTTTAAACCGTGGTACAATTGGAAGGTACCACATTACCTTCAAAGGTACCCCTTTCTTTGATCCATCATCATCACCAACGACATCCTTTCTCGGCTTGTACCTCGGAGTATCACATTTAGGACACTCTTTCAGGCCGGCATACTCATTCCTGTACAACACGCAATCATTAGGACAAGCGTGTATCTTCTTATACTCCACTGCCATCTTGCTTAAAACTTTTTTAGCCTCATACATACGCTTCGGAAGCACATTGCCGGCAGGGAACATATCACTCAAAGCTTCAAGCAACTGCGAGAAACCCGTGTCCGCCCACCCATTTTCTGTCTTTATTTTCAACAATTTCAGGATGCCGGTCAACCGAGTATACTTAGTACACCCTGGGAACAACGGTGTCTCTGCATCACTCCGCAACTTCTCAAACTCATCTACCACAGAAAATGACTCAGCCCTAATGTCATTGATCATCTCGTTCATTCCATCATCACAAACATCATCCATCATTGCTTCTACATTTTGTGACGTGCACTCATCTACGGTACTTCCCAATTCCCCATGCCAAAACCACTTCTTATAACGGAGATTGATCCCATCACAAAGAAGGTGATCCCTTATATCATCAACGCTCTTACAATAAGCATTTGCACACTTCACACAAGGGCAACGATACATGCCATTCTTACTAGCCACGTTTCTTTTGGCAAATTTAATAAATTCTTCCACCCCCATTTGATACTCTTTAGTGGTTCTCAATGCATGCATCCAACTACGATCTATTCTATTAAACCTATGCCATATGTCCAACAAATTAGTCAATTTTAGCTCACTACCTTGTGAAGAAATGGGCATGCCATACACTTAACTTAACTTCATGCAAATTTTTTAAAAAATTTCGCAGAGTTTTCCCTTGTAAGTGTGATATCCAAAAATTACATTTACAATCTAAGATAATCCAAAATGAAACTAGAAATCCCAATGAAATCACATATTAATTCAGGGGAATAGAGCAAACCAACAATCAGATCAATGACTTACACAAAGCACAAACAAGCCAAGTAAAATTAGAGAAACACAAGTTGTCAACGGAAATTATCATAGTAGTCACAAGAATATAAGAGCATAGTCATATTCCTTATTGTTCAATGGAGGAGATAAAATCAATAACATACCTCTAGGTGGCTTAGCAAGACAAAGATTACCCTTATGGTGATATGGGTTAGAAGAATCGATTTCTGATTTGGACCAGTTACCTGTATATATTGGAAAAGGTTAAAAATAAAATCTCCAACAAGATTCAACAGAAGAGCTAAATGGTTTTGATACTCCTCTCTACATACACTTCACTTGACACAACCAATAATCAACAAACCAAAGAATTAGACTTCAAAATAATACATTTAAAACCATACATGCAAAACCACGGAATCAATGTTTAAGAAGAATAAGGTAGTGAACACTTAGAAATATTAAATCAATTACTTCCATATTTCAGACAACTAATTAATAGTTAGAAACACAACCTCCTTTCTTTACAAAACCATTGATCAAGACTAAATTTCCAAGCATAATTCACAAAACACAAATCAAACACTAAATTTCCAATAATCAAAATGTACAATATCATTTCTCAAACTTAAGCCTATTACTTTTTAATCCAATTTTAGTTACCAATAACAATGTCTTTTGAATTAATCTCTTAGCACATTAACCTCCATATTTGTTTTAGCTCAATAAAACCTTGATCACCCAAAGTTCTAGACAAAATCAAATGAGCCATTCTTTTAATTCCCTTTTCAGCCTAATTAAGAACATAAGCCATACCATTCTCTTACTAGTCCTTAATTATTTAATCAATGATTTACACTTCAATAATTAACATTTAAACATCATCACCTCTAATCAATATATTGCAGCATAATCACCCAAATAATGTATATAGAAACATATCAATCAAAAAGCATTTCTAAACACCATTATACACTTGTACTATTTGTTTTCCCCTTTGTTAGATTAAACCCAGAAAATCACAACTAGCAATTCAAAGAATTGCACGAAAATCAACAAGAAATGAAAACTAAACAAATTAGAGAAGAACTGGGCACTAATGAAAACAAATTAAACAAATTAACAACAAATTAATTAGACGAACTGGGCAGCATTCCAAAATCAACAAGAAATCAGAGACAACTGGGCACTAATCAACTAAACAAATTAATCAAAATAGAGCAATCAAACCTAGAAATAAACACAACAAAATGAAAACGAAATTGCAGGGGAAAATGAGTTCACAGAAATTTCAACATAATGCAAGGAAACCAACACCCACCAGAACCCAGAAAACGAAAATGCAAGGGAAAAAAAAACCAAAAACACAGAAACGAAAATGCAAGGGAAAAGAAACCAAGAACACGGAGAGCTAAGAGCTGAGGGAGACATTTTGCACCTGATTGCGTTTTGGGAGAGAGCTGAGAGCTGAGAGCTTCTTCTTCTTCAACCTATTTGCGTTTTGGGAGAGAGCTGAGGGGTGAGGGGTGAGGGAGAGAGGAGAGAGCTGAGGGATTTGAGCTTTGGAGGGAGGGGGCTGAAATTCTGGCGCGGGCTTTGAGCTTTGGGTGAGGGAGATATGGAGCTGAAATTATAATCAGGTTTTGTATTTTTTTTAATGAAACCACGTCACATATAGGAAATATGTGACGTGGTTTCTCAAAACAACGTCACATATATCTAATTTGTGACGTTGTTTAAGAGAAACCACGTCACATATTTCCTATATGTGACGTGGTTTCATTAAAAATTAAAAAAAAACCCCTGATTATCTATGAAACCACGTCACATATTTCCTATATGTGACGTGGTTTCTAAAAAGAAAAAAAAAAAGAAAATCCACAAACCACGTCACATATTTTATATATGTGACGTGGTTTCTTAAAAATTAAAAAAAAATTCCCTGATTATCTATGAAACCACGTCCCATATTTTATATATATGACGTGGTTTCATAAAAATTAAAAAAAAAAAATTCAAAAACTGATTATTTACTACAAACCACGTCACATATTTTCTATATGTGACGTGGTTTATTATTAAAAAAATTTAAAACTTGGGGAAAACCACGTCACGCAATTATAATATGTGACGTGGTTAATCACACCCATAATCCACGTCACAATTTTGCCATTATTGTGACGTGGTTTCTTCTTCAGCATGATATTTAATTACAAAAATGCCACCAAGCTTTTTTCAATGTTCGTTTTATAATTAAGTGACGTGAATTAGGGACAAGAAATGGCCTTTTTGTAGTAGTGGGTCCTTGAGGAACACCACATCTGGGACGCTTTCCCATGTGGGTTCAATTTTGGGCCTCCCTTTGTAGTATCATATCACACTACTTTCGTAGCTGAATCCCTGAGAGATGTGGTTGGTGATATAGTTATTGAAATCACATATATTTCTTCAAATTAAAATCACCTTTATTTCCTCTAAGAATAAGAAAAATATTGTACTTCCATTGTTTTTCCACATCAAGCTCTACATATGCATAGATATAAAAACAAACAGACAATTTCCAACGATGGTTCATCGATGCAAAAGGAGAGTAACTATTTATAGACAACTTCCAAAGATAACCAATCAATGCAAAAGAAGAGTAAACTATTTATGGGAAGAGGAAGAAATGTAAAACAGAACGAAAAAAAGAAAAAAGGAAACGACTATTCATAAATATATAACCTAGAATTTATGGACGGCGTAATTATCATGGAAGATTATCGAACAAAGGGCCTTCATTGTTTGCCCTCATCTGCTTGATCTGATTGATCTTCTCCAAGTCATTTTCTGTCAGTGACCAATCGAATATTTCTAAGTTCTGTTTCATTCTGTCTTCGTTGTAACTCTTTGCAATAAAACTCACCCCTTGCTCATAAAGCCATCTCAGAGAAACCTATGTTACATCAAATTACGAGAATTGCAATGAAATATAAAAATTATCAGTTCATTAACAAAATAAACACTTGACAGATAATCTAAAAGGAAAATGGAATCAAGACCTGAGCAATTGATTTTCCATGAGATTTAGCAATGCCAATGAGTATTTTATTGTCAAGGATTCGATTGTTGCCCCACCTTGCACCTGGAGCTCCCAAAGGAGAATATGCTGTTATGAGTATACCCTTTTGTTTGCAATATTTTCTTAGCTCCTCTTGTTGCCACGTTGGGTTCATTTCTATCTGTTTCATAGAAATAAATATTTAAATATTTTAAAAAATTACTCTTCAAGGTCTAGCATTAACGAGAGTCCCAATCCATAATGGCTGGAGCGATAAAGCCCCCTTTCCACAAAAAAAAAAAAAGTATGGATAAAACAGAACAATTATAGGCCCCATTTGGTACGGTAGAATTGGAGTCATAGAAATGGAATTGGAGTTGGATTCCATATAAAATGCATGTTTGATATGAAGAAATCCTCGTGGAATCCACCCCCACGTGGAATCCATATCCATCAAAATTGATGGATTTTACCTCCGTAAAAAAGCTTGCTTCTTCTCTTCCAATTTTCACGCCGCCATCTCCCTTGCAACAACAATCCATCTCAACAACGACGGTGGGTAACAACCAACCCCAAACTCCCGGCGATGGCCACCTCCAAGCAACCGACAACCGGCGGCGACGATCTTTTACCCTTATTTTTTCCCATCTCCTCGATCCGGCCACAATTCATCGCATATTCTTTTATCTCAGCCTCTCACTTATCAATTCTCACCGACCAATGAGAGCGAGGACAGTCCACCGTAAGCTCAAACAACCACCGGTCTGCAATTTCCGACATTGAATCTCCAATCGCTACCCACATCCACAAACATGATGAGTTTGGACGGCGTAATAGCTTAGTAGATCTAAAATCTTAGTGAAAGTTTTGAACCTTTTTAGAATATGAGAAAAGATAGTTAGAAAATAAGAACAAATGAGGTCAGTAATTTTAGTGCCACACTTCCCCACCATTGTAGATAATGATGCGTGGGATTGTGGGAGAGATTTTTTAATTTTAATTACGAGCCTGTTTGGGATGGCTTTTGAAACCATGGTTTTTGATGGTTTGGATCCAAAACCATGGTTTCAAAAGCTCTCAGCCAGATGAAAATTTCCCTAAACTATGGTTTGGGAAAAAACTGTTTTTTTTTCAGCTTTTACACAACGTACGAGGTAGAAATATATCATCATTATACATTTCATATTGATCTACCGAAAATGCCCTTATCCTCTCTCTTTCCTAACACATTAACTTATGTCCTTTTTAGTAATTTACACATAGAAAAAGCCATTATCACAATAATCATCCAAACACTCTCATTTCATCAAAAGCCATGAAAAAAGCTGAAAAAAGTACTTTTCCAGCTTTTTTCTCCAAACCATGGTTCTAAAAGCCACTCCAAACAGGCCCTAAGAAGGGCATATTGGTTTTTTCATGTGAAAATTAATGCTCATTTTCATGACATTCCAAACATACTTTTAACCTCCATATCCATCTCCATAAAAATCAATCCCATCATACCAAAGGCCCTTATATATGGGTATAGAAGCTTATCTTTCCAACTCTAGAGAAACTATCATTTCCAAAATAAATACCAATTTGATCTAAAATATAGATAACAAAAAAATAGTTAACAACATTAAATTAATTTCTCAAAAACATCTAGGTGATTTTGAGTATTACCCCTATTAAATATAATAAATTTCAATCTCATTAATATCGATTAACTCTCTCACCAGACTGGTTTATTGAACTTTTATAAATGAATTCTACTCGAGGTATATAACACCTGATCCCCCAGTACAGAGTTCTTACTTTTCCCCGTAAAATTCCTCAACCAATTTCCCAAACATAAATTTATGACTTCCAAGTCTTAGCAATTTCAATTCCACTACCATTATTAGATATGGACATATATAAAAAAATATTTAATATTTCTTAAAACTATAGATCACATTCCTTATAAATAATCAAGAACTCGTTCTTAGAAAGCATCCTATCTCATGGATCAGATTGCTAATTTTTTATATGCAAATGTATCCTCCACTTGAACACAATCTTGTTCAAGGTAATGTTAGACATTAAATGTTGACACTTCTAATAACAATGATTCAAACATTGGTTTGTCATATAATGAGCAACTATCTTTTTTCAAGGTAGACCCAATCCATTGGTCAGGTGAGTAGTACTTATTTTCAGCCTAAGTCTAAATAAAATTTCTTGGGCTTTAAGTTTGGATCAAAGAGAAAGCGGTGGTTTTATATTTAGACCAAAGAAAAAGAATCATACCTAAACTTTTTTATATACTACTAAATTGTAAAAAAAAAAAAAAATTAAAGAGGTGGTTGCAAATTTTTAGACCAAAACAAAACTATGAAAAGTAAAATATGAGAAATATTAAGTTGTAGAAATTTTACTATGAAAGAGGTGGCTGTAAAATTTCAGAGCAGAATAGCAGAGCAAAAGAATGATACATATAACCTCAAGTCATAAGTCATTAACCAATTAATACAGTGAAAATCATAAGCTAAAAGCAGGAATAGGAAAGCTAGAAGCAGGAACACACAAACGAACTTACTTGATTCACAGAAGGAGGAATAGTAGCAACAGACAATAAAGCCTCAATTTTATTGACTGAGAAATTACTGACTCCAATTGATTTTGTGAGACCAAGTTTCTGGCACTCTTCCATGGCTGCCCACACGCCCTTTATGTCTAATTCCTCTACGTTCTCTTTCGTAGGGAAAAAGCTGCTGCTTTCAGGCTTCATACTGATGGGCAAGTGGATTAAATACAAATCCAGGTACTCAAGTTTTAGTAACCTGCATATATACAGTTTATACATATTTAAGTTCAAATCTCAGGGTCGAGATCTTAAAACGGCGTCATTGATTGATGTTTATATAAAAATGCCTAGTGACACCATGTTAATTACACTCACCCAAGAGATTTTTTGAGAGCAGGCAGGACAAGATGAGGATGGTTGTCGGTGAACCAAAGCTTAGAAGTGATGAAGAGTTGGTCTCTAGACATAATAAGACCAAGTTTCAGAGCTTCTTCTATGGCTTCCCCTAATGCCTGCTCTGTACCATAAGCTGAAGCAGTATCAAAGTGTCTATAACCAACTTTAATTGCCTCTATGACTGCCGTCTTCGTTGCCTCGCAGGGAACTTCAATCGCAGCTGTGCCTAGGCCCATCACCGGAATACTGTGGCCATTTGAGAGGATCATTCTTGGGATTTTGTTGTCCACCATGTTGTTGTAATTCTATGACTTCTCTCATAGGATTTCTTATTGAACAGTGTTCATGAATTGCATTTATGTTTTAGTGCATAACTAGAGTTTGATGAGGAAGACAAGAAAAGTCTCTTTTTTTGTCCACACCTCAACCTTATTGTACTTGTTAATTCATGAGATGGCAATGATTGTTAATATTATAACTGTGTTTGGTGAAACATCACCAAAAGACGCGCTGTATGTAATCAATTTTTAAACAAATATTTTTTTATAAATTACATCTTCTATTAGCACCATGATTAATTACGATTGAACAATTCTTAAAGTTATGGGTATGATGCACGCATGGGAGCCCACTGAACAGGAGAAAATTCTTTCCACTATCATAAAATTTAGATAATCATTTTTAAAATAAAACTTTTACGATATTTGGTGTATATTAATATGATTTTGAATTGAATATAGTAGAACTTAGGCAATCATATGTAATTTTTGCATGATGAAGGATCACTTGCTCAACCATCATCACCAAAATGTGGCTCCCCCCACTGCCTAAAGTGATGACTTCCACCGTTTATATGTGTATATATATATATATATATATATATATATATGCTGTATCTTCTAACGACTACATGTCTTCTTAATTAAATCGCTCATATGCGTCCTACATATTATTGGTGCAGGCTATCGTACCCATTAAGTAATATTATTTTAAAATATTTTGTAACTAAGGAAAATTATTCATAGGTTCTGTCTAGATAAGACAAATTAAATATAGTATTTTTAATAAATTCATGTTTAACAATTAAACTCATATTTCCATGTGAGATTCAACAATTTATATTTACATGTCTAACTTCTATATTTACAAATTGAGTTTTGTCCTATACAAGTCAAACTTGTAAAAATTGAATATTTTTTATGCCATTCTATTTTTAATTTTCTTACTTGCAACCTATGTCTCATGATGTTAGTTGATTTCTTGAAATCAAAACTACAAAAGAAAATTTGTAGAAGTAAAACAAAGATTTGACCATGAAACAAACCAAAATAATTTATGTAACTCATGCATGTAACTTTTTTTGTTGTATGTGTGTACTTATTGGAAAATAAAAAAAATATAAATACATTAAACATCATTAAGAAAAAGCAATAAAGTACCAACAAAATTTGCATCAGAAATTATATTTATAGACGGAAATTCGATTCCATTGCTAATCCGATGGAAATCCCGTTCGTTGGTAATTCTGTACAAAATTAGTTGTTTTATTAGTTAAAAAGTGTTTATTTGGTATAGGTGAGGTGATAAAAAAGAGGTTTTGGATTGAAATCCTCCTTTGTTATTTAATACACAAACATATTTATAATATAATAATATTGTTTTTATTGGAAGCAGTAATAAAACCACATCTTTATTCCTTCACAGAAAACTGGACGCGGCTTCTCTCCTTTGCCGCGTCCCTCCTCTGCCTTTTTTACACCATTGGATCTTTGATCTAATGGTTCAGATTTAATATATCAAAAAAATAAATATAATTAAATAATATTTAAAACTCTCATAAATAAATTTAATCTGTTATTATTTGGTCTGAACAGTTCACAACTGTAATAAAAATGAAAAATAAAATATAAATTTATTATAATAGTGTACAGTTCTTTACTACTGTTCAGACCGGATTTTGACAGATTAAATTTATTTATCAAATTTTTAAGTATTATTATAATTATAATTATTTTTATAAAATATAAAATCTGGACCATTATATTGGATCAAAGATCCAATGGCGGAGATGAAAAGCATTGACAGAGAAGGGAAGAGGAGAGAGCCCGCAGGGGAGAGAAGCTGCTTCCCAGAAAACTACTGCAGAAAACAAACGGGTACACAGAAACGCTGCAACGTAACACTTGTTCCTCCACAAAACCACATCTTTATCTGAAGCTTAACATTCATATAGGTAAATACATTATTTTATGGACGATGAGATAGCATTAAGCAATGTACTCGGATAAAGGGTTCTCCAGATTTATTCTGATTTGTTTGATTTTACTGATCTTCTCCAAGTCATTTTCAGTAAGTGACCAATCAAATATCTCTAAATTCTGTTTCATTCTCTCTTTGTTGAAACTCCTCACAACAAAACCCACTTCTTGCTCATACAGCCATCTCAGAGCAACCTGTCAAAAGAATTGCATTATGAATTGAAATAGGAGTATCAATTAATTCAATACTAAGAACTAAGACATCGATGTATAAAAAAAAAAAAAAAAAGGAAAAAAGAACTACGACATTCGATCAAATGAAACACTTGAAAATTAAAATATTTAAAATCTGAGCAACGGATTTGCCATGAGATATAGCAATGTCAATGAGAATTTCATTGTCCACGATCCGATTGTTGCCCCATGGTGAACCTGCAGCCCCAAGAGGATCGAATATGCTGTTATAAGAATACCCTTTTCTTTGCAGTATTATCTTAGCTCCTTTTGTTGACAAGTAGCATTCATTTCTACCTGTATCATAAAAAAAAAAAAAGAGAGAATAATGTTTTAATTTCTCTTCAACATTTATTTTTAAAATAATTTAATTTGGATTAAATACTAACTGGCAAATATATTTTAGGAAAAGGACTTGGATTGCAAAACATAAAGGAAAAGACACAAAAACAAAGAATTAAGATTAAAAACTATGAAAAATTATCGACCTACCTTTTCCCGAATATGTCTGCAATACTCAATGGTTCCTTTAATAAAAATATTTCTTTTAGTTTATTAAATTAATGTCAAACGTAAAGATCTTTGGTGGAGCTAGCGCGGCCCCCCCGCCCCCGGGGGGTTGGGGTTTTAATTTTGGGAAAATTACAACCAATTCCTTCGTAAAGGAATTAATCACAATCAAGTCCCAAATAATCATCAAATTATATTAAAGTTCAAAGGGACTTGAATGATATTAAATGGCTTGTTATTGATAACTTAATGGTTATCAATACTAGCTTCTTGAGTTGTCAATGATAATTAAGTTTTTAAAGAGCTGTATTGATAACTTAATGAGCTGGTATTAACAAATATTGAGTTGTCAACGACAAATCATTTAATATAACCCAAGTCCCTTAGGACTTCAATGTAATTTAATGATTGTTTAGGACTTGATTGTGATTAATTCCCTTATGAGGGACCTGATTGTGATTTTTCCTTTATTTTTCCTCAACATTATAAAGATATATATACATTTAGGTGCCTTAGAAAATTTAAAAATATTTAACGTACATTAGTGTAGTGATTATTTTTTATTTAGAAGTCAACACAAGTGGTGATTTGTCAATTAAAGGATAACAAATAGGCCTAAAACTTCGACAAACTTCTGACATAATTCTGACTTAATTCATCTATAACCATACTCCTCCTATCTTATTTATAAATTACTTATTCAGTGTTTCACACATACCAATAAATACATTAAATCCGATTTAATCTGCCTTATTAACTAGTTTTCAACATTTCCCCAATCCAATATAAAAAACAAAAGTTAGTAACATAGAAAAATTAATAATGTGACTTATAAATATGACCAAAATATACATTATCTCTGTTGTAAACAATACAATAGAAGCACATAAAAATTTGGATCTTCGGGCACATCAACCTCATAGCACTGCATTTCATTTTCCAATTAATTCTATTTATCAAGAAAATCTAAAGAAAAAAATTTATCAAAATCATAAAATAATTTGATGTATCTTTAGGGTTCATTTTACCTTAATGGTAAAATAAGATAAGAATATTTTAACTACACTCTTGAACATTTCAATTAGGAAAAATTGGGATTAAACATCGATTGACAAGCATATTTGAAGAAAATGACCTTCCACAACACGGAAGAACATATGCAAAACTAAAAATTGACCTACAAAGATTCCATGGCTGCCCACACACCCTTTATGTCTAATGGTGTTATGTTCTCTTTAGATGGGAATGAAGTGTTGCTCTCAATTGCTTTGCACTGATGTGCATGTGGATCAAGTAGAGGTCCAGATATTCCAGTTTTAGAAACCTGCTTATACATACCCCACAATATTGTTTATAAATAATTTATAAATAAAAAAAAAACTTTTGAAAACCTTAATAGCAAACAGTTTTTAAGCTGACCCAAGAGATTTTTGAAGAGCAGGAAGAACACGATCAGGATGAGCATCAATGATCCAAAGCTTTGAAGTGATGAAGAGTTCGTCTCTTGACTCAATAATGCCAAGTTTGAGAGCTTCTTCTATGGCTTCCCCTAGTGCCTGCTCTGTCCCATAACCTGAAGCAGTATCAAAGTGTCTATAACCTGCTCTGATGGCCTCTATGATTGCCGTCTTTACAACGTCGCCGGAAGATACCAAATCGCCTGTTCCGAAGCCCATCACCGGCATACTATGCTTGTCGGAGAGAACCACTCTTGGGATGATGTTGTTGTTGCCGGACATGTTGTAAATCAACTTTAACTTTTCTAGGTAATTACGGATTTTGAGTGATCAGGCTTGAGAAATATTGTCACTTATGATTGCGCTTATATAAGATGTGAATAATTCATATGAATTGCATTTTAATTTAACATAAACTTTGGTCAGGAAGACAAGCAAGGTTATTCTACTGCTTGGATCTTATTCATGTGCTAAGTCAAAATGCAAACATCATATAGAGATGCACACTCAAAATCCTTTGACTGCTGTGGCCGATAACTCTTAGTCCTTTGATCATGTGAACCTTTGACTTTTTCTGATAACTCCAAAGCTCTAAAGACAATTACATTCTTAAAGAATTCAGTAATTGTTGATGTCCTGTGACCAGCAAAACGGCTGTGTACATGCTTGGCTATGTTTATCGTCAATAATATAATTTTAAAACCATTTAGTCAAGTCAAAAAAATAAATTTTATGTTTTCCCTTTAGATAAAAACATAAAAATACATTTGAAATTGGGGAACGGCAAAAAGGATGAAGCCAACTCCACTAAAGACAAGGATATGCTATGACCCTTTCCGTCCTTTCTGAAATACAAAGGAGAAGACAAAAAAGTCCCTCCTTTAATCAATTCTTAAAATTTGTTCTTTCACCTTCAAACATCATCTTCATCAGACCCTCCGCCTCATCTGTACGCTGTCGTTCCCTCCCCTCCCCTCTCTCCCTCTCTCATTTCGTCACCATTTTTGGGTTTAACCTTTGGGGTCTTTTTGACTGGGTAATGTTGATTGTAACCTCTAGTGGTTTTGCCTGCGGAGGAGAAAAATGTTTTTATTAATGTTTTGCAGGTAAAGAATGAGTTTTGCAACAGAATGAGATTTTTAGTTGTTCCTCTTGAAATTTATGATGGGTTTAATCTTGTATGATGAGTTTACTTCTTGCTCATGTTCAGTAGCTTCATCCCTCGTGATAGATGGCGATGTTTGTGGGGTCCTTGAGGAGAGCATTTTGTTTTATTGAATCTGAATTTAATAAATATTTTATATGAAGTTGGTAAATTTGATATATGAACTTGCTAATTTTACAACTATAATTTGGTAATGTTTATATCTAAACCTTGAAAGTCCATAGATAATCCCATATCTTAAGTTTGATAACGTCATAGTTAAATTTGATAACTCATTATATAAACTTAGTAAATTTCATATATGAAGTTGGTATAATAGATATACAGACTAGGTAATTTTATAACAAAACTTGATAATTTCATTTATAAACTAGAAAACTCCATATCCAAAGTTGTGATTGCATATCTAAATTTGGGAAGTCCATTCCTAACTTGGAAAATTTCATATACACTACTACAAAAAATACTATTCACGTCCCCATTTCACGTCTCTTTTTCAAAAGTTAGACTTAGAAAAAAATGCGGTGGCAAAATCGTAAATATATGGAGAAGTTTTACATAAACCATGTTTCATTTATAATTATGAGACGTGGATTCTTATCAAAAATAAACGCGTCAGATTAAAAATAGGCAAAATAAAGAGCGGGAGGATGGACTGGTAGTTTTCCACGTCTCACAATTAATTGTGAGACGTTGAAAACTGTCTCATTAAAAAAAAAAATTATGCAGGTTTTCAACGTCTCACATTATTTGTGAGACGTTGAAAACTATCTCTTTTTTTTAAAAAAAAAAAATTCTGCAGCTTTTCACGTCTCACTGTCCACGTCTCACAAATAATTTGTGAGACGTTGAAAACTGTCTCATTTAAAAAAGAAAACCCTCTGCAGCTTTGAGCATCGAAGAAAAGGAAGAGGAAGAAGGTGAGACTGGGAGAACATTGTCTTACTCATCTGGGTGTTCTCCAACCGTAGGGCCGGCGCTGGGTTTTGTTCTCTCACAGCGACGGTGAGGCTCCTCTCTCTTCTCTTACCTTTTTTTCTCTGATCCCGTTGTTTCTTTAGGGTTCCAGCGACCATGTCTGATGCTCCAGCTAGCCTAGGCAGCCATGACAGCGGTGACCATAGCCCTTTCACGGACATGATTTAACAAATTGAGCACCAACTGCAAAGAAAGCCATTTCGCTGGTTTAGGGTTTTTGTTCGGCCTTCGAGTTGAGGGTGAGTGGTGCAAAGGGTTTCATTTCAATTTCACTCCCAAAAACATCTCTCTTTCTCCTTCTCTGCGCCGAAATCAGCAGCCATGAGGAGCTCCAAGGTCCAGAGCATTATGACCCAACCCATCGTAAGTTCATTTACTCTTTTCTCTCTTTACTTAATTTCTTCTATCGATTATATTTTCTCATCTACCACTAATTCACTCTATTTTGATTTCCCTTCTTTTCAGAATATGATCTTTTGTTTCGTAGAAAGCGCGCACTCAAATTTGACTTTTTGCGCAGAAGGATTTGCGAATTGAAGGCTGTATAATTGTAAGTTTGCTTTCATTATACTATTATGTGCGAAATTTAGTCTGCTGAAACTTGTTACTCCGCCCTAGCATTTCTTCTTCCTCCTTAAGACCACTTCGTTAATGTTTCTTTGTGGTTATAAGTTCTTATCTTTGTTCTGAAGCTTTATTAGAAGATCAGAAGAATTATCACTACCATTACACTCACAGAAAAATTAATCCTAACCACTTGTTCTGAATTTAATGAAAGCATTTCTTCTTCTTCCACTTGTTCCAAGGCACCGATCAAGCTCTCTGAAACGGTGATTTCCAGACAAATGGGTAAGACTTACAAGCTTGGATCTCATATTTTTCTTCTTCTTCTTCAACTATCTTGACTAGTAAGCTTCATTGGGGTAATACTGAATTGAGATTTCTCTATATATATATAACCATTTTCAGATCCCAGAAATTGCCAGTGCACTAGACAATACTAGTTTGTTTCTTGTGGTGATGTTAGAATGAGTAAGAAGAGCTGGTTTTCTCTGATAAAGAGGCTTTTTAGATGGGACACACAGTCTGAACAAGGCAAGGTAATGTTGTAGCAACCTTCTTCTCCTTGGATGACCCCGAGGCCTCCACTTGATGTCAATGTCGGTGAGTCCCTTTTTATTTCGAAACCGTGTTTGGTAAAATTGACTTAACATATATATTAATAATGGGACGTCTTGTTCTAGCTTATGTCGAAGGGCGGGATGAAGTAGACAGAGGAACTTCTAATCAACCCCTGACACAGGTAAGCTAGTCTGTGAGGTATTTTATTTTAGAAGAATGTATGTTTCATAAGTTGAATGTCTCTCTTGATGTTCTTGTTGTGAATGATTTTATAACCAACTAAATATATCATTGTTTGATATGTTAAAATTTTATATAATTATAACAAGCCAGAATTAATGGCTAATTTTTAAATCAAATATTTTACAACTGATAGGTATTAAAACTAAGGCAACAGTGACATAATGTCTAATTTTGAAATTTAAACAATTTATCCACCTGTTATTATAATCACCGAGTATTCTTTTTTTAATGTAAGAGAATGCTAAGGTTATATGAGAATCAATTGTTTAATTTTCTATGAAAAACCATTTAGTGTATAAGGACAAATAATCGGCCATTAAGCTAATAATCCTTGATGGATTTGCACGGCAGGATAGGCAATGTAAGGTTGTTACACTTCGTTTGTAATTAAAATTATGTCTACTCAAGAAAAAGAACACATTCTAGTTGTTTAGATGAGGCACTGGACTTATATGTTGGAGGCCTTGAGCTTGAATTTCACTTTACCATAAAATTTTTGTAGCTCAGAGGAAAAGTTTTAGTGGGGACTGTCCCAGTGCTTGAACCAGCATGGTTTTCATAAAAAGTGATCAGTTCAACCATTTTGAGCAGAAGGAGAGGGAATGGAGATATGGCAGGATGAAGGTTAAGAGATTAACTCCAATAGCTGTTCCATCAAAAGAAACCGCATTGTTAGGTGATGGAGAAGATGAGGAGCAGAGGAAGAATGATTTATCAGTGAAAGAAAATTCTGCAGCCATCAGAATCCAAGCTGCATTTAGGGGTCACCTAGTGAGTTTATTTGTCCAAGTTCTTAATCTTTTTCCATTCTGTTTGTCGCTTTTTTCTCATCAAAGCTCTGCTACAGAATCATATCAGATTAATTTGCAAAATGGAAGCTAAATTAAGCATAAAGAAATGGGATAATTTAAGTTTTAGTTCCTAAACTTTCTCTCAATTAACGATTTAATCCATCAGTGTTTTAATTTGTCAAGCTAAGGAATTTTAGGAACTAAGTTATACTAAATTAAAAACAAAATTGGTTGTTTTGAGTCAAAGTTCGAATAATTTTTGAAAAAAAGAACTCTCTAAGCACCTACACTCTCCAGATCAAAACCATAAAACAATTATTAATAGATCGGGTATAATGATCCCAAATTATTAGGCTTATGGTTATATTAATTTTGTCTATTATATTTGGTGCTTAATTTGATCTAATCATTTTTAAGAACTTATAAAAGTAATATGGTGGATTGTCATCAAGCATCCAATAATACCATTAAATTTTATCAATATATCATCTGAACATTTTAAATATCCACCCATTATTCATTCAAGTTTCTTAGTCACTTAGTCTACAATGCATAACATATCTCTGTCTACTTTTTCTCCCAGAGAATAATTTTCAGAAAAATCAATGGATATTCAATTTCAGATTATCCATATTCTTCCTATTGTTCACCAATTAGCATTTGTAGATGAATTATCATACATGTCGGCCACGTTTCGCCAAAACTAAATTATTGAATTAATCTAATTAATGTTTCTTTGCTTTATTCCAAGATATTTTCCCAAAATGGAATTAATTATATTCTCTTATCTTCTGACTGACGATATGTTAAACTTTCAGGAGGTTGCTGTGAAGAAGTTTTTGGATCAGGATTTTTCAGGTGCTGCCTTGGATGAATTCAAAAGAGAAGTAAGCATTAAGTTGGCTTTTTCCGCATCCAATCACTATAAATGATGATCTAAATGATAATTTCTTAGAAGAAGAATCTAGCCTATGGTGGCCTTTTGTGGAAATAAGGGTGGAGATTACCTAAAAATTGTTTTGATAGTGCTAATGGTACATCTACTCACTTACAGCCTAAATTATTCTTGCTTCCAACATGTCCAGAAGATTTCATCAATGCCAATGGCCTTGTAGCTTAGTGGCATGGATGCTCCCTTGTAATTGGGATGTTATGGGTTCATTGATGTTGCACTTAACAGGGGAAGCTTGTATCGAATTCTTCATCGTCCTAATTGTGTAGTTGAACATGTTGATATGCATACCTTGAAATGTTTGCTTCTAAAGTTATTTGTATACTTGGCAATTGATTGGATAGTGCAAAAGTTAACAACCGAGTTTAATGTTTGTCAGAGACAATTGAAGACTGTGTACTTAAATGTTTGTGAACAACTGAGTTTAATCTTACATCTCCTATGCTGATGGCAGTGAAATCTCTAAAAGAAGTGGACAGATATTTTGGAGAGCTGCATTACAAATGAGTAGGAATGCATCACAGCTTGCGCTTAAGGTTGTCTTTTTTTACTTTATTAGCTTGATCCTTAAATTGGGACATTTTAGTCTGCTGTCAGAATAATGAAGCTGCCAAGTGTTGTAAATTGATGTTATTTTTATTTATTTGTGTCAAGTCAGATACCTTGATTTTCATCTTAGATCAAAGTTGTATTATAACATTTTTGTAATATTAGTTTGGATATAAATAATAAAATCAGTTCATTTTTTTTATTTTATGTGCTGTATTTCTATTATTTCGATTAAATATTGGGGTTTTTTTTTGGATTAGGATTAATCATCCTAATTAAAAAAAATCCTTTTTTTTAAAAAAAAAAGACTTTTCACGTCTCTTATTTGAATAAGAGACGTGAAAAGTCATTTTTTTTTAAAAAAAAAAAGACTTTACACATCTCTTATTTGAATAAGAGATGTGGAAAGTGAGACTTTCCACGTCTCTTTTTTAAAAAAGAGACGTGGAAAGTTGGCACTAGGAACTTTCCACGTCTCACTTTTAAAAATGAGACGTGAAAAGTTGGCACTGGGCACTTTCCACGTCTCACTTCTAAATGTGAGACGTGAAAAGTGAGACTTTACACATCTCACTTTTAAAAAAGAGACGTGGAAAGTTGGCACTTTTCACGTCTCACATTAAAAATGAGACGTGGAAAGTTCCGACTTTCTATGTCTCCTCTATCCACGTCTCAGCAAAAAGAGACGTGAAAAGTCCCAAAAAAGAGACGTGAAAAGTGTTTTCTGTAGTAGTGATATGAAATTCGTAAATCTAATATAACAACTTAGTTATTTCATAAATGAACTTTATAATTCCATATCCAGAGTTAGAAATAATCCTATCTGAATTTATAAACTTCACACACACACACACACATATATATATTTATATATATAAAGTTGCTAAATATGATATATGAAGATGGTAATTTGTTTTTCTGTATATAACATTATTTGTCATTTCCTTTGAACTTCATAAAGGACTCTATAATATATGGCACCTCTTTGTCTTTAATAAAGTTGGTTGCATTGTCATTCCCCCTATTCAAAGGTCTATTTGTCTTTTTCCCATTTCTTTCCTTGCTAGTAATTAATTACCTATGAAAAGATATTATATTATTTTCTTAATGGAGGGAAATTATTTTCTTTGTTTATTTTTCTCATTAGAAAGGGCAAAACATTACGGAAGACCAAACGCTATTAGTAACACTAAAGCCTTGTATAGACTCAAGTGCCACTAGTGTAGGAAGGAATTTTTTTTTTTCACAGGTAATATATATAAGTGGTGTGAATGTAGCTAGTGTAGAACATATTGAAATTTTTACATCGATCAGATTTACAAACAGTAGAAAATGACGTTCCTATCACCGGTTGTTGACACAACTAGTGTAGAAGATTCTTTTTCTTAAGAAAATTGTTCTATTACTAAAAGTGGCAGAGCAATTTTAATTTAATGAAAATGGTGTTCTACTCGTCTTGGAAGAATTCAAGTATTCCGAATGATTCCTTTATGCTACAAGTCTTTGGGGATATGTGAGTTTGTTCAGAGATTAATACAACAATCTTTTTTGTTTACTTTTCTAGGGTCAGAATGGGAAACTACTTTGTTTGGATGCCGCCTAAGATTATCTTCCTTCATCGCTTTAGAATTTCTTCAAACTGTTTTTTTTTTTTTTTACCTAACATTCTAATATTATTAATTTGAAAAAACAGTAGCATGGTTTTTCAGGTGCATGCTCCAAAGGATGAAATCCTTTCTTTGTATTATTCAGAAATGACAAGGAAGGCATAGAACACATTATGCAAAGATGTCCCTTAATTACATGCTTGTACTAGTAGAGGATGCCACTGCCATCACAGGTCGATTTCACCAGTGGCATTTGAAAAGAAAATGGGGAGATGAAGGGAGAAAAGGGCGAGAGTCTGAGACAAATCTAAGATAATATAAAAGAAGCCCAGTATGGAAATTACAAAACCAAGGCAGTTTATATAAAAACAACAAAACGTAATGCACATTAAATTATTTAAACAGTACGTTCTTGCACTTTAAACGTTCATGTAGTTTTGCACCTTCACCCTTAAACAACATAAGTACAACAATAGTGGTCTATCAATGCACAAGGCAAATAACCACTTTATGAGAAGAACAAGACATCAAAAAGAAAAAAAAAATGGTAAAACAAAATGGATATAATGGTGTCACTTGGAGTTTGTGAAAGATACCCGCATCAAGCAATATATTCCAATAATACATGCTGGTCATTGAATCTCATCTGTTTGATTTGACTAATCTTCTCCAAGTCTCCTTCTGTTAGTGACCAATCAAATATCTCTAAGTTCTGTTTCATTCTATCTCTGTTGAAACTCCTCGCCATAAAACCCACTCCTTGCTCATACAACCATCTCAGAGAAACCTATACATATTACACCAAAAGAAAAATTCATTAATAATTGAGGCATATTACACCAATCGGTTCATTAAGAACGCATAAGACTTTCAAAATTTTGAAAGGAACTTGAAATTAAAATTAAAACCTGAGCAACTGTTTTGCCATGAGATTTTGCAATGTCAATGAGAATTTCATTGTCCAGGATCCGATTGTTACCCCATCGTGTGCCTGGAGCCCCAAGAGGACAATATGCTGTTACAAGTAGACCCTTTTCTTTGCAGTACTCTCTCAGCTCCTTTTGTTGGCATGTAGGGTTCATTTCTACCTATATCATAAAAAGAAGAAAAATATTTTAACTTCTCTTGACCATTTTCTATATGAAAAATTCGGATTTTTTTCTTATTAAAAAAATACTAACATGTTTAAAAAAAGGATCTGAACTTTAAAATATGTAAAATTACTTGCATATTTTTGCCCTATAAGTCCTGCAAATATGATATTCATTATGTCCTCAATCCTAATTTCTTTTCCCTTTGCTTTATTAAAGGTCACAATTCCAATCTAATGGTAGAGCTGTTTGGAGGACGAAGATCTGCCACCTACCCAACCCCCCCCCCCCCCCTCCCAAGAAAAAGAAAAAAGAAGATTTTAATTTTTTTTTCTTAATATTGTTAAGGTATTATACATTAAAAAGGGAACATATAAAAAAATATTTTTAAAATATGCAAATAACAGTTAGATACAATGAATTCAAAAAAGGTCCGCCATATGCCATGGACCTATCTGTCCTTTTGCAAATTAGACAGATAGATCAATTAATTTGTAAAAGACAAATAGATCCATGGCATATAATTGACATTTTCAAATTTGCTGTACCACATTTTTGTTTGCAAATTTCAAAGTTCTTTTTTTGGAATTTCCCCATTAAACAACCCCCAACCCTCTCCCCCCTCCCAAAAAAAAAAAAACCAAAAAAAAAATTACGGATTTTTTACAATAGGAGGAAAAACATGGTTAGAAATTAGTGTTGACTTTTTGGCAAAAAAAAAAAAAGTGTTGATGTCGGACCAGTCAACATAATCTATAATTTGTTTTGGTAAAAAGAAAACATAAGCGACAATTTGCTAAGGATTCAAAAAATAAATTTTGAAATTTCTACAAACTTTTGACACAAGGTAATTCGCTTTATAGTAGGCAAATTTCAAAAGTTTAGATATTTGGGAACATCATGCTCATAATATAGCAATTAATATTTTAAGTTAGATGTTTTTTTTTTCGTCAAGAAAAATCTGAAGCATAAAATTTATGAACATGACTACAAATACCACTCTCATTAATATGACTCCATTGAATCTTTTGAGTTAATTTCTACGCTTATATATGATAAAAATAAGATAGAAAAATTTTAACTTGTTATGAACAATATTTTAATGAAGATATCCAATGAGAATTTTTTATTAATAATTTATCACAAAACATGATTTTTGACAGAGCAAAATGACATCTTGTGATCCATATAAACGACCCCACTTAGTAGGATAAAACTTTGTTGTTGCTGTGAACAATATTGAAAAAACTTCAGAAAAAGACCATCGAATTACTAAAATGACACTTTGATACAACGAATTTCAGAAATGACTAGTCAGTACAAATTCGTACAGTGACTGAATTGTCCTTTGACAAATTTAAAGGAAAAGTCCAAAATGCCTTTGGTTCAATTATAGGATTTCCAACTTCCCTTAAGGAATTCCCAAACTTCCCTCAAAGGATTCCCAACTTTTCTTAAGGAATTCCCAACTTCTCTTAAGGGATTCCTAAGTTAGTTGTTCAAACGGTATTTTGGACATTTCTTTTAAATTTGGGTTTGGACAGTTCAGTCATTGTACTGAACTGTCCTTTTCGAAATTCGTTGTACTGAACTGTTCTTTATGTAATTCGAGGGTCTTTTTCTGAAATTTTTCCAACAATATTTCCTTCAAGGAGGAAAATTGGGAGTAAATACCGATTGATTAACATATTTTGAAAATGGACATAATATCGACAATAAATATGTTAAACCCAATTTTCCCAGTCAAATTTCAGATTGAGATTATCTTACTTGATTCACAGAAGGAGGAATAGTAGCAACTGACAATAAACTCTCAAGTGTCCTCACAGGGAAGTTACTGACACCGATTGATTTTACAAGACCAAGTTTTTTGCACTCTTCCATTGCTGTCCACACGCCCTTTACATCTAATGTTGCTATGTTCTCTTTGGATGGGAATGATTTGTCGCCCTCAACCTTTGAACTGAAGGGCATGTGGATCAAATACAGATCCAAGTATTCTAGTTTTAGATCCCTGCATATATATACTCCACAAGGGTATGGATTTTTGTAAGTAAAAAACTTTGAAAACATAAACAAATTAAAAAACGAAGAGTTTTTGAGCTGACCCAAGAGATTTTTGAAGAGCAGGAAGAACACGATCATGATGAGCATCATTGAACCACAACTTGGAAGTGATGAAGAGTTCATCTCTTGACCCAACAAGGTCAAGTTTGAGAGCTTCTTCTATGGCTTCCCCTAATGCTTGCTCTGTCCCATAAAGTGAAGCTGTATCAAAGTGTCTGTAACCTGCTTTGATGGCCTCTATGACTGCCGTCTTGACCACCTCGCCGGGAATTTGAAAAGCGCCGGTGCCTAGGCCGATCACCGGCATGCGGTGGTTGTCGGAGAGAACCAACCTTGGGATGTTGTTGACTGACATGTTGATGTACTCTGACTTGTGAAGGTAATCAAGGTACTTGTTTTGATGTTCAGGCTTAAGAAATTTTGCCACTAACAATTGTGCATATATAGGATGGCCTATTGAGTGTAATAGACTTGACCAGTGAATTGAATAAACTATAGTTTGATCAGGAAGAGAAGCAACCTCATTCTATTGGTTTATTAATTATTAGAATAAATACACTACCCGGGAAACGATGGCGATCACATTCATGTGTTTGGTCAAAATAGTTAAACATTATAAACAAATGTACGGAGAACTATAATTATTGCTTAACCTGCATTATTGACTTTGTTTAAAGCCACAGGAATTAATTTTACTTAATTAGAATGGTTCAATTAATTAATATAAATTTATAGTGTAATAAGGCTTTACAAAACCATATTTGCAACAAAAAATATACTGCAAATTAATTTTCAGAATCTAAACGAGTTATAATTTATGGGTCTTCACATAATAGGATAGGGTTGAAACATTGAAGATTCAAAACTAATTCAACACAACTCCAAATAAAAAAAGTATGTCAAAGCTTTAGCTTGATCTCTTGAAAACCTTTTCGAGGGGGGCAATTCGAATATCTTTTTGGGATTTTAGTTCGTCAATGGTATTTTTTGTTGGATTTTACCTTGTAAAGTATAATTATTCATATTAATCCATATTTAAATTATTTTTATTTTATTTAAAAATTATGATATTTTTAGTTTTTTTCCCAAATATGAGAATATTTTTTTTCAAAAGAAAGCTTGAATTCGTCACCCATGCAACATCACAAAAAGCTGCGACGTCACTGACAACGTTGGAAACCACAATGTCACCAAAGACAACAGAAAACGCAACGTTAGTGACAACGGAAGTGACGTCACTGTCAATGACGGTCGTAATGCCACCGACGACGATGGAAAACACAATGTCACCGACGACGACGGTCTTGACGTCATTGATTAGGCAAAAATCGAAAAGTCACCGACAATGACAAAAAGCGCAATGTCACCGACAACGACAGAAACTGGAAAGTTACCAACGACTACGAAAAAGCAACGTCACCGACGACGAAGTTCACGACGTCACCAACAACGATGAAAACCAGAACGTCACCGATGAAAATGAAAAGCACAACGTCATTGACAATGACGGAAAACACAATGTCACAAACAATGACGGAAACCAATGTCAACGACAGAAAATGCAACGATGATGGTCGCAACGTCACCAACATCTACAAAAATCACAACTCACTTATGACGATGGAAATCACAACATAACCAATGATGGTCGAGACGGAAATAGCAACGTCACCGACGACAATGGTCACGTCATCACTAACAACGACAGATATCGCAACGTCACTAATGACGACAGAAACTGCAAGAGCATTGACGACGTTAGAAATCACCATTTCACCAAAGATGGTTGTGACAGAAAACGCAACGTCACAGACGACGTAGAAATTGCATGGTTACAAACAACAGTCGTGACAACACTGATGACGACAGAAACCGCAATGTCACCAACGGTAACGTAAACCTCAGTATAACTGACAAGGACGGAAACCGCAACATCATCACCAACCACAATGAAAACTACAACATTACTAAAGGCGGTTATTACCATAAAATTACGAGCAACTATTTTAAATAAATTTTTATAGTTTTATTTTGTTTTCATGACTAGTTTTAAAAAAAATTACTCAAACAGATTTTTTTTTGTATTTTATTCCAAAACATTTTTTTAAAAAACCATTAGTCAAACATGTTTTTTTTTCCAAAACTTATTGTAAAAACTATTTTCAAAACTGTTTTTAAAATAAAAAAAACCAAACAGCCCCTATATTCTTAAACTTATATTGATAACTCCAAAATATACCCATAATATTCCTCAAATATATTAAAAATGAAGTGCTATCAGTGTCCTTGTCTCGTCCGTCACACACCGTTATTCCTAGAGCTGGTAATATGGGCGGGCCCGTCGGGTTCGGGCCGAGCCCAAAAAAACCCGTCAAAAAACGGGCCGGGCTCAACAAAACCCGTTTTGAATATGGGCTTGATTTTTAGGCCCGGACCATATTGTTCGGGTTTCGGGCGGGCCCAAAAAAACCCATTTTAAGCCCATTTTTTATCACTTTTTTTCCTTTCTTTGAATGAGCCCCCCGAGGACCGAGGTTTTATAATATAATTATAATACAAATATACAACACAAAATTATAAATTCAAATTCAAGGTTTTAACACATTACAAATAACAAAAGTGATAGTAAAACATAGAATATATTGTTCAACTTCAAATATTCCAAAATACAGCAAATCCCTGAACAGCAATGATCAACAATCAATCAATGTTAATAAGATTTGAACTTGAAGCATTGTCTGAAGCGACAAGAGTATCTTGAGCCTGAGCATTCTAACATTGCTCTAGTACATCTGCCATTGTTGGAACAAAATAGAGGCACGTCAATAGTCATAAGTACAACATATGATAAAATAGAATGTGATAAATGAATAAATATAAATAGTCTACCATCAATATCCTCCTCTGTAGGGAAACCAAGCATCCAATTACGAGTACAAATAAGGGATTGAACATTATCGGGAAGAAGAGAACTCCTATATTTTGTGAGAACTCGTGCACCAATACTAAATATAGATTCACTGGCCAATGAGTGAGAGATCAGCGGCGTGCTCGTGAGAGTAAGATGAAGGACAGTAAGTGAGGAAGGAAAATGTATTAGACTATTAGGGTTTAATTTGATTTTGTTTTAAAATAAAAAAAAGAAAGAAAAAAGGAAAATGGGTTCGGGTTAGCCCACGGGTTTAACGGGTTAGCCCGTCACGGGCTCGGGTTTGACGGGATCGGGCCCAAAATACCCATTTTAATATGGGCCCTATTTTTTCAAACCCATAACCATATTTTTTTACGGGTTTCGGGTTGGCCCACGGACTTGGGGCCATATTACCAGCTCTAGTTATTCCACTCCTTTGATGAGAAATACAAGCAACCTTATTCGATCTATTGGCTTGTTATTTAAGAGAAGAAATATACAACACGGCAACGATGACGAATCATGCTCATTTGTTTGGCCAAAAGCCAAGTCAAACATTATGAACAAATGTGCAGATATATATTACTATAGCTTAACCATTGACTTTGATTAAAGAAACCGAAATTAATTTTACTAACTTAAAATGGTTCAATTAATAATGAAATACATTTTGAAATTTATAATGTAATGAGGCGATACAGCACCATTTTACAACAAAAATCCTTCAAGTTAAATTTCAGAATCTAAATGGCTATAATTGTTAACTAGAGGTGTTTACGAAATAGGACAAAATCGGAAAAGCCTCATTCCATGAAACAGGCGCCCGACAATTTTTATGTCCCAAATATATGTCTCTTGTCTCATCCCGCATGTTCCATTCTCCAACAGAATAGAACTGAACATGAGTGTGATGTCCCACCCATAATTGAGAATATTTTATTTAACCCCATTTAATAGGAAAAATTTCTCAAATAAATACCCCTCAAATATCAAAAGGACAAAAAGGTATCTACAATATACAAAATGACATAAAAAGTGGTCGTTCCCAATTTGGGATAAACAATTTTAAGGCAAAAAGACCAAAATATCCCTGTCTCCATTCACTTTTAAAGTGAAGTGGTTAATGACTTACTAGAGTGATTAATCGCTATACTGAAGTGGTTAATTGTTATACTAGAGTGGTTAACGACTTTCAAAAATATAAGAGTATGTGAGCCCAACTAATGAACCAGTGAAGTAGTTAATGGCTACACTAGAGTGGTTAATCGCTATACTGAAGTGGTTAATTGCTATACTAGAGTAGTTAACAACTTTCACAAAAACGAGCCTAACTAATGAATCAGCGAAATAGTTAATGGCTATACTAGAGTGGTTAATCGCTATACAAGAGTGGTTAATGGAGACATGGGCATTTTGGTCTTTTCGCCTTAAAATTGTTTATCCCAAATTGGGAACGATCCCTTTATGTTCTTTTGTATATTAGAGGTACTTTTTTGTCCTTTTGATATTCAATGGGTATTATTTGGAATTTTCCCCATTTAAATATCAAAGAACCCATAAAAAATTCTGACACATCAGTGCACCCTCTAAGGGTAAAATACTCTATCACCCCTATCATTTTTCTTTCAAGTGTCGTTGTCATTGTCAACATATTGTCCTAGAAATTTTTACATTTGTCTTGCAAATAACACATATTTTCTTGTAAATGTTCTTTTCTCTTAAATGTTGTTATCGATTCACTTGTTGTATTGAAAGTATCTTCATTTGTGTTGGAAATCGGTATATTTGTCTTGTAAATGACATATATTTGTCTTGAAAATACTTTTATATGTGTTGGAAATAAGCATATATGTATTGAAAATTTTCATATATATTTTTCTTACAAGTGACATGTTTTCTTGTATATGTTCTTTTTTAAATGTTATTGAGAGTTCACTTCATGTTGATAGGCACAAAATTTAAAACCTAAAACTCTATAAGTACACGGCCGTATCAAGTAATAAAGAGTGAGTAATGTATCATTCTCTCGAGGACTCAACACCAACAATTTGGTTGAACATTAACTTTACACATTCGTTTAATTTGAGCAAGATATAAAGAAAACAATTATCAAATGAAAATTTAAAACCTAACTATAAAAAGAAAACAAATCTAAGCTAGGTTAATGACCAAATGTGATGATTTGAATTATCATAGTTTTGATTACTTCATAGTGCATAATTTCTCCCTTTAATCGCACTTAACACTATATTTGCTAGTATAGGACTCTTAATTACCTATCAGTATCATTCAATCCACTAAAAGTCGTTCTAATTAAATTAATCTCTAATGTCTTAGGCGATTAATTAATTAGACTAAATTAAATGCAAGCCAGATATTATTATGAAGGGCCGGTAGGTATATGTATATCATACAAGCAAATTAAGTCCAAAAACTCAATCATACACGATTTCATTGAAAGTCTAGTATAAATTTCCTTTGTCTAGGCTCATTTAGAATACCAAATTTAATTCCAATCAGATGTCTCTTGTTTCTGGACGATTAAGCATACGATTGAATACTCAAATATAACATTAAAGCGCATAAATATTGATTGAAGCACACTAGAGTTTCTTTCATCCTTACTCTGACTGTCATCAACGGTGAAGAAGATGGTAGGCTTAGTACTCTAAGTATAAGACGTTGATGAGGATGATCGGTATTTTTTTGTGTGAGTGCTGCCTCTTCTTGTCACCCCCCAAAATTTTATAGCGTGACCGGCACGAAGTGTAAGGTCACTCACTTCGTAAGCCCTTTAAAACTATTTTTTTTTATTTACAATCACCAAAGTATATTACATAAAAATATTTACCAGTTGACTTTATATTATTGATAAATTGACGCTTGTATAGATATCATAGAAGATCTTGCACTTTCGATTTCTCAAAGATTTTCGCAACAATCAATCAACCAAATTCTATAAATTATTATACTTTGTCTTTTAACATAAACATAAATATACGCATGAGGAAATAACATCGTATATTTTTTTTTTGGACCAACTTTTATCTATAACAAAGGATAACTAAAATTGTTATTAAATCACCTTTAATTTATAGTTATAATTAATGCATCTATCCATCAAGCAGGGAATCAACTATATGACGAAGGAGGTTCATTTCTGTTATGTAAATTACAGATAACTTGGTAAGTAAATCTTCACTACACAATAAAAAAAACAACAATAACTTAAGAGAATGTATGTAAATTTATGAAGATGAATTTCATCGTAAATATATGTATTAAACTTGATTGACACTTTATTTTATAATCCAATTCGTCTCAAACAAAATCACTACCTTTGGAGAATGGTCACAAGTTAAACTTAATAAAACAAAATTAATAAGGAAATTTCTTCTAATAACTTGAAAAAAAATAACGAGAACACTTCATTTTCTAACCCATGTCTCTACCAAAGGAACTAACACAAAATGGTGAACAAGCACAGCTCCTAACCACGAGTAACAAGCGCAGCACGAAGGCTACGAAGTGACAAGCGCAGCTCGAGGCTATAAGTGACAAGCGCAGCCTGAAAGCTATGAGTGACAAGCGTAGCCTACAAATGCAGCTCAAGGCTACGAGTAACAAACGTTTGGTGTCTAGCTCCTCTGTTATCTCCTTCTATTTGGAAAAATTGCTTATGCATGTTATCAAAACTTGATCTTAATAAAGAAATTGTAAGATATGCATAATCCATATCCAAAAATCCCTTTGATCACTTTATATGCGTAATATTTAAATACATATACTCACAAATATATATGGATTGTTCAATCACAAGAAAAGCAATTTAGAACAACCAGTGAACAACTTTTTTATCTATATATATACAGAAAATTCCAAATAAATACCTCTCGAATATCAAAAGGACAAAAAGGTACTTCCAATATACAAAATGACATAAAAGGGATCGTTCCCAATTTGGGATAAACAATTTTAAGGAAAAAAGACCAAAATGCCCCTGTCTCCATTCACTTTCAAAGTGAAGTGGTTAATGACTATATTAGAGTGGTTAATCGCTATACTGAAATGGTTAATTGCTATACTAAAGTGGTTAACGAATTTCACAAATATAAGAGTATTTGAGCCTAACTAATGAATCAGTTAAGTAGTTAATGGTTATACTGAAGTGATTAATAGCTATACTGCAGTGGTTGATTGCTATACTAGAGTGGTTAACAACTTTCATAAAAACAAGCCTAACTAATGAATCAGCGAAGTAGTTAATGGCTATACTAGAGTGGTTAATCGTTATACGGGAGTGGTTAATAGCCATACCTGAGTGGTTAATGGAGACAGGGGCATTTTGGTCTTTTTTTCCTTAAAATTGTTTATCCCAAATTGGGAATGATCCCTTTTATGTCATTTTGAATATTGGAGATACTTTTTTATCCTTTTGATATTCGAGGGGTATTTATTTGGAATTTTCCCATATATATATATATATATATATATATAATATAATCTAATCTATATATCTCACCCATTTGTACCAAAAAAAAAAGAACATTGTTTCATGTGTTCATGAACATGAGCAATATACTTGATCAAGTATTCAAGTTCTTGTGAGAACCAACATAAATGACTACGAACTATAATTCAAAATGGTAAAACATCATTCAATAGTTTAAGTCAACTTTTATTTTCTTTTGTTTATAATGAACATACATTTGGCATCTATGTAATCAAGAACAACATATACATATATATTATTTGCTCGCCCCACACCTAACTTTCACATACATAGATAAAGCTTGATTATTTATTAATGAACTTAACAAGGGAAGACAACTCACACCAACCACTTTATTACATAAAAACACTCACATTTTTATTAGTCTTACAAATACCGCCTTAGTCATAATTATTCTCAACTCATTTACAACTTTATCGTCTTTCAAAAATTTTATCAAACATACTTTATATGCATCCAATCTAGCTTGCTTAGGGAATACTTGTTTTTCTATTAGGGTCATCAAATCTTCACACTTTGCAATTATAAATCAGTTTATACACAAACACATATACCACCACCACCAACAAATCCAGCAATACAACAATTTCTCAATTGGTCAAAATCATAATCAAGAAGAACAACAAAGAATCCCCAACTGAAAACTGGACCGAAAGATGTAACTTAATCTTCCTTTCTTATCTTGCTGTTTTGTTTTGTTTTGTTTTTTTTTTCAAAGACCTTACTCTGTTTCTTCTCCCAATTCAAAGCACCATAGAATCTACAATAAGCTCTATTAGAGCCATTCACCAGACAGGTAGACATCTCAGAAGAGGATAGCAAGAATATAGTAACACACACAAAAAATGATACAAAATTGGGAAGAGAGGACATACATCATTGAAGAGAAAAAAAAAAAAATCAATAGCTACCTCACTCTATTCATAAAAAAAATCCAATCATATAAAAGGGCTAAATTTGATGGTACCCAAACCCACCACCCACGCAATGAGAAAACAAGAAGAAAGAATAATACCTCTTTGATAAAAACAATAGACAAGAATAAGAAAGAAGAGAGGACATACATCTTGGTTCCACCCATCACGAAAAGAACAGAGGGGGGAGAGCTTTCTTTGTTTTTTTTTTTTTTTAATTGCTGAGCTGCAGGAATAGGAAGATGCCCCCCAAAGAAATAGAACCACCTCCCCTCCCCCCTCATATGTCTCCTCTATGAGAGAGGACTTCCAGATTTTTTCTTCTCTGAGGTGTTCACCGACTTCAAGCATACAGAGGGAAGGATGAGAGGGAGAGTCTCTAAAAAAAAGTGTGTGTGTGTGTGTATAATGGAAACATCTATTTACTATTTTATATTCTCCCTTTTCTAGTTTTGTTTTGTAATCTTGTAATATACTCGGCAAAATAGAAGGAATATGCACAGGTTTTATACAAAAATCTTTTGCTTATCTTATAATCAGTTGAAAGGAAAAATATATAAACAAATACATAAATAAATGAATAAAATTTAATTCAATAGTTATAAAATATCCTTTAGTTGATCTAGCTTATTCCAAAATATGCATTTATTTAATTACTAACTTTATACTTGCCAAAGCACAAAATGTTGGAACTCTTAATCCAATAAGGCAACAGCAAACAATTAGGACATCAATTATCTTTTGTTACAATTTAACAAGAATTAATTAATTAAAATTATAATTAAGGATTTAGTGATTATTTCAAATTATTTTCATGCCAAAAGGAAAAGATAAAATGTTAACTAATAATGAGATAATAATCCTAATTTATTTTTAGGGTTGTTACACTTCTCTTCCTCCCTTCTCCTCCTTTCCTTTTCTACCTTTCACCATGATCATGATGATGTTTGATTATTGTCACATCCTGAAAAAAAAAAAAATACAAAGTGTAACCGGCCTGAACTATATGAACTCATATTCCTTAAACCTTAAATGTATAAAATCTTCATATTGGCATATTTGCTACATATAATATAAAGTGTATAAGCATATTCCATATAATACTAGCTTGATACAGTCAGGAGGAGCTCTACTCCATACCAACCAAAACACAATATTTAAATAAGGCGAGGATCCTATCTATAGCATATGTGGAGCATCTAAGTTACCAACTATATATATATATATATAACTTTGAGGTTTTACATTGTTGATGAATTCTTTGATATGATGCTTCCACCCCAAACCCTCTATTATTAGCAAAAAGGATAGGATTGGCTCTATTATCTGAGACCAAAACAATTTTCAGGTGAATAACGTCTCATATATAGAAATAAATAAAATACAGATGGAAATAATTTAAAGATATTTAACTCTGAATGATAAAGCATGCTAATAAATCTCAACAGAAACTATAACAATCTAAACTTAAAAGTATTCATCGAATAAAACCAAGTGGTAACAAAACAATATGTTTAAAAGAATCAATGTAGAATAATCTCAAATCTAGTCATTTCATAGGACTTCTACAGAACAGATAAACAAGCGTGGACACACAATCTACAATGGTATATAACCAAGCGCAACTTGAAGCTATGATCATAAGAGTGGACACACAATCCACGAGGGTAAGTAACTAAGCAAGTGTAGTATGAGGCCACGAAACAAACGCATGTACAAGATCCACGATTAACAAACGTGAGAGCGAATCCCACAAATATCAAGCATGAGTATAGTGTGCCCACGAGTATCAAGCAAGCTTGAGTTTACCATGGTGCACCAAGGACTAACAGTACTGCTGTTAGTAGCCAGCGTTCTGTATTCAGTCCTCTAAAACAAAATAGTTTCAAGCATGCCTAGGGTCAATCTATCTTTAACAAATAAAAATCTTATTTTAACTATGAACTCCATATATCAAATGACCCCAGCATGAAAATTTGCAAGAACATATCGTTTTTTTTTCCTTTCGATTACAAAGCATAAATGTTTTATAAAAGGAAAATGAAAAATAACAAATAACAATAATTCATTATCATCTTCCAACTATTAGCTTAATAATTCCAATGCAAATAAGATATTGTAATATAATATGAATGACTATGCATGGTGAAATAATATGATATGATAATATAATTAGGAATAAGTTAGTTAATTTGTTAGTTAAGTAGAGTTAGGTTTAGTACTAATTACTTAACTAATGGATTAATTAATTTATTATATTTTGGGATTATATGTTTTGGTATTATTATTATTATTATTATTATGTTTTTCTATTTATTATTATGCTTGGGATTATTATTATTATTATTATTATTATTATGTTTTGGGCTGATTGGGCTTATTGAGTTTATTCTAATTAGGTCTGAATGTAATACAAGTCAGGTAAGTATATAAACCTGATTAGGGCATATTATTTTTTTTGTCTTGCATTATGAATTAATCAGATTGGAGTTTCCTTTTGTCTCTGCCATCTCTAATTTCTTGTTCTTCAACCCTTTTAATTTCTTCATTTCTCCTACCTTTTTCCGTAAATTTCCTAAATTAAAATTATAGGTTTACCAACCTGTGTCAATGGCATTAGAGCAAGGCTTTCCTTGGCCTGTAACGACTTCCCTGTTCCTGTACACGCCTCCCCTGCTCTTATTTATGGTCAATACTTGTCTCCAGGAAGCACGAATGGCAGAGGAACGATTTGGCATAATTGAACGACGCTTGGACCGAGTAGATCAACTCCAGGGGGCAATCCTCCAACTCACGACCAGGTTCGATGAGATGCAAGCCGAGTTTTGACAGGTACATCGTAATGGTGATCACTATATGGGTCACCCCTACCCACTACCACCACCTCGTGAGCCACAACTTAGCAAGATGGAGTTCCCTAAGTATGAAGGCCACGACATCCTCTCGTGGTTGCTGAAATGCGAAAGTTTCTTCACAGTTGACCACACCCCAGAAGAAAACAAAGTTCAAATAATGTCGATTCATTTGGATGAAACTACCTACCAATGTCATTGGGCACTTGAATGACTGTGAAGCGAGATCGAGATTCAGGGTCCGGTGCGTATGTTTAATCCACGCACACTACAAGAAGCGAGATGCCTAGCGAGGATGCAGCCGGTGATTCTCGAAAAATCCAAGAACCCCTCAAGAAATATGTTGGCGTCGAGTTTTAACCCCAGCGTGGCTTTGTTCAGTGTTCAAAAGACACAAGGGAATTACAAAAATGCCATTACAGCTAATGGGCCTTCAACCATTTTTAAGCCTACAGCAGCTAATTCTTCGACCCAACGGGAAAGATTTCAACTCCACTATATTGACAATAGTGACCCACCAGAAATTACTCCAAATGACAGCTCTGGTGAACTTGAATAGGACCCTGAAATTGAAGAGGAACACCCACAAATTTCTCTACATGCTATTGAGGGTGTTGATGGACTGACCACGATGCGCGTGCCGGGTTTAGTGGGTAAAAGACCCATTCAAATTTTAATTGATAATGGCAGCACCCATAACTTTATAGACCTACAATTAGCCCACAAATTGGGGTGGCAGCAATTTGGGTCAGTTTTACTGTCGGTGGAAATCCTTGGTGGCCACACATTGCAATTTCTTAGTATCATGAAAGGCTTTAAATGGAGAATGCAAGGGCTAGAGTTTACTTTAAGAAAGCAGTGAGTGAAGCTCGTGTTAAAGCATACGAGGGGTTTTATAAGGAGTTAAGGATAAAGGCTGGGAACAAAAGATTTACAAGATCACAAAAAGTAGGGAGAGGAATTCAAGAGATTTAGATCAAGTAAGATATATAAAGGATGAAGAAGGTAAAGTTTTGATTACTGATGAAGATATTAAGAATAGATGGGAGGCCTACTTTTCTAAGTTATTCAATGATGGAGGTGAAGGTCTATCTTGTGAGTTGGGGGATTTGACAATTAGTGAAGATGGACTTAATAGGTCATTTTATCATAGAATTAGAGTTTGGGAGGTTAGAGAAGCTCTTAATAAAATGGAAAATGCTAAAGCAGTTGGACCTGATGGTATACCGATTGAAGTTTGGAAATGTTTAGGGGAAGAGGGTGTGTTATGGTTATCTGAATTGTTTAACGAGATTTTACGGTCTAAGAAGATGTCTGATGATTGGAGAAAAAGTACATTAGTTCCGATTTATAAAAATAAAGGCGATATACAAAATTGTGCAAATTATAGAGGAACTAAACTTATGAGTCATACAATGAAACTATGGGAAAAGGTGATTGAGCATAGGTTAAGACTAGAAACTAGTATTTCTGAGAGACAGTTTGGGTTCATGCCAGGGAGATTCACAACGGAGGCGATATATCTGTTAAGGGGGATAATGGAAAAGTATCGAAGTAGAAAAAGAGACTTACATATGGTTTTTATTGACTTAGAAAAGGCGTATGATCGCGTGCCGAGAGATTTACTTTGGAAAGCCTTGGAAAAGAAAGGAGTATGTGTTGCTTATATTAAATTTATACAGGATACATATGATGGGGTGTTGACTAAGGTTAGAACGCCGGGAGGTGAGACAAAAGACTTCCCTATAAGAATTGGCCTACATCAGGGATCAGCTTTGAGCCCATATTTGTTTAACTTAGTAGTAGATGCTCTAACTGAGCCTATAGAAGAAGAGGTTCCTAAGTGCATGCTTTTTGCTGATGATATAGTCCTTCTTGCCGAGTCAAAAGAGGAGATTAATGATAAATTAGAAATATGGAGAAACACGCTGGAGTCGAAGGGTTTCCGTTTAAGTAGGAGTAAGACAGAATATATGCATTGCAATTTTGCAAATAGTCAACTTAGAGGTGATTTGGAGGTTAAACTGGGATAGCAAACAATCTCTCAAGTAACGAAGTTTAGGTATTTGGGATCAATTATAAGACAAGATGGTGAGATTGATGACGATGTCAATCATAGAATTCAAGCTGGGTGGTGTAAATGAAGGAAAGTTACTGGAGTTCTCTGCTATAGAAAAGTACCCCATAAGGTAAAAGAGAAGTTTTATCGCACTGCTATAAGACCAGCAGTATTATATGGTAGTGAATGTTGGGCTTTGAAGGGTCAACATGAACATAAGATGGGAGTAGCTAAAATGAGGATGTTGAGATGGATGTGTGGTCATACAAGAAAGGATAAGATTCAGAATGATCATATACGCGAACGAGTTGGAGTGGCACCTATTAGTGAGAAAATGGTAGAAAATCGTTTGAGGTGGCTTGGACATGTACAAAGGAGGCCATTAGATGCGCCAGTGAGGAGGGTAGATCAAACAGTCTGGAGTCCGATTAAGAGAGGAAGAGGGAGACCGAGGCTTACACTCAATGAAGTTGTAGAGCGAGATCTTTTAATAAATAATATATCTAAAGATTTGGTTACCGATAGAGCACAATGGCGTCGTGCGATCCATGTAGCCGACCCCACTTAGTGGGATAAGGCTTTGTTGTTATTGTTGTTGGACCTAAAGACATATGATGTGGTCCTTGGTTTAACGTGGTTGAAGAGTATTAAAAATGCGTTCTGGGATTATGAGACACTGTTAATGTATTTCTGGTATGAGGGAAACTTGAGGAAGCTACAAGCCTCATGGCCTAATGAATGGCATCTCTCTCAATCAAGTAAGTCTTCAATTAACTCTGATTCTCATAATTTCATTTTGCATTTAATTAAGGCCCATGACACATGTCTTTCTCCTTTGGCTATGATTTTTGATGTTATTCACTCACCTTTATGCCTCAATTATAGAACTTACTTCCAGTCATCACCTTCAAAATTTTGTCTTATCTACTCATTAGTCCCTTATTATCAAGAACAAAGGCATTATTACTCCCATTGTAACTTGTATAAATTACTCATAATATCCTGTTCAAAATTCTAACATACTATTAATTTATATTTCAACTCAATTCCATTCAAAACTATCTTAAATCAAATTTATAAATCCGAATCCTTCAATACATAAGAGTATACACTTTAGAACTAACCTCTTCATAATATATGTTAAACTTATTTTCCTTAAATTAACATATTAACATCATTGCAATCAAGCATATAAGAAAACATCACATTCTTCTTCCACACATGCTCCAAGATTCTAATAGTAATTCAAACCTTGCCCCAACCACTACACAAATATATAAAAACAACATCCTCACACTATCTAAGCATCAACGAAGAATCTGAACAATCTCAATCTAATAAAATTCTTCTTCTACACCTTTTACTAATTACTTATATATGCATCGAAGTTATAATTAATAGAATAAGCTTTCTTTTTCTCCCCAACTTTCTTCAACACATAATTTCTCATTCACACATTTCATCAAACATCTCATGGGCATTCAAAATTAATTCATAAAACAACACCAGAATTTATAATTGCCAACAAATTCTACGCTCACAAATTAATTTCTTACTTTATATTTCTATCTAGAGAAATAAATGAACTCAATTCTTAACTCTAGATCACCCACATTACAACAGTAACCAAAACAGAAAACAATCAGGTTTGGGAAAATCAAATTATATTCTCCATGCTTATATCAAGATACAATCAAGAGAGAAAACATTAGTACAGAATACCTCTCAATTGAAGCTCTTTTCCTTTCAATGATTCAGCAATCCAATGATACAGATCATCCTCTATTTGAAATGTCCAGCAACGGTGAAGAGAAGAAAAGTAATTGCTAACAACAACAGCAAACAACAAAAGGAAGAAGAGAGGAGATGACGCTGAACAAGCAGAACATCTACACCCATGAGCAGAAAAGAAGAAGATGTAAAATGATAAGGAGTGAAGGAGAAATTTGAGATAAATCTAGAGAGGAGAGGCGGTGATTTTTCCCGCCTTTTCCCTTAAGTGAGCCGCAAGAATATATACACATACATGTAGTGCCATATATATATTTCGTTTGACCAGACATGTAGTGCGATATATGCTAAAAATTGGGGGGGGGGGGGGGGGGGAGAGATTAAAATGGATATGTTTTAAGAGATATTTTTGAAATCTCAAATCTCAAATTTTAAAAAAATGAAATGACAAATCAATAAGAAAACATAAGCCTTATAAAAGGGATAACATATATTGTCCAATAATTTTAAATGATTTCACCTAAATTTAGATATAACTATGATATATATACTGATACTTATTATTATTATTTTCATTTTTTTACCAAATGCAAATTTATTTTTTAAAATTTTGAATTTACTATTATTTTTTTATAATTATATATGACTATTGAATACAATCAAATTATTAATACTATTACTACAATTGTTGTTTTACACTATATCAATTAATTATCCTGTCATTACAATTATCATCAATTTAGATTTCTATTCTTTCCAATTCCATCACGCATGTGTATGTGTGTAATGGTTGCCAAAAGCAAAAGCAAAAGCAAAAGAGGAAATAAATCCAAATCTAAACAAAAATAATAATAATTGTTATAAACATAAGAAGAAAGAAGAGAAGAAAGATGTAGAGAAGAAGATATGATAGAAAGATAAGAAATTGTTGAGGAAGCAAGGGAGTATTCTCATCAATTGTGTGTTAAAGTACTTTGTACACAACATCTATTTATAAGTTTCCAAGCAATGAAGACAAACCTAAATAGTTACAAGTACATAAAGAAAAATATTAAGCTACATATAATGGTACAATTGGAGGTTATAGGAAATATGCACTTAACACCTTTCAGTGTGGGAGTTATAGGGTATGATATAGTTAACCAAGAGATGGAATCCTAAAAGAACATAGGTTATGAACATCCATATTCCATATTATTTATAACACCCCCCTTAGATGTTCACAAACAAATATTGTGCCTCATAAAAACCTTACTAGGAAAAACCCATTGGGACAAAAACCCAGTGAAGGAAAAAGAGTACACAATATTTATTAAAAGCTGCATCGTTAAAAACCTTACCAAGAAAACCCACTCGGACAAAACCTTGGTTAAGCTAAAAAGAGTACAGCATGATATTTTCTCCTCCTGAAGATAAGATCACTTTTACTTTTCCACATAATAACAACAGCATTTTTACTTTGCTTGGTGACAACATCACTTTTATCCTTTTATCTAGATTGAGTTTACTAATTTTCGAAGCATATTCCTTCCAATGCTATTTGAGCGTATCTTCATTTTGGTCGAATTGCATTATCATCAAATGTTCTACTAAAATGTATTCCTCAAACATATCTCCATGATATATCTCGAATCCACTTAATTATTCAAATTCATTATTCGCTTGTGTACCTACAAAAACTTAATTCTTCCACAAAATTGTGACATGTAAAACTAACAGAATTAGCAAATATTTATATGGGACCTCTATTCATGATTCTGAAAATCATTGTGGAGTTTAATAACTTGATCTACTTGTCAAGTGAAATGCAGACTTATATATTTTCTAAATGAAAATATATTTTGAATGATTCTCTTATATATGCTTCTAACATTTTAGATTATTCAAGGATTCTCATATACATTTCATCATCAAGTGGGATATTTACAATTATTGACTCATATTTTCTTTTCATATACTGCCAAACTACTAATATTTGTAGAATACTTGTACCCACCACAAAATAATATGCCTTATAATAATAATCTTCATTGCCTTTGTGAAAAACTATATTTCACATAAATATTTATATCTCATAGTAATTTTATATTAATGGATTTTGGACTTCATATCCATGATTTTCACATATTTTGAAACATAATCATATTTTCATTTCCTTTTATTTTCTTTTGGCCAATTATCTTTATGTCTACTTCTCATGACATATCTCTATGTAAGATCCTGATTAAATCATGTGATATCATTTTCAAAATTGTTGTCGACAACTTTATTTTGTCCAGTTTCATTTTTCTTTTTTTGACATAACTTAAAGAGATCTCTGTATTTTTTCAGGTACCTGAACCTCATTTGAGGTTTTTCAATTAGTTATGTCTTGGCACTCTTCTGCAGCGCATCCCTCCTCAAAACAATCATCTTAATTATAAGCTCCTATCCATTTGAAGTATTTACATTTAGAGCTGATCGATTTCTCATGCTTCAGGCATGTAGAATTTGTTGGAGCATTTTTAGATGGAATATTAAATTTGATAATTCTCATTAGGTCAAAAATTATATATGGCAATATTTTGTAATATTTTTTGAATGCAAAGTATGATGAACTTCTGGTTCATACTATATTTGACGATCTACATTTGTTAATTATAATGCATTCAATACAGTTTCTTTTGCAGCTACTGATTTCTCTCCCTCATGTTTGGATAACTTTGTTGAATGACAATTAAATAATCATGCGGTATAAGTCTCCTAAATCCATTTGTTTCCTTTTGAAAAAATGATTTGTCTCAGTTAGAAACAAGAAGAAGGAGTTCCTTACACAACATTTATCTCAACTTTGTTTAAATATCTATCTATACACGTCGTGGTGGATTGATATGCATATGCATTGCACATTCAAAAAAAAATTTAACATGGAAATTATCTGACTCCTGACCAAAAGCCAATTTTATTAGAAGAATTTTGTTGGCTTGATGTCAGTAAGTGCTACAACATGTCAACAATGAAATAGAAATTTTGTTCTCATAAGTATTGATCTAGCTATTCATGGAGGCGTTATGTGTGATTTATGGATTGTATGATTTGGAAATTGTGCACTCAATATAATAATTTATTCAAACAATCTTGCAAACTTCAGGTTGCTAAATCATAATAATAGTACATGTAACCATCTTATAGATGCATCTATCAAATTTATTGAATACTTATATGGTTTACATGCTATTTGAATAGGCCCATGAGTTTAAATTATTTCCAGAAATACAGATCGATTCTAAATCACAACTAGTGATTTTTTAGAACAAGCAGCACAACATAATTCTTGAATTATGTTAACTATTCAGGAAGAATCTTCTGGTTCTTCAATGGATGTCAATATATATGAGTTGGATGATCTAACAAGTCATGCCAACAATAAATTTATTTGGATCAGCAAACTTCTGGTTTACTCTATCATGTTTCTTGACCAACATTGTACTTTTCAATTTTCATTATAATCATAACATGACATCCATTTTGAAAGAACAATTAGGCTTTTTTTGGAATAATATGAGTAAAATTTTATTCAACATCCACTTAACTTACACTTGTATTCCAACAATCTCCCTCTCTAGTGTGAGTCAAATCAATAAACTTTTTTTATTCATGTATTCAAAGACAATTATAGTAGGTCAATAACCTACATTCCATTTGGAAGCTCAAATGCTTCCTCACTATGGATTTCAATCCAATTGTGTTTTTTATACCCTTTAATGAACTGAATTTCTTTTCCTTTTTTCTATGCATATGAACTGAAGTTCTAATTGTGTTTTTCTATGCATAACTCATGATTTTCATCTCATCAATTATTATTCCATCCAATAAATAAGTGTTAGTTTTCCAGGAACTATCTTAATCTTCTTATACATAAGCTCTTCAAGAACTAACATAGTACAATTGTATATAATATTATTATTACTCATTTATAATAATAAACTTCAATTTGTTTCTTTTGATGCATATTCAAAGTATGAACTATTTGGAATTTTCCACCACATAAAGAAATTTAAAGAAATTCCATATTACAAATAAATATAAATAAATTCCATAATCAACATATATAAAAATGCATATTTCAATTATCTTTGACATTTACGGGCTAGAGTGAAAGTATGAATATATATCATATCATTCATAAATTTGACTTACAAATCAATACCAACATAATTATTCTAATGATTTTTTAATAAAATAAAATGAATAAATGAAGTTTCAATGCCAAACCAAACATATACAAATGGGCTTATTTTATTTACTGTGAAATTATGAGCAAGATAATATAATCTCTAAATACTATGCCAGACATTATAGGCAATAAGATTAAGAAGAAATTGTAGGCAATAAGATACCAAAACCACAAACCAAATAAACCCCCAACAGATGATAAACACCAATTAATGTCTATGTTTAATTCTAATATACAACCCTCAAATAAGTATTTTCACGCAACTTTATGAATTCCAATTAACAATTTTTTTTGGAAACATCTATATTTAAATTCACAATTTGATATATATTTAAATGTACTTCATTGCTTCCTCTCCAATTTCTTATCTTTCTATCATATCTTATTCTCTACATCTTTCTTCTCTCCTTTCTTCTTATTTTTATAACACGTTATTAGCACGATTTCGCTCTGATATTTGTAGATATAGTCCCAATATATTAATGTGTTGTTACACACGCGCGGACACACACCACACATAGTTTCAATTTTTTTATAAGTTCTTTACCTATCATTTTTTCATGTTCAATTCCTTACCTCTTTATTTATTTTAGTGTTGTTGTTATATATATAATATATGTGTATATATAATATTGCATCACATCCTTACCTCTTCTGCAGAATTAGAGTGGTTGTCACAATGAACTATATTGACAGGTTCTACTACCTTTAATTCATACGCCCTTTAGTTCTTACGGAACACCCCCTCTGAATATTTAATTTGATTATAAATATTATATATATAATACACACGCACACACATATGCATGTTATATACATGCATGTGAAATAATACATTATATATATATATTTATACACACACACATATATATATATATTTATGTTATTTTATTCTTTTTATTTTCTCATTTTAATTTCATTTTATTATTTTATACTATGTCTTTTGTTATTTAAATTGCAATTTATATTATTTTAATTTTCTATTTGTTATATTATCTTATTTCCTTTCTATTATTACATTTAATGTTATACCATTGTCCAATCATCATTTACATTTTTTTAAGTTATTATATATGCTATTAGTATAGTATAACTTTTCTATACTATTTATTCAGTTGTTATCATATATTTATGTCTTATTGTCATTTTATGTTACCTCTAATTTTACAATTTAACATATGTTTTATTCTAGTCTCTCTTCAATTGTCAAAATTATTCCATTATATAATATTTATTTGGTTCCTCTAACCAATTATATATATATATGCTCACATATGTATATATTGTCATTGTGATATTTATTTAACATTTACAATTATTTAATTCGGTTCTCACTATCAAATCATTTATAATTATTTAATTCGGTCCTCATTATCAAATTATGTATGTGCTATTTTTTATTATATGTTATTATATTTTTCTTTCCTTCTGTTGTATATAATGGCTTTAACAAGTATTGTTTCCCCTGTCGTCGCAATTAACCATCTTTTATCTACCGTAAGCATTATCTCATATACACAATTAATAAATGTGTGTGCTCTTTATATATTAATTTTATTATGTTCCTTATATAATGATATTATACATATATATATGATTATATAATGTGACCCATATGAATATGAGTTTATCTATTGTTTACACTCTATTATGAAATTTAATTTCCTTAATTTGTTTCATTACAATATCCTTTTAATTCTATCTAATGTCCAGTAGCCATAATAGTCTCTGTTTTGTGATTAAATTACTATAAGTCATATTATAACACCTAAAATTTTCTACTATATTATATCATTTTAATTGAATTTAACCACTTTTCAGTGTCAGAAGCCCAAAAATACGGAGAATTTAAATTTTTTTCTTTTAAAACATTCAACCAACCTTCTGTTAGTTGGAATGGGCTTTTCGGACAAATTGAATAATTTGAAAAACTTTGTCTAAAGCAGAGTGGTTCATAAAATAATTAAAGTACATTAATCCTCTTAGGGTATTTATTCTCTATTCATAATACATAGGAATTTAAAATTCCTTTATAAATTTATACAATTCCATTTTTTTATGCTTTCTGCTATTAATTTAATAATTTAAATTTACATCATATACAGATAACCTTACTTTTTAAAGTATAATCTTAATTTCTTCATCTCATCTTCTACAAGCAATCCTGCCTTAATTCAACCATCTCACTATCTCTCAGCTTCTCTGAAACAGCAATTTAATGCAGTTTATGTCATTAACTGTAAATTTCATGCATGCATTGCCATGTATACATTTCATAAACCTTTGCAAAATCAATGATAGTATTTATCCTATTAATCTGGGTGACATAAGCACCTACCAACCACTGACAACGATATCTTCGTTAACTAGTGGAGGTTCTACCTGCAGGACTTCTTTGTTATAACATTTAAAGCTATAACTAACTGGTTTCGCAAAGGGGTAGCGAACCGCCTAAGCCTGGGGTACTCCAACTGAGGAATAAAAGACATACCACTTAAATGCAACAGATATTACAAAAGTATACATGCAATTTAGTGTAATGAGATAAACTGCTACCTGATTACCAAACTTAGTCCTTTACTGTCTCCTTTCCTTCGCTATGCCTCGAAGTACCAATCCCACTATTTTTTCCTATAGTTATACATATAATGGATAATACATTAATAACTAAATTTATTTATACTCGTTCAACGTCTCTCTCAATCATATGAGATTATTTCTACCCTTCTTATTTCTAATATATGCTTATATTATTCCTTTTGGTAAGATTAATTCCAAATATTCTTCAAAATAGTTTATGCACAAAGGTTTAATTTAAATTAATATAAACTGTGTTTCTTATTCTCATAACTGGATTCAGTCATACTGAACTATTAATCAATATTACTCTTATTATACCTTGATTATAGAAATCCCAAACACAACAACAACAACAACAACAATAGTAGCGGTAGCAATGAAACAAAACAATAGTCAAATCCTTATAGAAGCCTTCGAAATTCCAGTCTAATTTACCATAACAATATCAATGCTTTATTGATAGCCAATAAAAACAACCAGAATTGTATTATGACAAAATCTAATTCAATTTCAACTTACGCTTAACAAGTTGTTACTAACAAAAGTTGTGTGATAACCAAATTAAAAGTACAAGAATGCTAAGGATCAGTCACCAAAAGTCCTTAAAATAGTCGCCTAGAATTGTATTTAATAACTTATTTTATCTAATTTAAATTCATCTTAAAGTGTATAAATTTCCCTTAATTCAAATCAGTTTCCAATGGTCACACCATCCTCTCCAAATTCATACTAACTACCTACAACCTATCTCGTCCAAGCTTCAAAATGACCCATAATACTCTATTCTTAACTTTCTAACAAAATTTAAACATCAACACTAAAAATCTGGTTCAATCTTTAATAATCAATCAACTCCCAAATCTTTCCAACTTCACTTGAATTAATTATTCTTTTAAAATCTCATATCCTATAAAACCCCAACATACACTATTACCTTTCTTCATTGCAGAATCTCAGTTCCTAATCCCAAAACAGAATATGAAATCAATCCTATTTCTTATTTTCAATCTGAAAACATTTCCATAATTAACCACACTTCTTGTCAATTTCACTTACTATGCAATCACTCCTTCCAAATCAAATCCTAGCTTTCAATTATCATATCAACAACATCTAATTACCTTATCCTACTCTTAACAATCCTTTAAATTATTTATTTCAGTGTCCCATTTCTCTAAAAATCTGACCCACCAAGAAAAAGTAATTTCATACCATAATACTATTATTAACACAACCATCTCCAAGTTACAAAACTGTTCAATCAAATAAAACGTCACAACTGTATATACATATCCACCACAACCATTTCTTTTAGCAATAATTCGACCATCTAATTCCAACTTCCAAATTAGGCAGCCCATGTCTAAACCTCAAGTTCCTCAACCAAAGTGTAACCATTAATACTAAATCCTTAAAATAGTTACTATATAGTAAATCACCATTTCAAGAATCAACTCCCTCCCTTTGAGCCTAGACTTAATGCTCCACATGTTTCAATTCTCAAGCCATCTTCATCAATCAATTCATGCCTAAAACATCAAACCAATCCTTATGCTTCAAACCCATCAAGGAAGAAATAATCTTTACTCCTATCAAACCCATCTTCTACCTTCTTTAATCATTTCCAAAATAAATCCTATTTCTAAATTGAACCAAATCAAGGAAGAAATCATCCCTCACAGCAGAGCATAAACACTAATGAGACTCAAAGTCTTAAGTTAACAACTCACCTTCCAAGCTACTAATTCCCATTACCAATGCGAATAATCCAGAACAGAAACTAAACTAACAATTAACTTCTAAACTCCCTTAAAATCCTTTAGACCTTAAAACACACTTTCCCAATTATATCACACCTCATCCCTCATCTTCTAGTCCAAGATTATTCCACTTCATATATAAAACCTTGGCAATATTTAAATAATTAAATCACCCCTAGAGAAACATATTCTTAGCAACCTTAATAATTGCCTGAGCCAACTCAACCTCAAACCCACATAATTTTTATGTACAATCCTTCAATCAGCATGATTTTTCAGCCTTAATCATAATAAACCGAAATTCCAGATTTAATACACTTGGCCTTGGATGAGAATAATAGAAAAATCAAAGCTTAAGGAGATTCAAATTTGATTATTATAAACCACTCCCAAAGCATATAAGAACCCCCAAAAATCAACCTTTCATTACCTTCCAATACCTCATTTTATTTTATCACATTTACGATGTTGTGCAATGACCACAACAATTTAATAACCTCTTGAAACTCTTTTCTTTCTTATTTTTATTCCTACATAAAGCATCCTCTTCTAGTGTACCATTCAACCAATGTAATCTCTGAGAATGGCAAAACGCACAAGAGGGGGGTGAATTATGCTTTTCAAAATTTAAACTATAAACACAAAGACAATCCTTTATACTGGTTCGGCCAAACACTGCCTACGTCCAATTCTCCAACTCCTCGTTGGGTTCCACTATTCCACAGGTTTTACAACGCGGGTTCACCTGCCAACCTTTACAAAACAGAGCTTTAGACTTCCTCTAAACGCTCCCCCTTACAAGTTGTAAGAATACAACCATGTTCTAAAGTCCCAAACTTTATAACAACCTCAAACAGTAGAGGATTTCAATAAATGAGTTCACTTAATGAACATATTTTGATAAACACTGAAGTACAGATAAACTCACTAAGAGTAATAAAAACTTTAAGCTTTTGAGAGCAGAGAATAGGTGAAAGTAATGAATGTTTGTAAATTCGTTCTCTACTTCATAAATGCTTAAGTCTCAGTATTTATATCTCTTCACAGCTTTGCCTTTTCCTACAGCCCCAAGAGGTCATTTGAATATGTTCGTTGAGAGCTCACAGCCATTGGCAATAAATGTTGTTTTTCATCTTAGTCATCTTTCTTCTCTTGCTTCATTTAATTCTTGCAGAGAGTGAGGTAAGCGAAACAGAGTCTATGAGTAATGATCACCTGCAACATTGTACTTGCATAGCAGCTTTACCAGTAGCGCTAGCAACCTTGGCTATCGCTAGCTTCATAGTGTTAGTCCTGCACTTAGCTAAACAAGTATTCAAGTGAAGCACAGTAGGTGTTATCTCTAGTGAAATTCATTAGCTCATGTTTTAGCTATCAGAATGTCTAAGTTATTTCAACAAGTATTTTCCTATCGATAGATGTTATCGCTAGTGACTATGTTATCGCTAGTTCATTTTATTAGCTCAATGGTTCAAAGGCACTAGCTATCTGAATGACTGTTATCTGAAGTATTCTGTTATCGATAGCTGATCCTGTTATCGCTAGTTATCTTTGCTAGCTGTTCTAACATTTTCCCTTGTGATATCCATGTCATTTATGGGCCTTAGCGATAGAGATATAGCTTAGCGATAGTGATATATTCTTTGCTGACTTAGGCTAGCTCAACTCATTCTCTTATCGATAGTGAAGGTTTTAGCGATAGAGACATTTGTCTTTTCAGATTGTTGCTAAGTCTTCATTAGCTATTATCCTAAGCTTTCCATTTGTTAGCGATAGGTTCTTGGTCTAGCGATAGTGTATCTGTTATCTATAGGATTTTACTTGTTCTACGTTAGGATAACCTACACTCTTTTTCTTAGTCATATAACATGATTCTTATCTCAATTCATTCCAGACTAAGTTGTATGCTATCAGTTCATTTTACTTATGTTATCTATGGGTTCACTCCTCATCAAAACTTAAGATTCTAACATTCTCCCCCTTTTTGATGACCACAAAACATAAGTAAAGACATATATGAGATAAAGCATGTTCAGAGCATAAGTAAACAGTATACTCAAGATAAAAACATGCACAGAGTATAAATTAAGGCAACTATGTATGCTATATTGGTTTTGCAAAAGTAATTACATCAGAATTAGCCATGTATGATGCATATGCAGAATGGTTCTTAAATACTAAGGCTCTCTCATTATCAAATTTGGCACCAGAGGGTGTGGTCATGTATTCTTCATCAGGATAGTCAGAAATAGAGGAATCTGAGTAGTAGAGTCTTTCTTGCTTGATTTTCTCTTGCTCAGCTTTAACTTGCTCAGGGGTTTTAGAGGGTTCAGCAAGGGAGATATCCTTTGAGTCAGCCTTCTTCTTTTCGGCTTTTGTCGTGTGAAATCTCCTTTTATATACCTATGCCTTCTTCCCTTGAGCAATTTCCTTCTTTCTTCTTTTTGCAGCCTCTTTTTCTACTTTCTTCTTTGCCTTAACAGCTTCTTTTTCTGCCCTTTTCTTAGCCTCAACAGCCTCTTTAGCCTTTTTAGCATCCTCCTTGTCTTTCCTTAAGACTTCTGCAATAGCCTTCTTATCCCTTTTTGATATCTTGGGAGGACGAGCTAGAGCCACTTTCTTTATCCTTTGAGCTTTAGGAGCCTCAGGAGAAGTCATAGGGATAACCTTGAAGGAGACCTCTTCTCTAGCTTTCCTCTTGCTCTTTTCCCCTTTTAATCCTTCAGCTTTGCTCTTGTTTTTCTTAGCCTCAGACACTAGCAATTTCTGAATATCATCTTGAACCTTATTTCCAGCGTTAGGCTTGTCCTGGATTGTGATTTCCACATCAGCTCCAGGAGAAATCACAGAGACTGGAATTGGCTTTGCAGTTAGGACACTGGGAGGAAATTCATGCTTTTCTGCTATCACAACTGCTTTCGTAAAGATGTCCACTTCTAGAGCTTTAGTAGCTTGAGCTTGAACTTGAGGCTCATTGGAAATTAGAAGAGGGGTCCTGTGGTCCTCAAACTCCATGTAGCTTCGAGCAATGTCTCTGATTGCTTTATCAATTTCTTTAGTATCCTTAGAACAACATCCTTAAGAGCTGGATTATTCTCCCCCTTTTTGGCATCATCAAAAGGTAGAGGGGTTGGGCGAGGGGTTGGAGAGGAGGGAGGAGGGTGAGTAGTGCTAGTGGTTGGGACAGAGATAGGTGAGCTATCGCTAATAGAGGGATTAGCGATAGGAGGTGAATGTGGTGGGAGGACTTGTGAGCGGTGGCAAGCGTTAGAGGAGGGGTGAGCGATGGGACTTTCATGAGTGGATGGGATTTGGGTGTGGTGGCTATCGCTAGGGGATAGGTTAGCGATAGGGATTTCTGGAGGGGTGAGGACTTGGATGGTTTTCGGAGGTGAAGAAGGGGGTTAGCTATGTTGAGAGGGAGTAGTGGAGTGATTTTGGGAGTGTAGGGGTGAGGAAGAATGGTGAATAGGGGAATGAGAGTGGTGAGAAGGGGAGAGGTGTGGTGATGATGGCTGAGTGAGGAGAAGCTGCCCTTTGCTTAATATGTTCTGGGACAAGGCAGAGGCATTCTTCCAAGTTCCTAACTTGTGCCTGAAGCTCTTGGATAGGTTTCATCAACTCATCTTTCTGAGCTTCCAAAGCAAAGTTAAATTCAACAGAGAGTCTGAAGACGATCTCCTCAACTGCTTCTTTTGTGAGAACAGAAGACTTTGATGAAGGAGGAGGAGGAGGAGCTCTTCTTGATTGGGCTTCTTCTTCAACTGAAGCAGGTTGAGCTTGGGAACAAGGAGCATGTGAGGCAGAGGTACCCCCATTGATATTCACCAGAATCCCCATTTTCTTGAGGGTGGTAGTTGTAAGCTGCTTGCATTTCTTGTTATCTCAATTCCTTAATGATCTGATCTTTGAGTATTCTAGAATGTGAGAAACGAGTTGAGGGTAGGGAAGAGGAGCCTGTTATAATCTTAAGTTTTGATGAGGACTGGACCCTATAGATAACATAAGTAAAAATGAACAGATAACATATAACTTAGTTTGAAAAGAATCAAAGGTATATGACTAAGGAAAAGTATAAGTTATCTAAATGTTGAACAAGTCAAGTCCTATAGATAACAGATACACTATCGCTAGATTGAGGGCCTATCGCTAATAAATGAAGAGATAAGGATAATATAAGCTAATGAAGTCTTGGCAATAAACTGAAAGTAAATATTCCTATCGCTAAGACATGTCTCTATCACTAAGGACTCATAACAGACAAAAGACTGATTAGAACAACTATATTAAACCATAATCACTAGCAATAGCATGAATAGCTAGCGATAGCAGAACTCTTAGACATACAGATGAGTTGCTATGTAGAACTAATGACAACCTATCAATAACATAGCTTCTAGCGATAACAAGTTTAGCTATCGATAATGAAATCACTTGTTGAAATAACTTGACATTCTGATAGCTAATATATTATCTGTATACACTAAGCTAATGAATCCTACTAGCTTTAACACCAACTATGCTTCACATGAATACTTGTTCAGCTAACAGTCTAAGTGCAGGATTAACACTATGAAGCTAGCGATAGCATGGGATGCTAGCGCTACTGAAAAAGCTGCTACACAAGTACAATGTTGCAGGTAGTAAGTAGTCACAGTCTCTATCTCTCATAGCTCATCTTCTGCAAGAATTAAATGAAGTAAGAGAAGAAAGATGACTAAAATGAAGACCAGCATTAAATGCCAACAGCTACGAGCTTCCAACGAACATATTCAAACGGACTTATGAAGCTGAAAGGAAAGGGCAAAACTGAGAAGAGATATAAAAACCAAGTCTTGAGCATTTATGAGAGAGAACAAACTGACAAACAAGCATTCATTATTTCTCATCTACTGGTCAAAGCTTTATTATTCTTAGTGAGATTATTCTATACTTCAGTGATTAACAAAATCTGTTCATTAAGTGAACTCATTTATTGAAATCCTCTACAGTTTGAGGTTGTTCTTAAGTCTGGGACTTTAGAACAGGGTTGTAGTCTTATAACTTGTAAGGAGGAGTGTTTAGAAGAAGTCTAAAACTCTGTCTTGTAAAGGTTGGCAAGTGAACCTGGTTTGTAAAACCTGTGGTTTAGTGGAACCCAACGAGGAGTTGAAGAACTGGATGTAGGCAGTGTTTGGCCGAACCAGTATAAAGGATTGTCTTTAAGTTTTAAAGTTTAAATTTTTTGAAAAGCACAATTCACCCCCTCTTGTGCATTTTGCCACCTTTATTTGGTATCAGAGCAGGTCTTCTCCCCTTGATTCCAACGAATCTAAGAAGTAAAGATAAAAAATGGCATCGTACGAGAATATCTTGCCTGAAAGAAGTTCCATCAACAAACCTCCTGGCTTTTATGGAAAGCATTATACCTTCTTGAAACTCAAAATGAAAATATACATCAAAGCTAATGGGTATAGGCTATGGAAGATCATAGAAGAAGGGGATATTGTGCCTACAAGTATTCTAGGCAACCCAAAGAGTGAAAACAAATATATTCCTGAAGACATTGCAGATGTTGAGTTGAATAGCAAGGCAATCCTCATGATCCAAAGTGCTCTTAGCCAAACTGAGTTCTTCAGAATTAGCCACTTAAACACGGCAAAGGAAATGTGGGAGGCCTTGCAGATTGCTCATGAAGGAACCTTAGGAGTAAAAGACAGAAGAGTGGAAATGCTTATTGAAGAATTCCACAAGTTTGAAATGATTGATGGAGAAAAGATAAGAGATCTGGAGATCAGATTCACTCATCTCATTAATAATCTTACTGCACTAGGAAGGAAAATTCCAGAGAAAGAACAAGTCAGCAAGATTCTGAAAGTGTTAAAGGGTGATTGGCTTATGAAGGTCACTGCCATCCAAGAGATGCAAGGTGAATCAACCAAATCCATCACTGCCTTGTTTGGCAGTCTTGCTGAATATGAGCCAACTCTGATAGCCCAAAGGGAAGGTCAAGGAAATCCTAAGAAGAAGTCTCTTGCCCTTGCTATATCTGAAAGAGATGAAGAGGATAGTGATGATGAAGACCTTGATGATGAAGATATGGCTCTCATGGTCATAAAATTTAAGAAATTCTTCAAAAGAAGAGGAGGTTTCCAAAGGGGTGGTCCTAGCTTCAGAAAGGATTCTCAGAAAGAGAAAGCTCCTGTATGCTTTGAATACAAGAAGCCTGGCCACTTTGAAACAGAGTGTCCAAGTCTCCAAAAATTCAAAGAAAAGGACAAAAAGAAGGAGAAGTCCTTTGGAAGGAAGAAAGCATATGTATCATCCATCTGGGGTGATAGCTCAGATGAGGAAGCTGGCGATCATGAAGAGAGTGCAAATCTCTGTCTTGTTGCTCAAGAGGAACTAAGTGATACTGAGGTACATGATTCTGAACCTACTTACTCTGAACTTCAAAATATGTATAATGAGATGCATATTGAATTAACTAAGCTTGCTAAGGAAGTTGTAGGATTGAGAAAAGAGAACAAAGAACTCAAGAAAAATATTTCCTCTTCTGCATCAAAAATCCCTTCTGCGCTATCGATAGAAGAGCAGCTAGCGCAAGCTCCCAGAATTGAGCTATCGATAGCCACTCCTCCATCGATAGCAAATCATCCTCCAACAAAGTCTGACAGTTGTTCTCACTGTGAGAATTTGTTGAAAGAAAAAAAGAAGCTTTCAAATGCTTTAGAAAAATTTACAAAAGGCTCAGAAATGCTAAACATAATTTTGAAGGATAAAAAAGCATTTAGAAACAAAACTGGAATAGGCTATGAGCCAAAGAAAGCTTCAGAGAAATGGGAAGAACCCAAGGTGAAACCATATTTAAAATATTTTAGAAAATCTTCAGAATATTCTTCACCTTATAGTTTTTGCAATTATTGTAACAAAAGGGGGCATACTCAATCAACCTACAATCCAAGGAAATATGGAATTAGTGGGTCATATAAGTGGGTTCCTAGAGGAACCTATGTGCCTAAAGTTTTCACAAACTCAGAGGCAAAGACTAATCCTAAAGGACCCAAGAAAGTTTGGGTACCTAAATCTGTCTAAATTTGTGCAGGTATGCCTTAAAGCATCAAACAAAGGAAAATGGTATATTGATAGTGGATGCTCAAGGCATATGACTGGTGACAAGGACAAGTTCAACAGTCTAGTGATAAAAGAAGGAGCCAAAGTCAGTTTTGGTGGAAATCAACCCTACTACAAAAAATAGAATCTACGTCCCCTTTTCACGTCTCTTTTTCAAATATCAGATGTAGAAAATAGGCGGTGGCAAAATTGTAAATATTCGAAAAGTTTCAACGTCTCTTTTTCAATTATGAGACGTGGATTCTGGGAAAAAAGAGTGCTAAACACGAAAATAGGTTGATGGGAGGGCGGGAAAGGAGTTTCAACGTCTCAAAAAAAAAGTGAGACGTTGAAAGCTCACTTTCAACGTCTAACTTTTTCTTTGAGACGTTGAAAGTATCTTTCCACGTCTCACAAGTATTGTGAGACGTGGAAAGCTATAATTAAAGAAAAAAAAGGTTCCCCAATCAAAAAGAGCGCTAAACACGAGGCGGGAAAGGAGTTTCAACGTCTCACTTTTTTTTTGAGACGTTGAAAGTATCTTTCCACATCTCACAAGTATTGTGAGACGTGGAAAGCTATAATTAAAAAAAAAGGGTTCCCCAATCAAAAAGAGCGCTAAACACGAGGCGGGAAAGGAGTTTCAACGTCTCAAAAAATAAAGTGAGACGTTGAAAGCTTAATTTCAACGTCTCACTTTTTTTTTGAGACGTTGAAAGTATCTTTCCACGTCTCACAAGTATTGTGAGACGTGGAAAGCTATAATTAAAAAAAAAGGGTTCCCCAATCAAAAAGAGCGCTAAACACGAGGCGGGAAAGGAGTTTCAACGTCTCAAAAAAAAAGTGAGACGTTGAAAGCTTACTTTCAACGTCTCACTTTTTTTTTGAGACATTGAAAGTATCTTTCCACGTCTCACAAGTATTGTGAGACGTGGAAAGCTACAATTAAAAAAAAAGGTTCCCCAGTCAGAAAGAGCACTAAACACGAGGTGACTTTCAACGTCTCAATAAAAAAGTGAGACGTTGAAAGTGAGTTTCAACGTCTCAACAAAAAAGTGAGACGTTGAAAGCTTACTTTCAACGTCTCACTTTTTTGTTAGACGTTGAAAGTGTCTTTCCACGTCTCACAAGTATTGTGAGACGTGGAAAGCTATAATTAAAAAAAAAGGTTCCCCAGTCAAAAGCAGCCTGATGCTTTGCTCTTTCAGTCAGTTCGAAGCCATTACCGAACCTAATCCCCGTTCTTCGCTTTCTCTCAACATCCCCGCCGTTCTTTACTTTCTCTCAACATCTCCGCCGTTCTTCGCTTTCTCTCCACCGCCTTCCTCGTCAACCGGCTACCACCATTTTCTTCATTCTCTCCCCTTCTTCATTGTTCACCTTCATCGCGGATTCATCGTTTCAGCCTCGAAAAAAAAAACACACACACACACACACACCTTTTTCTTGTAGAAGCTCCCCATCGGACGTCGTTCATCGTTTCAGCCTTGCATGCTGGTTTTCCGGCAAGTATGGAAGAAAAAGGTATGAACTTTGTCTCCTCCTCTCCGAAAATCTAGTGACATTGATTTGTTTAATCTGGCGTTTTTTTTGGGTTCTTGGTGTCTTCTCCGAAAACATTGATTTGTTCAATGTTCATTGTTTTTCCTGTTCATTATTTTAAGAAGTTTTTCTAAAACATTGATTTGTCTCCGAAAACCATTCTGTACTTGTTCGAATCATTTAAATGTCATTTGGACACATGCCACATTTTTGGTGTCAAAAGTCTGCATTTTTGCTGTCACTGGATTGATTTTGCTATCCCGAATTTGAATTGGTTTCTTCATAATTCTGCTATTGGTTTGCTGTAGAATTTCTTTATTGTTGGCTGTAGAATTTGTGTCACTTTACTATCAAATTGTGTGATTTATTGTCATGAATAGTTGCTGGTTGCTATCACCGATTTTACTAGGTTGCTGTCACAAATTTTGCTTGGTTTCTGTCATGAGAATTCACTGGTTTTCTGCAGAATTCTTGTTATTGATGTCCAAAATCTGTCGATGTTTTGCTGTCAATATCTGTCACTGATAAAGTTCATTTGTGGTCCTTTATGTACTTATGCATGTTAGCTTCCAATCTTGTAACTACCATATTATTCTTTTGTTTACTAGGTTTTGGCCTTGCTCTTATTGCACGTGTTGTGGCAAATTGATCTTGAAGTAGAACTTGTGTAAATTTGTACCCGAACAGGTCGAATTTTGCATTAAAGCCCATTTTGGCTTAGAAATCATTTCTACAAGTCATTTGCATAGTTTTAAGCTTGTGTAGAATGATGCCAACTGATTTTGACGCTTGTTGCAAAAAAAAAATGATTCTCATCACCATTTTCAAGTAGAAGTTGCACTTTTGTGAAATCAAACGTATCTTTATGAATTCTAGGGAGTTTTTGCCGTGTTGGTACTCGATTATAGCCTCATATACTTAGTCCATTCATTTGAGGGGTGTTTCACTCTTTAGTCTATTCATTTGCAAACTTTTGGGCACTTTGTGCATGGTTTCTTATCGAAATCACTTATGTTTTGCTGTAAATTTTTGCAGTGAACCAGCAACCTGCTTGTTACACTCATATTCAAATGCAATTTGATTAGGTTTGGTTTCTGACTTGCTCAGTTATGGATTGTAAAATAATGGTTTAGTGCCACCAAAACTGATTTTTGATATATTTCAAGTGAAATTCTCATTTGATGGGTAAATCTTGTATTGAAGTTCACTTTGACTTGCAAATCATTCCTAATTGTCATTAATATTGTTTTAAACTTGTTTGGAAAGTTAAATTGTGATATCAAAGTATCTTGCTAAAGTTTGGTTTTCACCTTCTTATTTTAAGTGAAAACTTGTTTTCCGCTCTATCATTGTTTTTGGCTGCAAAGTGTAGGAAATTATATCATCTTTCTGAAATTTCAGACATAATTGCTAGTGATTGTAAAATCTCATAAGATTTGCTTCTTTCCTTTCTTTTCTTTTGATGGTGCAGTTTCAGAGCATTCATTTGTTGGTTGGTTAGTTTGACTATAAGGATCTTACTGATGGTGTGATTGAATTAAGTTGTTTTAGAATATGATTGAAGCTGAAATTTGACATTTTGTTTGGTTGCTTTTGATCTCATTGGAATTGAATCTGTCATTTTGAGAAAAATCTGATGTGGAAAGCGGAAACCTTGCTTTGTTGTTATCCCACTTGTGTGTTCTTGAAATTTGGTTTTTGAATCCATCTCAGGTCTAACTTAAGGGATTACTAGAGCTATCTTCATCATCCATCTCCAGGTCTAAAAGCTTTATCTCTTCTTGTTGACTTTACTATTTTGACGAAAATTTGCTAATTCTTTGTGCTGCTATTTGGCTGAAACTTTGCTTCATATTGACTGCATTTTTCAGCTATTTTGTTGCTGCTCGGTGCTTCTATTTTGCTTGCATTATTACTACTGTCAGTTGGCTTCTTAATCTTCCTTCATTCATTTTCTTTTGTGTATGTTGTTAAGAAATTTCAACTTGCTTGTTTGTTTATGGAATATTATGAAAGGCTAAAGCTTACTTGTTATGGTTATTTGCTTAACTGCTCTATCATCATTCCTCCTAAAAATAAATTAGTGTCACCTTTGGTATGGTTACTTTTATGGGGAAATGCTGTCAAAATTTTTGGAAAATGTGTAAGCAATTCACTCACTTTCAGTTAGTGATGATCTAAACTTGACTTTTGTGGAATGTAGTGAAGGTTTGAATATGATGGATCGTAGTTGGATGAATAAGTTGAGAACTAGTAAAGAGTATGGACTTGGAGTGGAAGAGTTTCTTGAGTTTGCTAAAAGGAACGCTCCTAGTAAAAGTGGGATGTATTTTTGTCCTTGTGTGAAGTGTATAAACCAGATTCGAAAGAGCAATGATGATATAAGGGATGACCTTATTTGTTACGGGATCAATCTCTGGTACAGAAAATGGGTCTGGCACGGTGAATTAGGAATAACAACGCCTTCTTCAATGTCACAAAGCATGGAAGTTGTGGATGATGTGGGTGTCGATAAAATGAATGACATGATTAATGATATTGGGGCGGAGTCATTTATGTAACATCCTAAAATTCAAATTCTAAGATTTAAATATTTATATATAAGATTTAAAATAGAAATTATAAAATTGAGATAATTTTGATTTAGTAGTTACGATTTAATAATAATTTTTGCAAATATTTAAAGAGAATATCTATCCAAGATGGTTATATTTCAAAAATAAATAAATAAATAAATAAAATAATCGGAATGCATGATTATAGGAAGAGAGATGATGTGATTTAATAGGTACAATGAATATATGTAGACTCTCATCTCATTTAAGATAATTTTAATTATCTAATTATAATAAAAATATATTTAATAATTCATAAGACCATTACATTAGATTTTAAATTTGGATAGCATATGAAAAATTATATATAATAACCAATAGATAAAATTAATATAACTATAAAACAATAATAAACAATAACAATCAAAAGATATTATATATATATGACATACATATATATACACACACATATATCTTAAGGTGGCGTGAATCACCATATCATTCACGCCACTTTCATTATATATATATGTGTGTGTGTGTGTGTACATGGGGTATGCACAGACTCAGGAAGGCTACGCTAATCACCAGTTGAGGGGTTACTTTTATATATTTTGTTAATAGTTCAAACTTCTGAGTTTTATTTCGTACTCGTAATTTCTTTCGATCACAAAATATCTTGTACAAACTTTGTTCTGTACGATGAGATCTTTCAAACGAAATAACTTTTTTAAGGAGTAGAGCGTGGAATTGAGGTAACCAATGTTACTTTACTTTATATGCCTGTTTCGGAACATAAGAATTTTTAACTATATTTTGATCATATAAGTTTGATTTATAAAATTCTATTTTAATTGTGTAAATCTTCAATGAAGCAGGAAGTATGTTAGCATGTATTCCGTTTTAAAAATTATCCTTCAGACTCACTTGTCATATATGTGTACATAGATTTATGTGATGATGTGATATATATATAGTGTTGTGATGATACATGTTACGGATTATATCTGTTATGGTTACTTCTGTGATGGAGACTTGGGGCATGGTTGTGGAGATTTTTGTTTGGAAGCCTGCGCGGCAGCCTCTACTAGTGATCGTAGTAGTTGGCAATTTGTCAGGCCTATGTCCCTATTCCTTATCCTCTGGCCGGGGTTTGGAAATAGGCGCTTGGGTAAGACACCTCTTGAGCCTAGGCCCAGGTGGGAGGCAAGAGAGGGGACCGTTGACCCGTAGTAAGTGGTGTAACCTTTGGCTGGGTTATACAGCACGAAAGGTTTGAGTCCATGTCTGGGAGTTATACGGAGGAGATCGGTTGGGGGTAACGATTGTGTTTGAACTTGTGGTTTTGTTTTGAAAACTATTATCTTTGTCTTTATATGTATATAAGCACTGCTTCATTGGCTTATGGTCCTTTGCTTGTATTTTCTGTAAAGTGATATTGGTTACTGAGACTTTGTCTGACCCACCTATAATTACAATTTTTTTGGGTAAGGATTCTTATAGAGGTGGACGTGAAGGGAAGGAGCCGGAGGGTTAGGTATCCGAGTATACCTTACCTCCATTTGGCATTATGTCGCTTGATTATTTATATTGCCACATTAGTTGCATAATTTGTCAATTTTGATAACTGATTTAAATTATCTTGGATTTCTTTTATTTTAGTTCATAAAAACTTTCGTGGTGTCTTAAGTCAAAATTTTCAGATTTATTATTTCCCTTTTTGAAATTGATTTATGTTGGATTTTTGTTTTGTTTAAGACAATGGAATTTTTTTAATTTGTTCAAAATTCTTTTTAATTAAATATCGACATCTTTTTAAAGTTAATTTATTCAATGTGTGATAATGGCAGTATTATTATGATGTTGTAAGGTTTATGATGGGCTTGTGGGTTGGAACTTGTCTCTTTATTCGATTGTCCCCTGAGCTGCTTGTTTTTGTTGTTTTGGTGATGGAAAATATGGTATAAAAATTGGGACGTTACAATTTACGCCACTTCCTGAACATAACAAGTTACAAAGTGATACGGAGATACCGTTATTCCCTGGGTGTCGTAAGTATACACGGCTGACCGCTGTTTTGACCTTACTGAACATAAAAGCACATAATGGGTGGGCAGATTCGGGTTTCTCAGATTTTCTTGAAGCTTTGAGTGATATGTTTCCAGACGATAATGTCCTTCCGAATCGAATGTATAAGGCTAAAAAAGTTCTCAACAATGTGGGTATGGAGTATAAGAAGATACACGCTTGCCCTAATGACTGTGTGCTATATAGGAATGAATACGAGGGACTAACGGAGTGTCCAAAGTGCAAGACCCTAAGGTATAAAATTAAGAAGGATGCCTGTGAAAAAAGGGTAAACAATGGGTCACCTTTGAAGGTGATGTGGTATCTGCCAATTGTACCACGGTTCAAACGTTTGTATGCAAGTGCGCAGGAAGCAAAGAATTTGAGATGGCACTGTGATGAGAAAATCTCTTATGGAAGATATCTTCGGCACCCTGCTGATTCTTCTCAATGGAAGAAGATAGATGAAATGTTTCCTGACTTCGGTTATGAGCCAAGGAATCTTTGCCTTGGTCTATGCACTGATGGATTCAACCCTTTTGGAAGCCTAAGTAGCACACATAGTGCTTGGCCTGTTCTCCTAGTCATTTACAACCTACCCCCTTGGTTGTGTACAAAACGCAAGTACATGATGCTCTCAATGTTGATTTCGGGGCCAAAACAGCCGGGGAACGATATTGATGTCTACTTGGTGCCTTTGATTGAGGATTTGAAGAAGCTGTGGGAGGACGGCATTGATGTGTTTGATGCATACAACCAAGAGACATATAAGTTGCGCGCTATGATATTCACTACAATAAATGATTTTCCTGCTTATGGGAATCTATCTGGATATAGCGTGAAGGGGCACAGGGCATGCCCTATATGTGAAGCAAACACACACTACCATCAACTCAAGCACGGAAGGAAGACCGTTTATCTCGGTCATCGGTGGTTTCTTGATCGGTATCATCCTTACCGAAAGCTAAAGAAGAATTTTAACGGTTCGCCAGATCATGGATTGGCACCAAAGGCATTGACTAGGGAGGAAGTTTATAGCCGTGTTGTGAACTTAAAAGTGGTATTTGGTAAGAAACAGAGGGCTAGGAGTGAGTCATACATGTGGAAGAAGAGGTCAATCTTCTTTGATTTACCATATTGGCGTTTTCTTGATGTGAGACACAGTATTGATGTGATGCATGTGGAGAAAAACGTGTGTGATAGTCTTGTCGGAACGCTTTTACACATTCCAAGAAAGACTAAGGATGGAATCAATGCGAGATTGGACTTGGTGGAAATGGTAATAAGACAACGGCTGCATCCAAAAGTAAGTGATAATGGCAAGAGATTTTATATGGAACCAGCTGCTTATACATTATCCAAAAAGGAGAAAAAAGTTTGTGTGGGTGTTTGCGGGGGATCAAGGTGCCACAGGGCTATTCTTCTAACGTTAGCAGACTTGTGTCTAATGATTTGAAGTTGGTGGGAATGAAATCACATGATTACCATGTATTGATGCAACAATTATTACCAGTTGCTATAAGAGGCATTATGCAAGATGATGTAAGAAATACCATAACTAGGTTGTGTATGTTTTTCAATGCTGTATGCAGCAAAGTTATCGACACTGAGAAATTGGATGACTTGGAAAAGGAAGGTTACATTATTCTGACCAAATTAGAGATGCACTTTCCTCCAGCGTTTTTTGATATCATGGTCCACTTGATCGTTCACTTGGTAAGGGAGATAAGACTGTGTGGCCCCGTTTATCTCAGGTGGATATACCCTTTCGAGCAATTCTTGAAAGTCTTAAAAGGATATTCTAAGAACCCCTATCGACCTGAAGCATCCATTGTGGAAAGATATGTGATTGAAGAGTCTATGGACTTTTACAAACCATATTTGAAAGGTGTAGAGGAAATGTCCAGACATGAAGATGGGATCGGTAAGGGAAGGGGCCTCAAAGTGAAGAGTATGAAACCTGAAGATGTCTTACAAGCTCACCTGTATATTCTAAATAATATGGCAGAAGTGCAGCCTTATTTAGATGACCACAAAAGAAGTTTAAGGGACAAGAACCCAAGGAAAAATGACAGACAAATAGCTAATGAGCATAAAAAGACATTCATTGAGTGGTTCAAGGAAAACATTGCAGAAAAGACCGATGTGTCGGATGCAATTAAATGGTTAGCTGATGGCCCCCGTTTTGAGGTTGTCACATGGAGCGGATATGATATAAATGGGTATTCTTTCTACACAAAAACTAAAGACGATAACAGCACTATGCAAAACAGTGGTGTACAGGTTGTAGCCGAAGCTACCCATTATTCTAGTTCAAAGGATAAAAACCCAAGAGTAGCTTCCATGACTTATTATGGAGTTATTGAAGAAATATGGGATGTAAGTTACAACAACTTCAATGTTCCATTATTCAAATGCAAGTGGGTTAGCCAAAATGCAGTCGAGATCGATCGTCAATTTGGGTTTACTAGTGTTGCTCTTCAGAGGGTTGCTTACAGTGATGAGCCTTTCATTTTAGCAAGTCAGGCGAAGCAAGTTTTCTTTGTGACTGATCCTGCAAATCCCCAATTGTCCATAGTCCTACAAAGTAAAAAACAAAAGGACCGTGGTCCATCTTCAAATCTAGATGACACACCACCTTTCTCCTCAACCCCACCTCAACTAGGTGAATTAGAATTGATAGATGATGACCAATATGCTTTTAGGAATGATCATTGTGAGGGAATATGGGATAACACATAAAGTAAGTACCTTAATGTTGAGGTTATTTTATGTTGATAGATGATGACCAATATGCTTTTTATTTTTTATATTTTATGTTGAAGTTATTTCAATTTTGTAACAGGTAAATGGAAGACAATTCTGACGATAGCTTACATGAGGATCACATAAATGATGAAGAACAACCACATGTCGATCCTCCCGAAAGAAAGCGGGGCAGGGGCGCCACCAAGCTTCCTGAGATCGTTCAGCGGCAAGGAACCAGCAATTTTGAACCCATTCGTATTGATTTTACTGAGGACATGATCCCACTTGGTCCAAACAGGAGCACATTTGCTAGTTACCTTGGATTTCTAGCACGAAGCAGATTAAGCATACTTACAGATGATTGGAGATTAATACACCCAGATACTAAGGATAGAGTCTGGACGGATATTTTGGTATTTTCTAAACATTTTATTTAAATTGATTGATGATTTGATTTATTTGTTACAATAATTGACTAAGCATTTTAATAATTTGGCAGCAAAACTTCACTGTCCCGAACACTGAGGCATTTAAAAAGCATTGGCTGAGGGAAGTACGACATCAATGGAAAGATTTCAAGTATACTCTTACCAAAGACTATGTTCGAGGATGTAAAAGAAATAAAGATCCTTGTCTCATGTGGCCATATCTTAAACCAGAGGATTGGAAAAAGTTTAAAGAATCACGGTTAACTGAGGAGTTCCAGGTGTGTCTATTTTAACTTTGTTTCAGATAAACTTCATTTACTAAGTACTTGTTTATTACATTATACTAACTTTGTTTTCTCTGCATAGGAAAAAAGTAAAAAACAGTAAGAGAAGCAAAAGCTAAATGTGTATCCACACACAATGTCTCGCAGGGGTTATTTGTGGTTAGAAGAGAAAATGGTTAGGGAACATTTGAAGGCAATGGAGGAAGCAGCCCAATCAGACCCTACAATTGTTGTACAACCTCCCCCACCTATTCCACGTCACAAGAAATTTGTAGAAGGAAGGAAGAGTGGAGGGAAATTTGTAAACCCTGAGGTAGAAAAATTGCTGAAAAGATTGTAAGCTATATGTTAATGTTTAATAATTTGTAATACTAACTTTTTCTTCTAAATACGACCAAATGATTTTTTTCCTGCACCTTTAGGATGAACTTGAGGAGCAAAGTTCTCAAGGGTCCTTCTCTCAGACTGGTAGGATGGACATTCTTGCTACGGCAATTGGGAAGCCTGATGCCCCTGGGCGAGTTAGAGGCGAGTATGGGACAGTTGGTCTGAAAAAATATTTTGGTAGTTCCCGAAGCACTGCCCAGTATGAACCAAGTCAGGAATTTTTGGACAAGTTCGCAAAAAAAATCTGGGATCAGGTGATAGCACAAGTTCGGGGTGAGATGAGGAGTATGATGACGCTTGGTGTTTCACCACAACGTGTGAGTATCTAATATTGTTTATAAATTAGTATAGATTTTATCTTTCAATGAACTTATTATCTCTATAATTTCATAAATACTACAGGAATCTCCTGGCTTTCGAAGCACAAAGAGCAGTTGCACTATGCCGATCGACCCCCCTGGTCCTAGTTCAGTAGATGAGGAATAACCCTGCTTCCTCCATTTGGATGACCCAACTCTGCGACCAGTTGCCAAGGCTACTCAGTAGAGGGAGAGGGGTATCTGTTGGACTTGTTGTAGAGGGAGAGGGGTCTACACGTATTCCGTTTCCTACTGAAGAGGTTGCCACGTTAGCCGAAGCAGTAGGGTCTTTCATTTTATGGCCTAGGCGACTTGTCTTCGATGCACCAATCACAGCCCTTCTGGATGATGATGATGACAAGTATACCTCGCTGGCAGTCCTATGCAGCTTTGTCTCTTCCCTACCTAACAAGATCGACTTTCACATGGATCCAGGAGTTGTGGGACCTGATAAGGCATATCCCTTCGGACGTGGGTGGAATGATGTCGTGGCTTTTTTAACTATGGATGATTTGGACATTGGATGGTTGGAACTTGTAATTCAGTAAGTTTATTTTTCCCCCTCATTTTACCTTTAATTTATGTACCAATATAATCATATGATGTTCTCATTCAAGTTCTATTTTGGGTACTTTCACCAAATGTGCCGTCAGGAGGGCTTCACAGACTACGCATTCCTAAGTCCAATGTCACTGTTAAGGAATACAACTGCGAAAGGAAAGGAAGAAATTGAGGAACACAACAATATTATGGAGGCCTATGTGGGGTTTCAGATTTCAAGTTGCAGAAAACTTTGTTATTTCGCACCAATCCTTGATAGGTAAGTTTGTTCACTATGCATACCATTTAAGCTTGTTCTGCCTCTTCTAAATTTCTAATTATTTGGTTCATTAGATGTGTATATCTATCCAGTTGTTCATGTGTTAAAATCTGCTAGGCAAATTTCATTTGAAATTTGTGGTTCTGCATTTGTATGTCTACATTGAGAAATTGAACATGACTTGATTGTGCTACACTAAGGGTCGTTGTTTTGGACTTGAATTTTGCTGTATCTTTGAACTTGCTATGCATTCAAACTGTCATATTGCTGGTTGTGACTTGATTTCAATCTACATTTGCTTCAGGAGACATTGGAGTTTATGTGTTATCTGCCCCGGAGAACACTGTATTTATTGGTTTGATTCTTTGAATCGTAGCCCAATCAGTTTACATAGAAGGATTTTCACCAAGTGAGTGTTTGAACATTTTGAATTAGTATATATGAGCATAAGGAAATTATTTGCATAGTTCTTATTTTAATTTCATTGTAGGGCCATATTGCATTGGCATATCACATTACAGACAAAACGTGGAGCTAACAAAATTGAGACTGTTAGGAATACAGTAAGTCATTTAGATTGTATTTACTTATATATCCATCAATAATACCTTGGACGTTAGTAAATTATTTTCATATGTTCTAATTGTTTTTGTCTAATTTACAGTGTCCTCAGCAACCTGGCAATACAGAATGTGGGTACTATGTAGCTCGATATATGTATGACATAATTATAAGTGGGCTTCATGAGGGCTTGTCTAATGTATGTTTCATTCTTATCATCATTATTATATTGCATTTCATAATTCAATTGTTTGCATCATTAATTATAATTAACTAATTGATGTTTTATCACTTATATGGTGCAGATTTATGATGGGGAAGAGCCTTTTGATCAAGATGCAATTGATGAAATTCGGGATAAATTAGCTGCCAGGTTTCTTCAAAATATGAATAATTAGATAGAACTTACTTTTTTTGACTGTAGGACATATGAATCTATATGTGATGTATATATGTAGGACATGTAGACAACTCTTTTTTGGTGAATTCTGAATATTCGGCTCTGTTTGTGGCAATTTGGACATTGTATCTACGTTTTGTTTAGTGCAGATGGGGTATATTCTATATGTGATGGTAACCTATAATCTGGATCGAAACCTTTTTTTTAAAAAAAAACATTCCACATCTCTTTTTTAATTATAGACGTAAAATGTAATTTTCAACGTCTCAATTTTCAATTTGAGACGTGGAAAGTGTTCTCTGCCAACTTTCCATGTCTCAAATTGAAATGTGAGACGTGGAAAGTGCCACTTTCCACGTCTCAAATTGAAATATGAGACGTGGAAAGTTCTCTGCCAACTTTCCACGTCTCAAATGGTAATGTGAGACGTGGAAAGTCCTGACTTTCAACGTCTCCCTAATCTATGTCCCAGCAAAAAGAGACATGAAAAGTCCAAAAAAAGAGACGTGTAAAGTGTTTTATGTAATAGTGCAAAGTGGAAAGATCACTGGAGTTGGGGAAGTTGGTCATGTCAAAGATGTATACCTGGTGGATGGTTTGTGCCACAATTTGCTGAGCGTGAGTCAAAGCACTGACCATGGTAACTGGGTAATTTTTGATTCCAATGAATGCCTTATTGTTGATAAAAAGGATTTAGAGTTAAAGAAAACTAATCTTAAGTGTAAACTAAGAGCAAATAGAAATGGTAATTTATACACTTTAGATTTATGCCAACAACTTGAAGAAAAATGTTTTATTTCAAATGATGAAACTTGTTGGCTATGGCATAAGAGACTAGCTCATGTAAATTTTATTCAACTTGATAAGCTTGTTAAAAAGGAACTAGTCATAGGTATCCCTAGTTTTAAAACTAAACATAATTTAATTTGTGAATCTTGTCAAAGGGGTAAACAAACAAAGTCCTCTTTTAAAACCAAGAAGACAGTCTCCACAAGTAGGCCATTGGAACTAATCCATATGGATCTGGTTGGACCTGCAAGAGTGAAAAGTCTAGGTGGAAGTCTATACACTCTTGTAGTTATGGATGACTATTCAAGATTTACTTGGACTATGTTTCTTTCCTCAAAACATGAAACTTTTGATGCCTTTTGAACACAACTTCTCTGCCTCACGTACTCCTCAACAAAATGGTGTTGTGGAGAGGAAGAATAGAGTGCTCATAGAAATGGCAAGAAGCATGCTGAATGAGAAACAAGTACCCCAAACATTTTGGGCAGATGCAATGAGCACAGCATGTTACATCTCAAATAGAGCATACATCAGAAAGGGGATGGAGAAGACTCCATATGAGCTCTACAAAGGAAGGAAGCCCAACATTAGTCACCTATGAATTTTTGGATCCAAGTGTTATATTCACAACAATGGGAAGGTAAACTTAGGTAAATTCGATTCAAAGTCTGACATTGGCATATTTATAGGATATTCAAATAGGAGTAAAGCATATAGAGTATATAACAAGAGAACTCAAACTGTTGAAGAATCAATGCATGTAGTGTTTGATGAAACTCCTCAAGAAAAACAACACTGTGATAATGAGGATGAAGATTTTTCTCAAGTTTTAAAACGTTCACTATCGATAGCCCTAGAGCCATCGATAGCAAACGCTGAAAATCAAAATTCTTCAAACATTTCAAAACCTCCCCTATCGATAGCACCAAAGCCATCGATAGTGAGTTCTGAAGATGATGCTGAACATGATCAAGATGAAGCTAATGAGTCTCAATCTTCCATAAGACATCTTAGGCACCATCCTCCTGATCAAGTAATTGGAAAAATGTCAAAAGGAGTTAGAACCAGAAGGCAACTACAAAATGAAATAGAATTTTCTTCCTTTATTTCTGAAATTGAACCAACCTGTGTTGATGAAGCTCTTGTTGATTGTGACTGGATAGTTGCAATGCAGGAAGAACTTAATCAATTTAAAAGGAATCAAGTTTGGGATTTAGTACCTAGACCAAGAAATCATCCTATTATTGGTACTAAATGGGCTTTCAAAAACAAACTTGATGAATCTGGTCAAATTGTCAAAAATAAAGCCACATTAGTTGCCAAAGGATATAACCAAGTAGAAGGCATTGATTATGAAGAAACTTTTGCTCCAGTTGCAAGAATTGAAGCAATAAGGATTCTACTAGCTTTTGCATCCATCAAAAATATTAAACTTTATCAAATGGATGTTAAGAGTGCCTTTCTTAATGGATATATCAAAGAAGAGGTATATGTTGAGCAACCTCCTGGTTTTGAAGAAAACTCTGAGTTTGATCATGTTTACAAACTTAAAAAGGCTTTTTATGGTCTCAAACAAGCACCTAGAGCTTGGTATGAGAGGCTTAGCACATTTCTCATTGAAAAGGGTTTTTCCAGAGGAAAATTAGACACTACCTTATTCATCATGCATAAAGATAAACACATGCTTATAGTTCAAATTTATGTTGATGATATTATTTTTGGTGCTACTAATGAAAAGCTCTGTGAAGAGTTTGCAAAGATGATGCAGGGTGAATTTGAAATGTCAATGATGGGAGAATTAACATTCTTCCTAGGCCTGCAAATAAAGCAAAGGAAAGATGGCATCTTTATCTCCCAAACCAAGTATTGTAAGGAAATTCTCAACAAATTTGGGATGGAGCAATCTAAGGATGAGGACACTCCCATGAGTACCTCTGCTAGTTTAGATGCAGATGTCAAAGGGAAAGTAGTTAATCAGTCTCATTATAGAGGAATTATTGGATCCTTACTTTATTTAACAGCTAGTAGACCTGATATTCAATTTAGTGTGGGAATGTGTGCTAGATATCAAGCAAATCCTAAAGAATCCCACTTAACCAATGTAAAAAGAATTTTGCATTATTTGTAAGGAACTCAAGAGGTTGGGCTGTGGTATCCCAAGGGAACTCAAGAGTACCTTCTTGCTTATTCTGACTCTGACCATGCAGGTTATAAGACAGATAGAAAAAGTACAAGTGGTCAATGTCAATTCATTGGTGGATGTTTAGTTTCTTGGGCCAGCAAGAAGCAGGATTATGTCTCCCTTTCGTCTACAGAGGCTGAATATATTGCAGTAGCAAGTTGTTGTGCTCAAGTTTTGTGGCTTAAGCATCAACTTAGAGATCTTGGCTTGGAATTCCCAAAAGTGTCTATTCTCTGTGACAACACCAGCACAATAAGCTTGGCCAAAAATCCAGTTCATCATTCCAGAACCAAGCATATTGATGTGAGACATCACTTTCTGAGAGATCATGTTCAAAAGAAAGATTTCAAGGTGGAATTCATCTCAACAAACTTGCAACTTGCTGATATCTTTACCAAACCTCTTGAGCCACCCCAATTTATCTTCATCAGAAGGGAATTAGGAATGGTAAATCCAAACGAGTTGTAAACATCTTTGAAATATTCTGCATTTAATTTCACTTTACTTATATAGATTAATCACTAACTTAGGCATCGGAGTTCCAAATCTTAAGTTTTGCAGGACTGACCTATCGATAGTGAGGTTCACTATCGCTATCATATGCAGGGCAAAGCTAAGGTTGAGCAAAGATTGCCATCGCTAGTCACAAGCATTATCAATAGCAAAGTCAGCTATCGATAGCAGGAAGGAGTGAGTGATGAGTCTAAGTCACTTGCTCAGCTTGGGATCATGCCTACTAGCGATAACAGCTCATATTAGCAATAGCAAGTCACTTAACAAGTCAGAATGCGAAATGTTAGCTGAAGTACTTCACTGATGGTAAACCCTAAACCCTAAACTTATAAAGACAGGTCATCTGCATTTGCATTCATTCACAAACACTCATTTTCTCTTCTACTCCAAAACCTCTCTGAGAATTCAAGCATTCACCTCCAAATCTCTCTATTCTCAAAACCCTAAAATAGCCAAAACCAAAGTTCCCAAAGTCTTAAAGAGTCCTAGCGCTAATCCATCTTCCAAATCAACTAGCAAAAGGTCTCGTACCCAGAAGAGTGTCTCTTTATCTAAAGAAGTTACTGAGAATCACCACTGGTATCAGAATCACCCCAAGCGTAAAAAAGAAACCCTCACTGGTGTGCCATATTTGTCAACCCCCCTCGAAGCTCCACGAGCATTTTTCGCAGAAAAAGGAACCCTAGATTGGGTTGCCGTTTAGGTTGATTTGGAATATCTCAAGCAGAAAGGTTTTGACTTGGATGTCTGGTTGCTGCCTTACAAGAACTGGCTGAGTATGAAGAATGACTATAATGAGGAAGTGTTACGCACATTCTATTCCAGTTTGAAACCCCTTCTCGAATACTCGAAAGGGAAGCTCGTGAACATCTCTTTCGAAGCCATGGTGAGATGAGGAGGCTTAGTTTTTAGATGGAGGGCTATCAACAGGATATTGGGGATATTCAGGGAGGAATACAACAAATGGTATATGCCTAAGAAATACCCTGAAGAAGAGCTTGTAGAGATTTATGAGACTACCACCAACAAGCCAGCTAACATGCCTGTAATCAACAGGATTCTGCACTATGTCTACGCCAGAATCATGACTCATAAGTCAGGGAACTTTAGCTGCTTTCCAAAGATTGACAACCCATGGTTGCCTAATCTCATTCAGAAGGTTCCTCTCAACCCAGGCCAAATGGTGTGTATGGAGATCCACAGATTTCTATCAGACAAATCTCCTAAGGCTCCTTTGCCTTATCCTCAGCTTATATCTCACATCCTAGAATTCTCTAAGATTAAGTCTCTAGGGGATGGAGAGAACAAGCAGTGCAAGCAAGTCACCATTTCTACCCTGAAGAAGATGGGAATCCAAGTACCTGCTGATGGAGGTGCATCTGTGTCTCAATCCCAAACCTCTCGTGCTCCTTCTTCCTCTGCTCAACCTGAATTTGTTGAAGAAGAAGCTCAGTCTAGAAGAGCTCCACCTCCTCCTCCTACTGCGTCAAAATCGTCAATTTTCTCCAAAGAAACAGTTGAGGAAATAGTCTTTAGACTCTCTGCAGAATTCAATTTTGCTCTTGATGCACAGAAAGCAGAGTTACTTAGCCTATTCAGGAGCTTTAGGCTCAAGTGAGGAATTTAGAAGAATGCCTGAGCCAAGAGCAACAACCTCTCAAGGTACATCATCACCACCTCACTCCCCTCTTCATCATTCTCACTCACCCCTCCACTCCCAAAACCATTCCTCTACTCTTTTCCACCATAGCCAACCCCCTTCTCCTATCTAAGTCCAGACCACCCCAGACACACCTATCGATACCACAATCCCTATCGCTAGACCTCACTCACCACTCCCACATATCACTCAAGTCCCACCAACACAAGGACCCCCTATTGTTACCACAGTCCCACCACCTCAGTCAACCCCTACCGCTACCATTTCCCCTAGCGATAGCCCCCACTCTCCCAGACCTTCCACCACCACAGCTCCAACACCTTCACCAACCCCTATCGCTAATCCACCTATTAGCGATAGTATTCCTCTTTCTTCCACCACCCCTAATGCTACTCCCATTCCTATCCTTCCACCAAACCTTAACCCCACACCTTTCTCTGGCCATGATGATGACAAAAAGGGGGAGAAAGATATTGACGCTTCCATGGTTGCTGAAGAGGTTGAGGAAGTGGTCAGAGGGATAGCTAGAAGTTACATGATGTCTGAGGATCACATAACTCCTCCTCTCTTGAATTCAGAAGAGGATATTCTTGCAAAGGCAGCTCAGATTGCTCAGAAGCATGGAATTCCCCCAAGTGTCCTGACTGCTGATCCAATTCCTGTTTCTATCATTCCTTCTGAAGATAATGTGGAGACATCAGGTGCAGAAAAGCCTAGCACTGGAAATGAGTTTCACGATAAAATTCAAAAGCTGCTAGTACTTGAAGCCAAGAAAAATGAGTCAAGAAGAAGCAAGAGAAAAGCAAGAGAAGAGATCACTTTCAAGGTGACTCCTAAGGACTCTTCTGATGTTCCTAAGAAAAAGCCTAAAAGAATCAAGAGGGTAGCTTCTAAGAAGCCAATAGTTGAAAAGCTACTTCCTCCTCGTAAGTCGTCAAAAGATCAAAAGAAGGCTCTTGGTCATATCTTAAAAGAGAAGAAGAAAGCTCTTGCTAAGGGTTTGAAGGAAGCAGAGGAAGCAAAGAAAAAGGCTGAAAAGGAGGCTGCTAACAAGAAAGCCCTTGAAGAGGCCTTGAGAAAACATAAAGAGGCTATTGAGAAGAAGGCTACTTTTGAGGCAAGGAAGAAGGCAAGAATAGAGAAGGAAGCAGAGGAAGCTGTAGAGAAGGCAGCAGAGAAGAAGAGAAAGGAAATTGCTCGAGGAATAAGGGCATGGAGATACAAAAGAAGGTTTCATTCATTCAAGGCTAAAGGTGCTACAGCCATCTCCATTGCTAAACCTTCTGAAAATCCTGAGCAAGCCAAGTCTGAGCTAGCAAGAGCAAAGAAAGAAAAAGCTAAGCGAGACAAACTCCTGCAAGACAAATTCTTCTATCTCTGACTATCCTGATGAGGAATACATGGACACTCCCTCCGGTGACAAATTTGACAATGAGGGTGCTTTATTCTTTAAAAATCATTCTGCATATGCATCATACATGGCCAAAACTGATGTACTTCCTTTTGCAAAGAAAATATGACAAATACTCTTATGTGTTATACTATTTTATATGCTCTGAACATAATTTATCTTATATATGTTTTTACTTATGTTTTGTCATCATAAAAAAGGGGGAGAATGTTAGAATCTTAAGTTTTGATGAGGACTGGACCCTATAGATAACATAAGTAAAAATGAATAGATAGCATATAACTTAGTCTGAAAAGAATCAAAGGTATATGACTAAGGAAAAGTATAAGTTATCTAAACGTTGAACAAGTCAAGTCCTATAGATAACAGATACACTATCGCTAGACTGAGAGCCTATCGCTAATAAATGAAGAGATAAGGATAATATTAGCTAATGAAGTCTTGGCAATAAACTGAAAGTAAATATTCCTATCGCTAAGACATGTCTCTATCACTAAGGACTCATAACAGACAAAAGACTGATTAGAACAACTGCATTAAACCATAATCACTAGCGATAGCATGAATAGCTAGCGATAGCAGAACTCTTAGACATACAGATGAGTTGCTATGTAGAACAAATGACAACCTATCAATAACATAGCTTCTAGCGATAACAAGTTTAGCTATCGATAATGAAATCAGTTGCTGAAATAACTTGACATTCTGATAGCTAATATATTATCTATATACAATAAGCTAATGAATCCTACTAGCGATAACACCAACTATGCTTCACATGAATACTTGTTCAGCTAACAGTATAAGTGCAGGATTAACACTATGAAGCTAGCTATAGTATAGGATGCTAGCGCTACTGAAAAAGCTGCTACACAAGTACAATGTTGCAGGTAGTTGGTAGTCACAGTCTCTATCTCTCATAGATCATCTTCTGCAAGAATTAAATGAAGTAAGAGAAGAAAGATGACTAAAATGAAGACCAGCATTAAATGCCAAGGGCTAGGAGCTTCCAACGAACATATTCAAACGGACTTATGAAGCTGAAAGGAAAAGGAAAAACTGAGAAGAGATATAAAAACCAAGTCTTGAGCATTTATGAAGAAGAGAACAAGCATTCATTATTTCTCATCTACTGGTCAAAGCTTTATTATTCTTAGTGAGATTATTCTGTACTTCAGTGATTAACAAAATCTGTTCATTAAGTGAACTCATTTATTGAAATCCTCTACTGTTTGAGGTTGTTCTTAAGTTTGGGACTTTAGAACAGGGTTGTAGTCTTACAACTTGTAAGGGGGAGTGTTTAGAGGAAGTCTAAAACTCTGTCTTGTAAAGGTTGGCAGGTGAACCTGGTTTGTAAAACCTGTGGTTTAGTGGAACCCAATGAGGAGTTGGAGAACTGGATGTAGGCAGTGTTCGGCCGAACCAGTATAAATGATTGTCTTTAAGTTTTAAAGTTTAAATTTTTTTGAAAAGCACAATTCACCCCCCTCTTGTGCGTTTTGCCACCTTCAGAGCCTTGGGAGACTTGTCTGATAAGAATCTGAGCATCTCCATGCACACCAACTGACCAGGATTCAGAGGGACCTTCTGAATGAGATTTGGCAACCATGGGTTATCAATCCTCTAGTTGTTCTTCAGAGTACTTCTCAGTCATATACCATTGGTTGTATTCTTCCCCTGAGATCTTGAGAAGTCTATTGATAGCCTTCCATCCAAAAATAATGCCTCTTCCTCTCACAACGGCTTCGAAGGTAATGTCCATAAGCTTTCCTTTCTTGTATTCTGGAGAGGCTTTCAAGCTGGAGTAGAATGACCTTAACACGTCTTCATTATAATCATTTTGCACACGTAGCCAGTTTTTGTAAGGAAGCAGCCAGGCATCTAGGTCAAAACTTTGTTATTTGAAGTAGTCTAAGTCTACCCATACGGTAGCCCTATCTAGGGTTTCTTTTTCCGCGAAGAATGCGCTTAGAGCTTGTAGGGGGCTTTCGCATAAGATAAATAAGAGGGAGTTACTTTCTGCCTTTTGGAGGGGTCCTATTCTACATCTTTCGAAAAGGATACAGTCTTCTGGGTGCGCGCCCTTTTGCTCTCTAATTTGGAAGCGAGGTTAGCGCTAGAGGTTGCTTTCTCACTTGGGTTTTTGGATCTGGCCATTTTAGGGTTTTGAGAAAAGAGTTTTGTGAATGAATATGCTTGAGTACTTAGAGAGGATTTGGAGTAGAAGAGAAGGTGTAAGTGTTCATGAATGATGAATGCTGATGCAAATGACCTAATTTTATAGGTTCAGAGTTTACCATTAATAAAGAACATCCTCTAACGTTTCGTATTCTGACCTGTTAAGTGACTTACTATAGCTCATAGAACATCCTCTATCGCTAAAGTTAGTGATTGATCTATATGAATAAAATAAAATCAAATCAAGAATAAGTCAGAAATATTTACAACTCATTTGGATTCACCATTCCTAATTCCCTTCTGATGAAAATAAATTGTGCTGACTCAAGAGGTTTGGTGAAGATATCAGTAAGTTGCAAATTTATTGAAATAAACTCCACCTTGACATCCTTCTTCTGAACATGATCTCTCAGGAAGTGATGTCTCAAATCAATATGCTTGGTTCTGGAATGATGAACTGGATTCTTGGCCAAGCTTATTGTGCTGGTGTTGTCACAAAGAATAGGCACTTCTGGGAATTCCAAACCCAGATCTCTTAGTTGATGCTTAAGCCATAAGACTTGAGCACAACAACTTGCTACTGCAATATATTCAGCCTTTGTGGATGAAAGAGAGACACAATTTTGCTTCTTGCTAGCCCAAGAGACCAAACAGCCACCAGACATTGACCACTTGTACTCTTTTTGTCTGTCTTATAACCTGCATGGTCAGAGTCAGTATAAGCAAGAAGGTACTCTTGAGTTCCCTTGGGATACCATAGCCCAAGCTCGTGAGTTCCTTGTAAATATAGCAAAATCCTTTTTATATTTGTCAAATGAGAGATTCTTTAGGTTTTTCTTGATATCTAGCACACATTCCTACACTGAATTGGATATTTGGTCTACTAGTAGTTAGATAAAGTAAGGATCCTATAATCCCTCTATAATGAGATTGACTAACTACTTTGCCCTTGACAGCTGCATCTAAGCTGGCAGAGGTACTCATGGGAGTGTCCTCATCTTTAGATTGCTCCATCCCAAACTTATTAAGAATCTCCTTACAATACTTGGTTTGGGAGATGAAGATGCCATCTTTCGTTTGCTTTATCTGCAGGCCTAGGAAGAATGTTAATTCTCCCATCATTGACATTTCAAATTCACCTTGCATCATCTTTGCAAACTCTTCACAAAGCTTTTCGTTAGTAGCACCAAAAATAATGTCATCAACATAAATTTGAACGATGAGCATATGTTTATTTTTATGCATGATGAATAAAGTAGTATCTAATTTTCCTCTAGAAAAGCCTTTTTCAAGCAGAAATATACTAAGCCTCTCATACCAAGCTCTAGGTGCTTGTTTAAGACCATAAAGAACCTTTTTAAGTTTGTAAACATGATCAAGCTTAGAGTTTTCTTCAAAACCAGGAGGTTGTTCAACATATACCTCTTCTTTGATATAGCCATTAAGAAAGGCACTCTTAACATCCATTTGATAAAGTTTAATATTTTTTATGGATGCAAAAGCTAGAAGAATCCTTATTGCTTCAATTCTTGCAACTGGAGCATAGGTTTCTTCATAATCAATGCCCTCTTCTTGGTTATACCCTTTGGCAACTAATCTGGCTTTATTTTTGACAATTTAACCAGATTCATCAAGTTTGTTTTTGAAAACCCATTTAGTACCAATAATAGGATGATTTCTTGGTCAAGGTACTAAATCCCAAACTTGATTCCTTTTAAATTGATTCAGTTCTTCCTACATTGCAACTATCCAATCACAGTCAACAAGAGCTTCATCAACACAGGTTGGTTCGATTTCAGAAATAAAGGCAGAAAATTCTATTTTATTTTGTAGTTGCCTTCTGGTTCTGACACCCTTTGACATTTCTCCAATTATTTGTTTAGGAGGATAATGCTTAAGATGTCTTATGGAAGATTGAGGCTCATTAGCTTTATCTTGATCATCTTCAGCATTTTCCTCAGAATTCACTATCGATGGCTTTGTGGTTATCGATAGGGCAGGTTTTGAAAAATTTGAAGAAACTTGATTGCTTTCAGCTTTTACTATCGATGGCTTTGGGGCTATCGATAGTGGATGTTTTGAAAACTTTGAAAAATCTTCATCCTCATCAACATAGTGTTATTTTTCTCGAGGAGTTTCATCAAATACTACATGCATTGATTCTTCAACAGTTTGAGTTCTCTTGTTATAGACTCTATATGCCTTACTCCTATTTGAATATCCTATAAATATGCCAATGTCAGATTTAGGATCAAATTTACCTAAGTTTACCTTCCCATTGTTTTGAATGTAGCATTTAGATCCAAAGATCCTCGAATGACTGATGTTGGGCTTTATTCCCTTGTGAGCTCATATGGAGTCTTCTCCATCCCCTTTCTGATATATGCTCTATTTGAGATGTAGCATGCTGTGCTCATTGCATCTGCCCAAAACATTTGAGGCACTTGTTTCTCATTCAGCATGCTTCTTGCCATTTCCGGGAGCACTCTATTCTTCCTCTCCACAACACCATTTTGTTGAGGAGTACGAGGGGCAGAGAAGTTGTGTTCAATGCCACTTTCATCACACAGCTCCATGAACTCTTTGTTTTCAAACTCTCCTCCATGATCAGTCCTGATTGCAACGATCTTGGTGCCTTTTTCATTCTTCAATTTCTTAGCAAGCACACAAAAAGCATCAAAAGTTTCATGTTTTGAGGACAGAAACATTGTCGAAGTAAACCTTGAATAGTCATCCACAACTACAAGAGTGTATAGACTTCCACTTAGACTTTTCACTCTTGCAGGCCCAACTAAATCCATGTGGATTAGTTCCAATGGCCTACTTGTGGAAACTATCTTCGTGGTTTTAAACGAAGACTTTGTTTGTTTACCCCTTTGGCAGGATTCACAAATTAAATCATGCTTAGCCCTAAAACTAGGAATTCCTATGACTAGCTCCTTTTTAACTAGCTTATCAAGTTGAGTAAAATTCACATGAGCTAGTCTCTTATGCCATAGCCAACAAGTTTCATCATTTGAAATAAAACATTTTTCCTCAAGTTGTTGGCATAAATCTAAAGTGTATAAGTTACCATTTCTATTTGCTTTTAGCTTACACTTAAGATTAGTTTTATTTAGATCTAAGTCCTTTTTATCAACAATAAGACATTCATTGGAATAAAAAATTACCCAATTTCCATGGTCAGTGCTTTGGCTGACACTTAGCAAATTATGGTAGAGACCATCCACTAGGTACACATCTTTGACAGGACCAACTTCACCAACTCCGGTGATCTTTCTACTTTGATTTCCTCCAAAGTTGACTTTGGCTCCATCTTTTATCACTAGATTGTTGAACTTGTCCTTGTCACCAGTCATATGCCTTGAGCATCCACTATCAATGTACCATTTTCCTTTGTTGGATGCTTTAAGGTACACCTGCACAAACTAGACAGATTTAGGTACCCAAACTTTCTGGGTCCTTTAGGATTAGTTTTGTCCTTTGGGTCTGTAACACTTTTAGATACATAAGTTCCTTTAGGAACCCACTTATACAAACCACCAATTCCATACTTCCTTGGATTGTAGGTAGATTGAGTATGGCCCTTTTTGTTACAGTAATTACAAAAACTATAAGGTGAAGAGTATTCAGAGGATTTTCTAAAATATTTCAAACAAGGTTTTACCTTGGGTCCTACCCATTTCTTTGAAGCCTTTTGTTTGTGCTCATAACCAATGCCAGTTTTGTTTCTAAAGGCTTTTTGATCTTTTAAAATTATATTTAGCATTTTTGAGCCTTTTGTAAACTTTTCTAAGGCATTCAAAAGCTTTTCTTTTTCCTTCAACAAGTTTTCACAGTTAGAACAACTGTCAGAATTTGTTGGAGGATTTTCTATTGATGGAGGACTAGCCATCGATGGCTCAATTTTGGGAGCTTGCGCTAGCTGCTCTTCTATCGATAGCGCTGAAGGATCTTTGGATGAAGAAGAAGAAATATTTTTCTTAAGTTCCTTGTTTTCTTTTCTTAAACCTACAACTTCTTTAGCAAGCTTAGTTAATTCAATATGCATTTCATTATACATGCTTTGAAGTTCAGAATAGGTAGGTTCAGAATCACTTTGCTCCTCTTGAGCAACTAGGCAGAGGTTTGCTCATTCTTCATTATCGCTAGCTTCTTCATCTGAGCTATCACCCCAGATGGATGATACATAGGCTTTCTTCCTTCCAGAGGACTTCTCCTTCTTTTTCTCCTTTTCCTTGAATCTTTGAAGACTTGGGCACTCTGCTTTGAAGTAACCGGGCTTCTTACATTCAAAGCACACAGGAGCTTTGTCCTTCTGAGAGTCTTCTCTGACAACCAAGGCAGTGATGGACTTGGTTAATTCACCTTGCATTTCTTGAATGACAGTGACCTTCATAAGCCAATCACCCTTTAACACTTTCAGAATCTTGCTGACTTGTTCCTTCTCTGTAATTTTTCTTCCTAGTGCAGCAAGATTATTGATGAGATGAGTGAATCTGATCTACAGATCTCTTATCTTTTCTCCTTCAATCATTTCAAACTTATGGAATTCTTCAACAAGCATTTCCACTCTTCTGTCTTTTCCTCCCGAGGTTCCTTCATGAGTAATCTGCAAAGCATCCCACATTTCCTTAGCAGTGTTCAAGTGGCTAATTCTGAAGAACTCAGTTTGGCTAAGGGCACTTTGGATCATGAGGATTGCCTTGCTATTCAACTCGAGATCGGTAATGTCTTCATGAGTATATTCATTTTTGCTCTTTGGATTGCCTAGAATACTTGTAGGCACAATATCCCCTTCTTCTATAATCTTCCATAACCTATACCCATTTGCTTTGATGTATATCTTCATTTTGAGTTTCCAGAAAGTATAATGCTTTCCATCAAAACCAGGGGGTTTGTTAATGGAACTTCCTTCAGGCAAGATATTCTCGTACGATGCCATTTAGATCTTTGCTTCTCAGACTCGTTGGAATCAAAAAGAGAAGACTTGCTCTGATACCAAATGAGAATGGCAAAACGCACAAGAGGGGGGGTGAATTGTGCTTTTCAAAATTTAAACTGTAAACACAAAGACAATCCTTTATACTGGTTCGGCCAAACACTGCCTACGTCCAGTTCTCCAACTCCTCGTTGGGTTCCACTATTCCATAGGTTTTACAACATGGGTTCATCTACCAACCTTTACAAAACAGAGCTTTAGACTTCCTCTAAATGCTCCCCCTTACAAGTTGTAAGAATACAACCCTGTTCTAAAGTCCCAAACTTTAGACCAACCTCAAACAGTAGAGGATTTCAATAAATGAGTTCACTTAATGAACAGATTTTGATAAACACTGAAGAACAGATAAACTCACTAAGAGTAATAAAAACTTTAAGCTTTTGAGAGCAGAGAGTAGGTGAAAGTAATGAATGTTTGTAAATTCGTTCTCTACTTCATAAATGCTTAAGTCTCAGTATTTATATCTCTTCACAGCTTTGCCTTTTCCTTCAGCTCCAAGAGGTTGTTTGAATATGTTCGTTGAGAGCTCATAACCGTTGGCAATAAATGTTGTTCTTCATCTTAGTCAACTTTCTTCTCTTGCTTCATTTAATTCTTGCAGAGAGTGAGCTAAGAGAAACAGAGTCTGTGAGTAATGATCACCTGCAACATTGTACTTGCATAGCAGCTTTATCAGTAGCGCTAGCAACCTTGGCTATCGCTAGCTTCAGTGTTAGTCCTGCACTTAGCTAAACAAGTATTCAAGTGAAGCACAATAGGTGTTATCGATAGTGAAATTCATTAGCTTAATGTTTAGCTATCAGAATGTCTAAGTTATTTCAACAAGTATTTTCCTATCGATAGCCAATCATGTTATCGCTAGTGACTATGTTAACGCTAGTTCATTTTATTAGCTCAATGGTTCAAAGGCACTAGCTATCTGAATGACTGTTATTTGAAGTATTTTGTTATCGATAGCTAATCCTGTTATCGCTAGTTATCTTTGCTAGCTGTTCTAACATTTTCCCTTGTGATATCCATGTCATTTATGGGCCTTAGCGATAGAGATATAGCTTAGCGATAATGATATATTCTTTGCTGACTTAGGCTAGCTCAACTTATTCTCTTATCGATAGTGAAGGTTTTAGCGATAGAGACATTTGTCTTTTCAGATTGTTGCTAAGTCTTCATTAGCTATTATCCTAAGCTTTCCATTTGTTAGCGATAGGTTCTTGGTCTAGCGTTAGTGTATCTGTTATCTATAGGATTTTACTTGTTCTACGTTAGGATAACCTACACTCTTTTTCTTAGTCATATAACATGATTCTTATCTCAATTCATTCCAGACTAAGTTGTATGCTATCAGTTCATTTTACTTATGTTATCTATGGGTTCAGTCCTCATCAAAATGTAAGATTCTAACAATCTCTTCCATTATAAGCCATCAACAAACCATCACTCAAATACCTATACTATCCAATTCTTACGTCAGTATAGAAAGTCCTACACCACTTAATAAAGTTGAATATTTATGGTGCTCATTGCTGAGAATTTCTGTCTTAATTTAGAGGAAGAATCACTTCGTACAGCAGGAAGTATAAACACCAGAACAAGGGTTGAGGGTTTGGCCACTAACAAACAAAACCAAATACCCATATACACTAAAATTCTTCTCTAAAATACTCTTATGAACCTGCAATCACTGCTTCCTTTACCCCATAAACTAAACCTAATACCTTTCACAGTAGCTTCAGAATTCAAAATTACAAATCACATCAAAACCCAACAACGTCAAAGAATAATCAATCCAACTTCATACACAATTAATCCACATTCCTATTAAATTAACATCTCAAATTTCTCTTTCTTCCTACCCCTGAAACCAGCGGCCAGAAATATCAGAGACAAAAGTATATAACATCTTCCTACAATTTAACTAAATTAAATATCACAACACTTTCCTTCCCTTACCACAAACCGTCTGCCAGAGCAGGCAAGAGAAGAGAATTGAACAATTAAAACCTACCCCACAAACTTAGACTTAAAAATAATCAGGATTAAGTAAAATTTTGCTCATTAATCACCCAGAAATCATAGAACATGCCGTCGGTCAACCAGCAATGAGAGAAGAAAAAGAATGAACAACTAACATTCTAATATTATCAATCACCAAACTAAACATTAATTCCATTCTCTCTTCACCACTAACAGAAACAAAATCATAGAAAACCACATTCTCAAAAAGCAGGAAAATCGACGGAACAGGGAGAATATGGGAAGAAATCATTCCAAAATCTCCAAATTTCCAGAAATCAACGAAAATGGCGTCGAATGAACAGTGCTCACAGCCTACAGTGGAAGAAATCAGACCCAAAACACCCTTCAATCGCAAAATCACTTTAGGAATACCTTTAATCACGTCTTAAGCTTCATTTTTATGCATTTGGAAACTCCAAAACCCCCAAAACCCATATCAGATTTCACTTAAAATCGCACAAATTGAAAGAGTTAAGTGGTAGAAAGAAGAAGACAAGACTCACATGATGTTGAATCACTTCTTTCTAGCGTCATCAGAGCTCCACATCGCCGGAAATCACCTTCGTCGCCGTCGAAGGCCACTGAGAACGAAAAGGAACGGAGGAAACAGAGAGAGATTGAGAGAGTGAGGCTGAGAGAGGGGAACTCGGGTTTGAGAGAGAGAGTGAATGGAAAGGAGAGGGAACACGTGGGTGTATATGGAAGAAAGAAGGAATTAGATATTTTAAATAGGTAATATACAATTTTGCCCCTTCTGCTATTCCTAAAGATATTTTCCAACTAGGGGCAGATATTGTCTTTTTCATTTTCCTTTTTCTATTTTTCCCTTAAATGGTAATTTTATTTACCATTCACATTTACAAATAAACCTGAATTTGTTCCCAAAATCATTTCTCTAGATATGCTTTAATTTCCAAATTTATTTATAAGACTTTTTAAATACTAAGCAATACCCCAAGGTTCTAAATATTCCCTTATTTAAATTCATTTTCTAACTATTTTTCCACAATTAATAAGGAAAATAAATTTTAAAAATTATTAAAAATACACCTGACCTCATAAATTTAACTATAAGGATTTTTAATTTCTAAATGCCTTTCTAAGACCTCAACTAAATCCTTATTCTCTATTTTCTAAAATTTGGGGTGTTACACATATCACTTTCGATAATAGTTCCTTGGTAAAATGTTATCGATCTTGTGGCTCCATGAAAAAGATTGTGACACTTTATTCACCGGATTGTTATAGATATTAAAGCCCTGAAGGTTTATGGTTCAAATATCAAATGAAAAAAAGGAATGGAGATTTGTAACCTTAAAAATATTTATTTTTACAATACGTTGTCCTGAAGACAAATTAATATGGCCAGACGCTATAGATAAATATATATCAATTTATTGAAAGTAAAAGCCAAAATTATTATGATGCCGTAAAAATTGTGAGATGAGGCAATGACTTGTGGAAAATGATATCTATAAGGCATGAACCTCTAGCAAATTTAGAGGCCGGAGATGATATGAGAATTGAGGTTTTACTCAAATTGATATCTGGGCACAATTATCTTGGCGGTATACGAATATGACGTAAGTAGTATGAGCTGAGGCATTGAATCTGATGGTGTTTTGTAAATAAAACTAGGCTGTAAGATATGCTGGTTGTGAACCTTGATTGCTAAATTCGACCTCTTAACCGGATTCATTTAAGGACGTACACCCGATTTTAGATAAGTCACGACGTAAACATCATGGTAGTCATGGCATGCTTGGAGTTGATATTATGCAGATATATTGAACATATTATTGTTGAAATGTTGATCATGTTTCTGTCATGTCACTACATCTTGGTCTTCTCCAGGTATGCTTATATCAAATTGTGAATTTAAATATAGATGTTACAGGAAAAACATTGTTAATTGGAATTCATGAATGTTGCTTGAAAATACTTATTTGAGGGTTGTATATTAGAATTGAATATAGACATTAATTACTCCCTTGCTTCCTCTCCAATATCTTATCTTTCTATCATATCTACTTCTCTACATCTTTCTTCTCTCCTTTTAGTATTTATAGTATCGGCGTAATTCTAACTTACTCCCCATATTTTGACTCATCGCAATTCAATCCCTATACTCTTAACTCGGTTGTAACTCAGTCCCTATACTTTGACTCATTCAAATTAGTCCCTATATTTTAGAAAATGAAATTAAAAAATTAATTTTAAAAACCCCATATTTTTAGGGTGTTCTTAATCAGGGCTAGCTCTATAATTTTATAGTTTTTGAAATAACTCCCTACTCTTTGAAACCTTTCACATTATCATCTAAGTTTATTGATATTTTCTCATCAACCACAGAAGAGAACAAAAAAATGCCGCCTTAGAAGATGGAGCATACAAGGTGCTCAGCCAAAGAACAACGTTGGCTATGACTGCGCCGCTCAAATCTCGCACCAATTTCATTTACCCAATAACTTCTCCTCCTTCCTCTACCTCATCTAAACTTCTTTTTCCTCATCTTGCTTTCCCCAAATAGTCCCATCACATTCATATCACTAAAAATTGACCTTTAGTCTCTCACAATAACCCTTATGTGCCAAATAAATTGAAACATATCTTTTTTTTTCCTTTTTCAATATTCCTTTTTTGTTAACTTTCCTATTTTCATTCAAGATAGAATGGTTCAAAAAAAATCCCCAAATATTGTGTCAAATTGATACTTATCAAATCCCAACAAAAATTTCGTAATTTTTGAATTGATGACTTCCAAAAAATAATAAAATATATCTAAAAATGTACTAAAATTGAGGAGCCATCACACCCCCAGACTTGCATCACATCATGTCCTCAAGGTTTTATATTTTAAGACAAATAATAAAAACCATGAAATCATGATTTTAAATTGAACATCACAAATTTGGAAACAATTCAACCTTTAAGAAATTAAATTTTCTTAAAAATCCTTTTCACCTCCCAACAACGCATATAACAAGGAAATTAATTTTGCAAAGATAATTTACAATAGTATGTCATTCACTGGTCAAGTGTTTGCTCTCTACTCTCTCAACATAATCAAGGGCTTGTTTTTCACTCAATTCTAGTTATTGCAACTCATCTACCAAAAGCTTGTTTATCATCTTAATCCCCTCTATATCATCTCATTGTATACACAAATCAAAAGGACTTTCAAAGGTTATGATGAATAACATCGGATAATGAAATGAACGTTGTATATGGAGGAATACTTTAACTAGTGCCAAGCAATTCAGTGATAAACATAAAGACTGAAGGAATCACAGATTTAAATGAAAACATTTAGCCTTATTCTTTTGAACTCCATAATTCTTTTCATTTTTTTCATGTTTTCTCTCTTTTTTATCTTTTTCTAATTCCTTAGCTCTTCTTTTTTTAGTTGTATCCCTCAGAACTAACTAAAGTAATAATGGATAAGAAAGAAAAATTGCATCAGATCAAACAAAATGATAATATATGTTTATATATATGTGTGTGTGTGCAATTTTTCTAAATAAAAGGGAGGCTCAAAGGGTTAAAACAATAACAAAAAATGTAAACGAGATGGTCATTTAGCAAGTTGGCTATAGAAAGGAATGCCTAAATCATTTTTGTGTATGTAAGGAGATTTAAAGCCTCAAAAGATATTCAAGACAAGTTCTAAAGAGGAAATTGCATTAAATGTAATTAAATTAAGGCTCAAATTTCTCACTGGCTGATTGCACTTGATTATTTTATGTTTCTAACCACTAATTTTGGGAAATTAACACTTGTCCTAAGCTAATACATGGCAATTTAAGCACTTTTACATTTAGAGTTCCAATGCATTGAGTTAATTGTATTTTGGTGCTAAATTGAGCATTTTAAGGTTTAAGCTCATGCATTTCTTATTCATGAGCTTGAGATATTACATTTTTGTTTGAATTTGTCATTGTAGGGAGTTTTTGAAGGGACAGGGCATGAATTTCAGAAATTACAGTTTAGTGCCCGAATTTCAGAAATTACAGTTTGGTCCCGTTGCACTGCGTATCTCAATTGGGCAAGGACAAGTTGGGTAATTTGGGAGATTAAAGGAGGGCAAAGATGGAATAAAAATTGTTGGGTTCATTTCTATATTTTTTTAAATAGAGATTAAATGAGTAAGGGTCCCGTTTAGAAGCTTATTTGGGTATCTAGCAAAAACCTTAGATTTTGGGTTTAATTTCCTTAAACCAAACATCCCCTATGCTCATTTCATCCCTAAATCACACCTGAAACCCGAGAGACACATTACACAGCCACCATTTTTCGAACAACACAAAGCTTCATCACCATCACTCTCATCCTCACCTTCACCGCCTCACCACCGTCGGCTTTCCATTTCCACCCCATTCACCAAGGCCGACGGAACCCATCCTCCCTTCCATCAATTAGCTTCATCAATTTCTGATTTTTCTTCATTCAGCTCCCTCATCTTCCATCTCCATCACTACACGCACATCACCACAACAATCCACCTCCATTCACACCTTCCCTCCATTTCCATCAGCTCAAAAAAATCCAGGTCTGCACGTCATTTTTTAAGGGCTCCTTCTCCACTTGAAGCATCATTCTCTCACACCATTTCATCCATAATCACGCCATTTTCAAGCACCATTTCTTTTAGTCCATTATTCACACCATTTCACCCAACAATCACCACATCCTCGGCCTTCACCATCACATAACATTTCATTTGTCATGTCTGACCATTTGTGTGCTTTACTTGGAGCTGGAGCAAAGGTGATGAGAGGCTAATTCTTGGGGTTTCTTGGTGGCAACAATGCAATTGGAGTTTCAATGCTTTATTAGGGGAGTTTTTCTAGCTTCTTTTGTTTCTAGATTATGTAATTGATTTAAATTCTTAATTGTCTCTACTTGATATGTAATTTTGGAACAAGAGGTGCTATGATTTCTATTCGTAGGGGTAGATTTCTTTTGGGTTATGTATGTAATTTGGCGATTGCTTTTATGTGCATAAACCTTAGTGTTAATCACTTGGCATAATGCAATTTGACGTGGTAGCATTGATTATTTACTTTGGATTGCTAGATTGGATTAATGCATTTGCCTTTTGCACTTAGCATTAGACACTAGGTCCATTCTTGAAGGGTCAAATTATACCTTCAAGAAGAGACTCATTGCATGTTGTCAAGGGTTTCCACTACCAAGCGATTTTCTAACAATTGGCTAGTTGACTAATTGTGCATTAGTAACTAGGTCAATTGGACTTAGGCGATTGCCTTTGGTTTTTAACATTCGGTCTTGGATTTTGAACTCCCAATTCATTTGAGAAGCTATGAAGATTGCAAAGTTTTCACTAAGAACCCATTCCATTAAAGAGTTTTTCAAACCACTTTTACTTGCTTTCCTAAATCCAAAAAGCCAAAAACAAGTCCCTTTATATTTCTACAATTGAAAAAAAATACCAAAAAGACTTTTCAATAACTAAACCCCCAGTTTATTTGGTTTTCAATGCATTTAGGTTAGTCTAGGCATCAAAATAAGTTGACTCCTTTGAGAGACGACCCGAGGTTGAGCCACTTTGCTCAAGCCTTGGTTTTACATATTTTCTTGCATTTGACCTCGAGGCGTACTAATCCGACAAAGGTCAAATCACTGGCCTTTTGACATCCTAAAGTCATTTACCTAAACCAAATTTCTTGCATATTTATTAGCATTCTATGATACCAACACATAGCTGGTCTAGCGGTGTAGGACCCGATAAATCCCTTAAGGTCTTGAATTTGAGTCATAGAGGATAAACTTGTTGGGAGGGGAAGCCACAAACCCCGAAACTTGACTAGTCAGTTGCTCGGATATCTGGTAATAGGATCCCAAAAAGGCATCGATTACCTGTTGATGTATCAAAAAATTAGCATTTAAACACTACAAAAAATCTTATTATTTCTGACAGCAAAAAGTTCCGTCATAAATTCCACAAGAATAACGACAGAAAATCTGACGGAATTCCGTCAGAATTTGCGACGAAATTTTGTTTCGTCGGAAAGTGAATTTCCGACGGAATACCAACGGAAATTCCGTAAATGATATTAAAGACAGAATTTCAGTCGGAAAAAGGTGGCATAGTTTTTTTAAAAAAAATTTTACAACAAAAAACTATGTTAAACACTAAACCAAGGCAAACCTGGCACACGAGAAGGTCCCCATTCAGCTTTTCTGATTTGTTCATCACTAAACGAAACCCTCTCTTACATCGCTGCCGGATTCCCACCAGTGCCGTTGTTGCCACCGGATTGCCCTCCATTGCCACCGGATGCACACCTCCGTCTCCTTTCCCTTTGAAACTTCTCTTCCGCCCTGTTGACCCATTCAGCGCCGTCCGCCGCCATGGTGTAAAGGGTCTCCACATTTTCAATTTATTTGTCGTCCATCGCTGTTCGAAAAGGGTCGTTTTAATTTCTTTGGGTTGTTTTATTTCTTCTCTCTTGTTTTGATTTCTTTTTAGTAAGAAATTTCTTCACTCACTCACTCATTATTTTCTGCAATTTCTTCGATTAGCAACAGCGTCGTGCGTGGATCCCTCTGGCCAATTAGCATGCATTTTGTCTCACTTTGCTAATACCCTTCATTGCCAGTACAAGGTGAGCCTTCAAGTTTGTGTTTTTCTTTGTTGGGGCTCTGATTTCAGCTTGAATTTTTGTTTAACTACTGGGAGTTTCATAGTTTCTATTATATTTTACTTATTTATTTATCCATTTTTTTATTTCTACAATTTCTTCACTTTGGTTGATTAGCAACATCACTCTTGTTGTTGGTGAAGATCGGTTGGTCGTTGGTGAATTAATCCTCATATTTTGTTTGGGTTTCGGGTGAGTTTCTTTCTTCCTTAAACAATATGTTTGTTTTCTACTATGGATTTTATCATAGAACATCTGATCCACCCTCAAATGTTCTGAAACAAAGTTTTCATGCCCCGTTTCTATATCTGATCCACCCTCAAATGTTCTTAAACAAAGTTTGCATTTTGTCTCACTTTTGCTCAAATGAAGGGAAAAGGCCTGATTATACTTGGATGGAAGTTGAACCCAATTTTAAGACACAACAAAGTTTTCTCCATAAGATCTTGATTTGTCTCTCTACTTTCTAAAGATGGAACCACATGAATTATGAAGTGTGGAAGGAGCAGTTGGGTTTTGCTGATAAAATAATGAGGTGGCTTATATAGATTACTAATGAAGAATTGGATAAGTCCTTACTAACTTTATTATTTTTTGATGACATTTACATATATAGATAATTCATGATTGTATAAATACGGATATGTCTTGATATTAAAACAAGTTATTTGGTGTGAAATATGAGCTGAATTTACACTAGTGGGGATACAGGATAAGGTCTAAATATTGGAGGCATCCATATCCTAGTCAGTGTGCTAGCACTTTTCTTTTATTATTTATTTTTTATGTGGGTGAAACTTGGGTCCCTATCTAGCCAACTTTGCTTCATAAAGCCATGGTAGCCCGGTATATTGTCATCTTTTTATGCATCTTTTTTCACTTTTCCTTTTCCTTTGTTTTCTTTTTTAATTGTTGTCGTGCGAAATTTGGAGGAATAAATAAGTTGTTCATGGTAAAAAAAACATATTCATAAAAGATTTTCTCTTTGTTTGGGGAGTAAGTGTGATCATTTTTTTTTTTTTGCATGAGAAGAGTAATCACCAAATCCTCACCTTACTTCATGTAATACCTTAATCAACTTTATTTCTAAGATTTATATTTTATACTTAAAATATGTATAGTAATTACAAATATTAAGAGAGTTTCATTAAGATATGGTTCTGTGCAAATAATAATAAAAAAAGGTATATTAAAAAAATTGCACTCATGCCATATAAATAATAAATTTAACTAAATATTTTAATGTCTTCAAACTTGTAACTTAGCTTGGAGTAGTAATTTTTAGTTTTCTGCTTGAGTTAAAGTGTAAACATCCTAATGAAGTTGCTATATTTAAAATGATTTGTGATGGCCAAAGTATTTCTAAGTGTATCCAACATTTACAGTTTATGGTGAATCTAACCCATGTTATAAAATATGTTTTAGAATGCTAGATACACTACAAAATAGTTTAAAGCATTGGATGAATTTGAAAAAATAATTAAAGGAGTGGATTAATTACTACCTTACCCCTTTCTTCTTTTAAAAAATAATTTTAATGCTGGACAAAAATAATTTTTATTGTAAATGCTAGAGAAACATGCTTGTATGGAATTTGAACCCAATTTTAAGATACAACATAACTAAATTACAACTTGGTGCTTATCTAATAATTTGAACTTCCATATCCACTATGTATCTCTGTCCTACTTGACCTAACCTCTTATATCCATTTTTGGACTACATGCAGATAGTGAAAGCTATAGTAGGTGCTGAAGTTGTTTAAAAATAATCAAAAGCAAAAAAGACTAAGTAACAAAGTTGAGGTAAATTATAATTATTTCTTTTACTAATTGATGATTGAACATAATTATTGACAGCATATTTCTTTTATTTTATTTTCATTACTAGATAGCCTAGTTGAGTAGATATGACAACATACAACAATAATCATTATATGATTCATTGATAACATTCTTGCATTAGTCTAATTAAAGTTTACATAGGATTTCTCTTTTTTAGAATGGAAATTCCAGAAAATCGAAGATGGATGTATAATAGAATCAATCCAATGACCAAATGGGTTACATTAGAGTTTGAAAGGGGTGTTGAAGAATTTTTTGATCATGCACGTGGATCCATTCATTCTCAAAGAATGAGAAGGCTTAGGTGTCCATGTGTAAACTGTAAATGTCAGCCATATCTATCATTTGAAGAGGTGAGGACACACCTTTATAGTAAGGGATTCATGCCTGACTATTATATATGGACTAGTCATGGGGAAAACATAACAGAGGATGACTCACTTGTGTTTGAAATACCAATTGCCTTAAATGCCTCACCTGGGGTGTTTGGTAATCAACGAAGTCAATATGAGACGATGGTGATAGATGCAGCTAGACCATGTTTTTGGGGTAATTATAATAAAAGGATTGAAGAGGAGCCAAATCCTACTGCAAAAGCGTTTTATGACATGTTACTTGCTGCACAACAACCATTGTAGGAAGGTTGTGAAGAATATCTGCTTTCAGCAACTTTGCAGTTATTAAGTATTAAGGTAGCAACAAATATGTGTCAACAATCATATAATTTAGTTTCCAAACTCATGCAGAGGAAACAACCTAAAGACACTCTTATGCCTATGGACTTGTATCAGGTAAAGAAGTTGGTGGCGAAGCTGGGTCTTGATTATAAGAAGATCGATTGTTGTGTGAAAGGCTGTATGTTGTATTATAAAAATGATGAAAGTGCTACTCAATGCAAGTATTGTGGTGAAGAAATATATTTCTCCAAAAGGTGTCATGGAAGGAGGAAAAAAGTTTCAAGGAAGCAACTGTGGTACTTACCACTCATTCCAAGATTACAAAGATTATTTGCTTCTAAAAGAACCGCAAAGGAAATGAGATGGCACTATGAAAAATGCCGTGGTTTCAATGTCCTTTCTCACCCTTCTGATGGTGAAGCATGGAGAGTTTTGGATATGACACATCCAAACTTTGTGCATGATCCAAGAAATGTGAGGCTTGGGTTATGTGCTGACAGATTTACACCATTTGGGCAATCTGGGAAGTGTTATTCTTGTTGGCCAGTGATTGTTACTCCATATAATCTACCACCTGATGTTTGCATGACACGAGAGTATATGTTTTTGACATGGATCATCCCTGGGCCCAATAATCCTAAAGGAAAAATAGATGTGTACTTGCAACCATTAATAGATGAATTAAAATTATTGTGGAGTGATGGGGTGTGTACATATGATGCCTCACTAGCACAAAACTTTAATATGCGTGCTGCATTATTATGGACAATCAATGACTTTCCTGCTTATGGTATGTAGTCTGGGTGGATGACAATGGGAATATTATCATGTCCTATATGTATGGAGAAGTCAAAAGCATTCCAATTGAAGCATGGGCGGAAAACATCTTTCGACTGTCATCGTCAATTCCTCCCATTGAATCACACATTCAGGAGAAATAGAACCTCATTTTACAAGAATAGAGTTGAGCAATCGATGCCTCCACCCCGATTAAGTGGAGATGAAATTTGGCTCAGAGTACAAAATCTTCCAAAGGTCACTGAGTATGGAGAACTTGTAATGATTGAAGGGTATAATTGCACTCATCATTGGACAAAACAAAGCATATTTTGGGAATTGCCATATTGGAAAAGTAACTTGATTCGTCATAATCTTGATGTTATGCACGATAAAAATTGTTTTGACAACTTGTTTCACACCGTCATGGACACAAAGGGGAAAACTAAAGATAATGTACAAGCGCGATTGGACTTGAAGGAATATTATCAACGGAAGGAATATGAACTTGTTGAAAGAAATGGGAAAATAGCCAAGCCGATCGCAAAGTACATATTGAAGGAATATTGTCGACGGAAGGAATATGTACTGCCAATAATTGCTCATGATGATGATGAATTGAGGGTGATGAAGAAGAAGAAGAAGATGATGATGATAACGACGAAGAAGAAGAAGAAGAAGAAGAAGAAGAAGATGATGATGATGATGGTCCATATTAAGATTATTATATTGACTTTCATTGTATTTGCTTTTAGTTTAATTTTATCTATTCATTTTTAATATTAATGACTAATGGGTTGTTCGTATTTGAATACATATGCAGATGTCATTTCCTAAGCAGAAATGTACTAAATCTCTATCAAGTGGCCCCCCAGACTTTCACAGTTGTCTACGCAAATAGGAGAAGTTTCAAACAATCATATGCCAATTACAAGTACTCCGGCTGAGGAACAGCAACATATGGGACCCATATCAATTTCAACAGCAAATAATAGCATATTGTCAGCTGGATCATCTTCTCAAATGCACCACTCAGTTAGTAGACAACCAGACTCACAGTCGGAAACCCCATCCTGGGAAATCCCACTTCATATCCCATCTGTAACATCCCAAAAATCTCAATAGCTCTAAAGTAGCTATTTGAGTATATCATTAAGGAAGTTAGTAGAAGTTAATTTGGGCCTCAAGAAAATAGAGTTATTTAAGATTTTAGAAGGGGAAATTATTATAAGATTAAGGGCCAAAAATAGTTATATAAGCTTATGAATTACTTAAATTATAAGTTCCAAAAGCTTATTTGTAGCAAGTTTCATTTGGAAGTTTATCATTGGGATCATAAAAGAGCTTAATTTACATGTCTAGGACATGTCAAATAGTCCCAAAAAATTAGCCATCTTGTTACAAATAAAGACAATTTTATTTAGTAAGCTTCCAACCAATTTTCATTTATAAAAGTAAATAGGACTCATGGCTTTTTCTTGCTTCAAGAGATAAATATTTGGGCTTCAAGAAGAAGCCATATTGCTTCATAAGACACTCATGGTCATGGCTTCATGCATGGTTTATAATGACACATTATCTATCTTGGACACTTGGCACTTGCATGCAAGAAAGCCTTGGTCTCCAAGTAGACATATGCTTGGCCTTCAAGATGATGCATGCGTGGTCACCAAGCACCTTTGGCTATAAATAGAAGTGAAGGCAAGGCATGGAATGTGAGAGGGCTGAGTGAGTGGCGTGAGGTAGAGAGGAAAGAAAGAACGGACTAGAAAAATAAAGAGAAGAAGAGAAAGAAAAAGAGGAAGAAAAATAGAGAGACAAGGATGCCTAGTTAGAGGGAGTGCTTTAGAAAGAGACTCTACAAGAGGTAGCTTTAATCTGCGATTTTGTATATTTTGTTTTGGTTGCATGTATCTTTTTGCCATTTATGCTACAGTTAGGCATGAGAATAAGTAATATCCTTACTCAATTTGTTTTGCCATGATCATGTGTGAAATAGCTTCAGTTATAGTTTACAGTTTACAGTTTTGTAAGGTATTATTCTCATTGGCTTGTTTTGCATGCACAGTTTTTACCATGCATTATATACTAATTATGATTATTGCTATTGAGATTTCCGCAAATCTCACCCCCTCGTTTTATGTCCCACCCATAGGACCGAGTACTTCTAAAGGAAAGGAGAAGCAAGCAAATCTCTAGCTAAGGCAAGGAGGACCTGGAATATTTTGGAGTTTATAGTTAATTATCATATTTTTGTCTGTATGTATAAACTCCATAAGGAGCCTAATTAGCTTAAAGACCTACAAAAGAGCCAAGAACCTGAACTTTACTTCAAGTAGAAAGCAATATCTACATTTAGAAAAATATGAGTGCATGTGAACATGTCTTATTGTGGTAGATATTTATTTGTCAGGTTGTCATTTTAGTTAGGCCGTGATATTTTCCAGATAGATAGTTCACGTCCTAAGCTTTAAATCAAGTACTCATGCATAATTTTTGAAGGTGTAGATTAGGAGATATGGATTTTACAAGTTAGACGTAAAAACTGAAATTTCCTGTGAAATTCTACTATGTCTGGAAAATATAAGAAGGTTTTTTTCAGTGATAATGGGACCAAATTGAGCTAAGATTATATCATGATTATAGATAATATTTAGAGAGCTAAAGTTTGAGCTTTAAACCACTATTTTTGAGTTTAAAAGCAATTAACTATGAATTTTCAAAGTTAGAAGCCCGAGTAAGAGATTTGAGAAAAGTTTTTAGTTTTTGTCATTCTTGGGTTTTCTAATACCATTAGTGGTTCAAACTCAATCAAAGAGCTCTAAATAATGTCCATAGAGTAAGGTATTACACCATCCCTAGGAACTGAGAACTCACAACCCTCTACTCCGCAGGGTCCTCATGCTAGTTATCCTCATTGGGTTTGTGATGCTATAGATGGTCGAACCTGGTTTTATCCTTCCAAGCTTGTGTAAGTCATTATCTTCATAGAAATTTGTCAATATTTTGTCTTGATTTAATTACAGGACTTCAGTGTACACATTATTATTCCAACTTAATCCTCACAACATTGAAACTGAAAATAGAACATAAACTTCAAATCCATAAACCTCATTCAACTTGTGACATCTAGATCCTTAATTCTTAATAAATTAAATTCTAAAAATTGATTTTTCTTAAATTCATCTCAATTAAAATTCAAAATCTATAAGTTTAAACCTTAATTCATTCTAAATGATAATAATACTAAATGTCCAACTCTTCCATCTCTTTCTTAGCCCAACAAACAGAGTTTAAACTTTCTTCTTTAATCATTTCCAACCTTTGATCTCATTCCTCTCCTATAATCAACATCAATTAACCCAGATATCAATTTTACCAATGTGGGTCAACTCTTGTTTTCCCAAATTCATTTCTCTTATTCATTAATCATCCTCAAAGTCCCATGTTTCTAAAAGAAATCAAACCAACTAGAGAAAAGAGTATTTTCATACAAAGATACTACTATTTCCACTACTATCTTCAAGTTACAAATTTATTCCATTAAATCAAACATCATATAATAGAGCATCCCCGAAGCTATAAAACTATTCAATCCAATAAAATATCAACAAATAGAACATCAACTATTTGTTCCCAAAATCCCCTCTGCAACCACATACTAGACAAACAAAAAGGAAGGACATTAAACTTCTTCATCATCCCTATTTACTCTATTTCAACTTAACATCATATGGAATAAAATTTCAATTTAACCTTAATATCAACTGATTTCTTTCCTCCTCTCCCCTACCAACAGCCACACCAAATCAACCAAAAGGAAGAGAAATTCACAACAACTTCCTGTTCCAGTTAAATCTCAATCCCACTACATTAAACATCACAATTTTTCCTCCCCCAGTCATGAGAACGCCAGCCAATACAAGCAAGAAGAAGAACTGAACAATTAACAACCTATATCAAGTAATCATAAGCAGACAACTCCAATGCACATCTCAAAGCAAGACAAAATACTCCCTGGCAGACAGAACAGAGAAGCAAGAAGAACACAAGAATTCACATTCAAACAGATTTACATATTCCACTATCTCTTCCGTATGCTACATACATGAATACACCAAAGGAAAGAACAAAAATTGAGCAACACAAAGGAAATGAAACTCGGACGAACAAGGGAGGATGAAGAACAACAATCCAACAATTCCAAACTTCCTCCAATCACCAAATAATATCCTCTCTTTAAACTTATACTATTCCTAATCATATTTATTGAGAAATTTCGTTCGATTCTTGCCCAAAATCATAAGAACCAAATTGGATGAACAGTAATAAATTTGGGGTTCTTGGAGCAATTAAGCTAAACTCAATTCCCCACTCAAAATCATTTCTCAAAACATCCTAATCGAAGTCTAAGCTTCATTTTAACGGGTTTAGGAGCTTTAAAACACCAAAATCAAGATCAATTTTCCCCCCAAGCTCACTGAAACCGTAAGAAAAGAAGAGAAATACGGAGGAATGAAAGCTCACCCTCAGTCACTTGAGCCTTGGACACGATTTAGAGCTTCCCACCGCCGTTCTTTGCTGCTCCTACCATCGTCCACCATCGCCGTTTAAAGAAACCAGAGAGGAGGTGAGGAACAGAGGGAGAACCGCGGGTGAGAGAAAAGGAAAGGAGACGGAACACGTGGGGAGTATATATAAAAATTGAAGGAATTGATATTTTTAATGGGTCATTTACCATTTTGCCCCTTCTGTAATAACTGAAGATATTTTCAACTAGAGACAGATATTGTCTTTTTCATTTCCCCTTTCCTATTTTACCCTTCAGTGGTAATTTTATTTACCATTATCATTTTCAGATAAATCTGAATTTACTCCCAAAATAATTTCTCTATATATGCTTTAATTTCCAAATTTATTTATAAGTCTTTTTAAATACTAAACAATACCAAAAGGTTCTAAATATTTCCTTATTTAAATTCATTTTCTAACTATTTTTCCTTAATTAATAAAGAAAATAATCCTTAAAAATTATTAAAAATACATCCAGCCTCATGCATTAATTTATAAGGCTTTTTAATTCCTAAATGCCACCCCAAAGCCTTAAATAAATCCTTATTATCTCTTTTTGAAAATTTGGGGTGTTACAAATTGCCTAATATTTTATCAATTTCAATTACTTGATCCAATTTCAATTACTAAAAATACGGTTAAAAAGGATTATTAAAATAAAATCATTAATTCTCATGCATTCCATCCACTCAACACTACAAAAAAAGCGTGTATTAGTAGCGGTTATATAGGTTGATTAGTAGCGTTTTCAACCGCAACTAACACTTTACTAGCGGTTTCTATTTCCGCTACTAAATCTCCCGTGACAAACATTTAGTAGCGGTTATACATAACCGCTGCTAAATCGGTCAACACCGCTACTAATTCAGTAGCAGTTAAAGATGTTCGTACTGACTGTCACCCAAGAGGGGGGGTGAATTGGGTGATAGAATAAAAACTGAGAAATCTTTGCTTTTCAAAATCACAGCTAAAGTAATAAGTAAAGCTCTTTAAGTAAATCTGTTATGCTGCAAATATGATGAGAGTCAAGAGAAGAGAAAATGCAAACAAAGATTTATCCTGGTTCGGTCTATCCCTTTGACCTACATCCAGTCCTCAGGCTCCACCTGAGATTTCAAATCCACTACCTTCTTGTTTAAATCGGGCACAAGAGAAGCCTTTACAATCCCACAAGTTTAGCCGGGCACTTGTGAAGCCTTTACTCCCCCTTACAACTTGTAAGGATACAATCTGTTTCCCACTCAAGATCTCCCAATCTTGAGTATCACTCACAAATATAGAATGATTACAATGAAAGCTTACTTCTCTCTAAGAAGTGGATTTTGTTACTCACTGAAGTACAGGAAGATATATGATGAATAACAATTCTAGAGCTTAACAATTTGAACAATGTGTAATCTAGCTCTTCTACTCAAATCATGATCTTTTCCTTTCTGGGCTCATTTGTGCTCTCATTCTGTTTGCATTAAACTTACTTCATCGAGCCTTATTGCTTCTGATGTCTTCAACTCTTTATATAATGTCTGATAGATTTTTGCCCGTTGAAGAACTAGCCGTTGTATCAGTTCAGAGAGTTGGATAATCTAATGTGGAGTGTTGAAGATGTATTCTGCTATGCATTTACTCCATTGTACTTGATTTTGCTTTAGCTTATCTCTCTTCTTCTATCGCTGAGAGGGTAGGTGAGTTCCAACGGCTCTTTTGATCAATTTTGTATGTTAACGTTAACTTCCATAAGTAGGTCTGAACAACTCTATACTTGGAAAGCTAAAAATAGCCTTTACCATTGATTTTGAATAAATCCCACCGCCACTCAGATTACAGGGTCTGGTGTCTAATCGATTACATATAGATTACTCATAGATTATAGCCTGCATCACTGAGCATCAGATTAGAGATTCATGCGCCACTCAGATTACAGGGTCTGGTGTCTAATCGATTAGGTATATCTAATCGATTACAAACAGATTACACTCAGATTACATTCAGATTACATGATTTCTCTAATCGATTAATGCTCTCTAATCGATTGGGCAATTTTCTCTTAATCAATTACTGGACTCTGATCGATTAGGCTAAGATATTTTAATCGATTAGACGACTCTAATCGATTACTCCAATTTCTCCTAATCGAATGGGCTAATTTTCTCTTATCGATTACAGGGGCCTCTAATCGATTGGGCAATGTACAGTTTAAAGATAAACTTTGAAAAATCATAACTCTCTCAATTTAACTCCAAATCTAGCATATAATATATCCATGGAAAGACAATTCAATCTAGTTTTTAATGATGAAAGAATAATTGCCAAACTCTTTGAGAATCAAAAGTTATGATAAAAATAGTGACTGTCAGGTTTATTCAAAATGACAGTTTTCTGGGAATACTTTGAAAATTCATATCTCCCTCATTTCAAAAGCTTTTCAAGTGAAACTTGTGTTCATAAAACGGGTATTACGACTAGTTTCATATGAAACAAGTTTCATCCCAATCAGATTTATATTTTGAAAGATATAATCCAAAACATAACTACCTGTCTGATGTATGACATGAAAATATTGGGCATATTGAAAAATTCATAGCTCTTTGGATATAAATCATTTTAAGATGAAATTTGTGTTCATGAACCGTGTTGGGAGTCGAGTTTCATACAAAACAAGTTTCATCTAAATCGGAGGTATATTCTATGAGATATAATCAAAATACTAGACAAGGGTCAGACTGAGCGAAATCCAGAATTCGCGTCTGATCGATTACATGCATTCTTCTGATCGATTACACCCCTGTAATCGATTGGGAATTCTTCCTAATCGATTGGGCGACTGCAGAACTGGTTTTATGATCGATTGGGGTGCTCTAATCGATTACAAACACCCTCTTGTAATCGATTATGCATGGGAATGATCGATTATGCGTGGAACTCATGGTTTGATGATTTGGACTTCATTTGTGCTTCTTTTAACTTCCATTTGACCATAGAAACTTCTAATATCAAGTCTAATAATTTGATTCATGATTTAATCATTCAAACTCTTCTTCAATCTCATTAGTAATCATTCTACATAACCAAAAGACTCTATTATTGCTATCAGGATAACTACACAACAGTCAAAGTAGGAATTACACACTTCATACTAACTTTTTGCATATTATAGTTAAATCTATATTTGACATCATCAAAACTAATCATATCCAACAAAAGAAACCGCTAGTAAACAACAAATGAAAATTTCATTTTTTTGTTTTTAATTAGCGGCGGTTTATCAAACCGCTACTAATGTCAAGAAAGAAAGAAAAACGTAATTTTATTTATTAGCAGCGGTTTATAACCGCAACTAAATACACGTATGTTTAGTGGCGGTAAAAAACCGCGACTAAGGATATGATGGATTTAGTGGCGGTTTAGAACCGTTACTGACGTGACATAAGTTTAGTAGCGGTTCTAAACCCCCGCTAAAGTCATCAATCATGAGTAGCGGTTTCACAACCGCTACTAAGTGGGAAAAAAATTTAAAAAAATCAGCACATCAAATTAAAATTGTCAACTAATTTTATCAACCAAATTGCTTTTAAGCAACAATTTACAATTTATAATTAAGAAGGTTTTTTAGCTCATGAACTTATAAAAGAATATATCGAATTAATAATTAGGAACTAATAATTAGCAACGCAAAAACATTTTACTACAATAAAAAGAACCAATTTAATTATAAACAAAAAAAATTAATATTATAGTGTAAACCTGAACCAAAAATTAGATGAGATATTTGTATACAGAACAATTAAATATTACATAAAATAATTATATCTATAAAATAAAAAATTATAACAATTTTTAGGTGAAGGAGATGAAGGAATACAAGGTCGGATGGAAAGAAAGAAAAAAGCTAATTAGTAGCGGTTTATGTGTCTTAGTGGCGGTTAAAAACCGCTACTAAACGTAGCGTAATTTAGTGCCGCTTTTAATTGCTACAAAATGTAGCATATATTTAGTAGCGGTTGTAACCGCTACTAAAGATTCGAAATTGAAAAAAAAATTGATAAAAGAAATGTATGAATATTCTTTAAAAAAACATATATTAATGTTTGATACACGCCGTTATGTAAAATGGTACAAATTAAAAAAAATTGTCTCTTCAATCATCTTCTTGCTCCCGCCTAAGAAGAAAATAATAAACACCTATATCAATTTCTGATAATAAAATATATGAAAAATTGTATAATAACTTTGTAGTGAGCAAACTCACCTAACTACTGGTAAATGCCCGTCTTCTTCCGGAATGTGGTTATCGAAGTTTTCAGGTTCAAAATGCTGGCTGTCTAGTTCCACATCATCTTCCTTACCCATTTCGCAGAGGTCTCGGGGCTTCATATGAATCACCATGTGCCAATCTTTGTGTTTCTGATCTTGCACATAGTAAACTTGTTGCGCTTGTGAGGCAAGAATATACGGCTCGTCATCTGGTACTTACTCTTGTGTGAATGAGTCTTGAGAAATTGACAGATGTGATGCCCAAGCTATCTACTGTAATGCCTCGAGAAGTTCTGGTGTCCACCCACATGCAGTTGAAGAGAGGCACGGTGAAATGGCCTTGATAGTTTAGCTCGATGATATCAACAAGCTTCCCATAATATGATACGCCTCCAAATTGCATGTCAGTATCACGTGAGCTGGCATAACTCCTTGTACCAAATGTGCTTAATACTCCGGAATTTTGGGTAAGGGAACCTTCATTCCGTGCAACGGTGCAGAACTTAAAATTGTTGACGTTGTATGCCGTATATCTCCTGAAATGGTCGAGCGGACCAGTTGCTAGATTTATCATATCAGGCGGATGGGGATTGTTGTCGTTGAGTATTCTGCGTGCAAACCAATCTGGAAACTCACGATGGACTTTTTTATCCACTTCAGCAGACAACCTTGTGCGGCTACGAAGCTGGCGTTTAACATAACGCCGGAAATCCCTTAAATTCAAAACAACAAATCAGAAGATTTCGTGGTTTGTATATAAAATAATACGATGCGTGTGCATATTGTTATGATTCTTACTAAATGTAGGTCTCTACTTGAGGGCAATTTGTCTAGACATGTCTGTGTGCTTGCAACCTCTTCGTAGGAGTGAGCTTGTAATACTGACTTCCTCCAATTGGCTTTCCGACGGGTGGGAATAATGTGTTAGAAGGTGAGTGGACATTGGTGGGGCTGTCATCGACGCGAGGAGGGCGGTTGAACGAGGTCTCCATGTCATCAAAATACCGCGAACAATATGTTAACACCTCTTCACCAATGTAACCCTTTGCTATTGAACCCTCTGGAGATGCTTTATTCCTGACTTACGACTTCAATTTCCCTAGGTATCTGTAATTGCATTTACAATCAGATTACTGAAACAAAAATCATGAAATTACTGTACGGAGTAATTAATCAACTTACCTCTCTATGGGATACATCCAACGGTATTGAACAGGGCCACCCATCTTTGTGTCTTGAACGAGGTGGACAGTGAGATGGACCATCACAGTGAAAAAAGACGGAGGAAATATCATCTCCATATGACAGAGCGTTAGAATTATTTTCTCTTGCAATTGATCCAACTTTGTTGCGTCCAAAACCTTTGCACACAATCGTCAGTAGAAAGAACTGAGTTGAACCAAAACATTTGACACCTCCGGGGGCAGTGTGCTTGTAACAAAGGTAGGAATTACTGGAGCAAAACGTGGTAGTCATGACTTTTCAACCCGGCAATCTTCTTGGCATGCATGTCGACACATCTTGAGATGTTGCTTGAATAACCATCAGGAACCTTAATGTCCTTAAGTGTGGAGAGGAAGACTTCTTTGTTGCCTCTTGTGAGTGTGAATGAGGCTGGGGCAAACTTATCATTCTCATATGGCCAGGCGTCATGACGTATTCCCATAGCCATGAGATCTTTCCTTGCTTGCAGATGGTCCTTGGACTTTCCGGACTCGTTCAGCAACGTGTACAAAACATTGTCACACACATTTTTCTCGATGTGCATGACATCCAGACAATGATGAAGCTTATTAGATTTCCAATAAGGAAGCTGAAAGAAAATGCTCCTCTTTCTCCACTGCTGCACGTTATCCCCGGCCGCATGGGACTGGCCGCGAGGCCTTCTGCCACCGGGCTGAACGTCAACTTGCTTCCCGAATTGTACGTCGAGATCTTCAAGCTGTTAAAGAACATCTACGCCAGACAACAACACAGGTGGATCTCTCATTTCCTGTGATCCGTTGAATCTAATTTTCTGCAACCTGAACCTATGACCTCGAGGAAGGAACCGTCGGTGACCCATAAAGCACCACTTGCGACTGTGGGGGAGGCGAACAGAGTCTTAATCAAAGTTACAGTTAGGACAAGCTAACCCCGTATGCACATTCCAACCAGACAATGTGCCAAGTCCAGGGAAATCGCTAACTGTCCACATCAAAGATGCACGGAGTGTGAATAGCGTCTTACTGTAAGCGTCAAACGTCTCAACTCCGTTGCTCCACAGTTCGTTCAACTCTTGTATCAACGGTTGAAGGTAGACATCTATATCATTTCTAGGAGCTCTCTTCCCCGGAATAATCATCAAAAGAATGAATGAACTTTGTTTCATACACATCCAAGGGGGCAAGTTGTACGGTATCAATACAACAGGCCATATACTGTATGTAGTGCTAAGATTCCCGAACGGATTGAAACCATCTGATGCGAGAGCTAGGCAAACATTTCTTGGGTCCGCAGCAAATTCCGGGAATTCAGCATCAAATGCTTTCCAAGCCTCAACATCCCTAGGATGTCTCAACTTCCCATCCACGTTGGCCTCTGATGAATGCCACTGCATGTGCTCAGCCGTTTTAGATGAAGTATACAACCTCTGAAGTCTTGGAGTCAATGGAAAATATCAAAGAATCTTCGCAGGCTTCTTGGTTGCCCATCGACCCCTCTTTGCCTGTTTGTACCGAGACGCGTTACACCGCTTACATCTGTTTAACTCAGCGTCGTCTCCCCAATACAACATACAATCATTCGGGCATGCATGAATTTTGGTGTAGTTCAATCCCAACTTATTGATTGTCTTCTTCGCTTCGTAGAATGAATGTGGGATTTCTGCCTAAGAAAATGCATCTCCCAATAATTCTAACACCATTGACATTCCCTTATCACTAAAGCCACACAAGCACTTGATGTGATAGAGTTTGACTAGAAATGAAAGCTTAGAGTATTTATTGCACCCTGGATAAACAATATTTTATTGTAAAAAAGATGATTTAACTAACTATAAATGAAATTTCGAAATTTTTAGTAGAACTTGGAAACAATGGCTTATCAGCTTCCGTCATAAGGTCAAAAAAATTCCTAGCGGCATCGTTTCAGAAAAAATCTAGCAGTGGTCCATCAATGCCTTCGTCTGCCTAGGTCCACCCTCTGAATGATCCGGTCGAGTGCATTGTTGGTACTTTCGACCTAGGACTCCAATCGATCGTACACCTGATCTGTAATCTCCTGAATCAACCGTTCCCTCATCCGAGCCTCATACTCCGGATCGTGCATCATAGAGCCGCTGGAAGACGCTTGGCCGGCTGCTGCAGACTGGGCAGTGCTTGCCTACCCAGTCCGGCCATACACCACTGACGGTAGGGCTCCGTAACCCATCCCGCACACACGGCCAGGGTGCTCACAGGTCCCAACGGTGGCCCTGAGTGAGGCAGTGGGGTCTATATTATCCCCCTGCGACTCCTGAAGCTCTCTCTCTACTTCTTCAATTCTAGCCTGAACACAGAACATATATTAGACTTTTTCTACAAATATAATTGTTAAAAAAAATATGATAAATCCAAATAAAAGTAATAGAATTCTTATAATATGCTCCTCAGCCTCTGGGGATGTTGCACTCCCGTCATGGTGCCTGTGTTTCTGACGGTAGAAAAGGCCGTACGTAGCCTTCTTCACTTGCTGCAAAGCTTCGTCCTCCTGAAATTATTGAATAATTTATTATTATATACAGTTAAATAAATATAAATTAAAAATAAATATCAATTAAACAAGAAAGGTTTATTGTTACATACCATCTCTCCGTAGCCGACCGAAAATGGCTTCGTGCCAGCCGTATGATGAACCTTCTGCTGCGATCGGCTGTAAACGCCTTGCTACGATCTCTTCTGTTAACATAAAATAAAATTATAAATAAAAAATATTTCTTAATAATGATGAATACCTTAATAATTAAATTATTAATTATACCTTTCCTAAGTCTCCCCTCCCTCAACAGACATATCTCTTCCAGGCATCCGGAGGGACTCCACCAGGGACATCATCTATCAACTCCTGAATCGACCTGCTCCCACCGGCATCCTTTTGGTTGAACAAATCCAACCTCTTGTTCTTCCAACCGTCACCCATCTTCCCTACTCCCCAATGTTTGAACATATCTCGCACATCAAACTTCTTCTGCAAAATATGAAAAAGAGCATTGAACAAATAATGTACTTACAATTACAATAATATTTCAATAAAATAATAAATAATAAATAGAATTCATATCATTTAAGAAAATCATATTCTTAAAATAATAAATAATAGATAAACTATAACTCAATTAAATTGACCTTCACGATTTCCCTCCATGCAAAATCCTTCGTCTCTGCATTAACCTTCCTTCAGTCTAAAGCGTCAATCGGGAAGCGCTGGTAATTCTGGCCAACATTCCCGCAGAACCTGCCAAACAGTTGACCCCCATTTCCTTTAGGTTGAAGGGTGAACAGGTTCCAGTCAACCTTCACCCTATGGCCGGTCGGCAGGTTGTGCACATCTTGCACACTCAGCGTCCTCCTCGTGGTACTACCAGAGGGTCTGCACAATTTAAAAATACTGTTAAACCCAAGTAAAAATTCGAATTATCTCATAAAAACGATAAAAAATTTAATTCCCTTACCCTGCACTTGTACATTGTATCCAGTTGTCCTTAGACTGGACCGTCTGCTAGCACCCCCGCCGGCTTCCTCAGTGTTCTCACTATTCAACCATTGTTCGAAGTCGTCCAAATTCGGAATCTGAGGAGAGTTCTCATTGTAGAACTCGTTGATGATATGCTCGGGAATTGCCTCTCGATGTATACGTTCCCACTCCGCTTGTATACGCCCCTCCTCTCTCAGTTGATTTTGGCGTTGTCGCTCTTGCTCCTCCTCCTCAACAGTCATATGAGCCTTTCCTTTACCGCGGTTGTTCTTCTCTGCCATAATTGGTGCCTAAACTGGTGTCTGAAAATTTGAATATACTTCTAATTTTCGAAAAAGCCGAATAATGTACGTGCGTATGTCTTTTTCACCAAATTCCTCGTACATTTACGAATGGAACCGAGGAAGTTAAATAGTACTTGAATTTAGTAGCGGTTCATATAAACCGCTACTAATAGTAGCGATTATAAGCAAAAACCGCCACTAATACGCTCCAGCTATAAATGCGACTGTTGCGTTAGTGGCGGTTAAAACCGCTACTAAAATAAACAAACCGCCGCTAATGTCCCACTTCAATTAATGCGTCCTTTCAGTCAATGGCGGTTTTGATATAACCGCAACTAATTTAAAAAAAACCGCTACTAAATCATAACCTCTTATTTACCCGCGGTTTTGGTCTCCAAACCGCTACTAAATTAACGCCATTAATGTTCCCGCCAAAGGGCGCGACCTTTGTAGCTGTTATTTTGAATGTAACCGCTACTAATGTACGTCACTATATTCACTTTGGTCAAACTGACCATTTTAGTCGCGGTTTTTCTCATTAACCGCTACTAATGTGTATTTAGTAGCTGTTTCTTTTTTACGCTACTAAAGTAACCGCTAGTAAACCCTGCTTTTTTTGTAGTGCAATCTTCATATTTTCATGGTCAAATAAAATTGTTCAGTTTTCTGTTTCAAAGTTTAAAATTCAAATTCAAATGCTTTTTTAAATTGATACAAATTCCTCTCAATTTTCTTCAAATAATTCACCAACAAAACAACCCTTTCAACACAATTCCTCTCCCTCCCACCAAAACATTCAACCACCTTTTTATATGAATAATGGAATGAACTTTCAAGTTTCAACATAGATAAAATCTCAATTGATTACACTGTCATAACCCAGGCACATAATGGATTCATGATTTTAGGATCTGCTACAGGGAAATCTAAATTGACCCTAATAAATTAAATAGGAAATAAAAGAAATTACAATTAATTACAAACAAAATTTAGGAAGAGATTATGCCGAAATTTAATCTTGAGCCAATTTAAATTACTAAAAATATGGTTAAAAAAGGCTTATTAAAATAAAATCATCTAATACGAAAATTACGGAAGGAAGAAAGCTCCATCGATTTAGGAAGAGGTTTTGCCGAAATTTAATCTTGAGCCAATTTCAATTACTAAAAATACGGTTAAGAAAAGGATTATTAAAATAAAATCATTATATAAGAAAATTAAGGAAGGAAGAAAGCTGCATCGATTAAGGAAGAGGTTTTGCCGAAATTTAATCTTCAGCTAATAAAAAAATTTCAATTATGATAATCAATATTAATAGCCTAATATGTTATCAATTTCAAACAATTTCAATTACTAAAAATACGGTTAATTAAAAAAGGGATTATTAAAATAAAATCATTATATATGAAAATTAAGGAAGGATAAAAGCTGCATCGATTTTGGAAATATTAGTACTCAAAATTAATATTAATTTTGTCGTTGCATTGCCCACAGTCCTGTAATCTTATATCAAATCCTCTTGGATGACATAATACCACCTTAAAAAGTTTTGGCCTCCAAACCCGACTGACATACTAAAGAATGGTGAAGATGGATATGTTCCGAAATATTGATGACAACAAGGACACATGGTCTGTTCATGCCAAAGTGCTAGGAAAATGGGTTGTCCGTAAGAAGGTTGCTCCCCACCCTATTTGGAAGGTTGGAATGATCTTGGTTGACAAGGACCTTACTAGAGTTGAAGTCTCTGTGACTCACAAACAATCGGTGGACCGATATCGAGAGGAACCCAAAGAAAATGGAATATATAACTTTGAGAACTTTGAAGTTATGGAGAATGAAGATCAGTACAAAGTTACCAGTCATCCTTGGAGGCTAAACTTCCACCCCAACACATTATGTAAAGATTCTTGCATCGAAATTCCTGATCTAGCTTTTAACTTCGCTACCATTGAAGATATTGTCTGTGGGCATGCTCCATCATATGGTTTAATAGGTGCTAAAACAATTATATATGTAACACCTTACTCTAGGGACATTCTTTAGAGCCCTTTAACTGAGTTTGAACCACTAAAGCTTCTTATAAGACCCAAGCATATCAATAAACTTAAAACTTTTCTTAACTATCTTACTTGGGCTTCTACCTATGAAAATTCATAGTTAATTCCTTTTAAACTCAAAAATAGTGGTTCAAAGCTCAAACTTTAGCTCTTAAAATATTCTTTATAATCATGATATAACCTTGGCTCAATCTGGTCCCATTATCACTGAAAAACCTTCTTATATTTTCCAGTCATATTAGAATTTCGCAAGAAATTCCTGTTTTTACGTCTAACTTGTAAAATTCATATCTCTTAATCTATGCGTCCAAAAATTACGCATGAGTACTTGATTTAAAGCTTAGGACGTGTACTATATATCTGGAAAATGTCATGGGCTAACTCAAATGATAACTTGATGAAATATCTATCACAATAAAACTTGTTCACATGCTCTCATAATCTTTCTATGTGTAGATATAACTTTCTACTTGAAGTAGAGTCTAAATCTTGGTTCCTTTGCAGGTCTTTAAGCTACTTAAGCTCCTTATGGAGTCTATACATACAAACCAAAATATGATAACTAACCCATAAATTCCAAAAGTACTCTTTTTATCTCCTTGCCTTTAGCTAATGATCCACCGGCTTCTCCTTTCCTCTGGAAGTGCTCTGTCCTATGGGTGGTGTAATATCCCAAAAATTTAAGAAGCTTTAAAATAGCTAGTTAATGAATATTAAGGAAGATAATTAGGGCCTAAGAAAATAGAGTTATTTAAGATTTTAGAAGGGGAATTATTATAAGATTAAGGGCCCAAAATAGTTATATAAGGTTTTGAATTAAGTAAATTATATGTTCCAAAAGTTTATATATAGTAAAGTTTATGTGAAAATTTATTATTGGGATCATAGAGAAGCTTAATTTACATGCCTAGGACATGTTAAATAGTCCCAAAATAATTAGTCATCTTGTTACAAATAAAGATAATTTTATTTAGTAAGTTTCCAAATAATTTTCATCTATAAAGGTACCTTAGACATATGATTTATTTTGCTACAAGAGATTATTTTAGGCTTCAAGAAAAAGCCATTTTGCTTCATAAGAGCACTCTTGTACGTGGCCTTCTACATGATTCAAGATGCCACACATTAGTTAGTGTGAACACTTGACTCTAGTATGCAAGAAAGTCTTGGTCTTCAAGATTGGTGTTCACACATGGCATTAGATGAAAGAAGCTTTGCCTTCAAGAGTCATAAACTTGGTTTTCAAGTTGGGGAGTAGCCGTGGCATCCTTGCATGGCTCATGATGCCCTCCTTCATCCCTTAATGCCACATGGCATTTTATGAAGAGTTCTCTCCAAGTTCAAGTGGCTTTTCTTCCAAGTTGTTATATGATTGGCTTAAAAGTTTTCTTCCTCCCCTTGTATGCAGCCACAACGTGGCCTTGCCTCCCAAGAATATTAGTTAATCATCCTTCCTCCTTTACACATGTCAAGATGCCATATATTAGCTAGTGGGAAAACTTGACTTTTGAGAAAGCCTTGATTTTCAAGTTGATGTTCACACATATTCTTGGCTCATGGTTTGAAAAATACTCTTCCTCCCCAAGCTTGTGCAGCTGTGGCTTTCTTTATGAATTACACATATATTGCCATACATTTTCTAAGTAGGACACATGGCATCTCATGCTTGTCCTCCAAGAGCACATTGGCGTGGCCACCAAGCACCCAAGAGTCTATAAATAGACTTGTTGGCAAGGAAAGAAATAAGGGAAGGGAGGGAGAAGACGGTGAGGCAAGTGGAAAAGGAAGAAAGGAAGAGAAAAATAAAAAGAAAAAGAGAAAGAAAAAGAGGGAGAAAAATAGAGAGAAAAGGAGGCCTAGTTAGAAGAAGTTATAGTTGAAAGTTTTCTTAAAGTTCTTGGTTAGGAATTGATCTGCCTTCAATTTTACCAGAAGAAAATCAGAGAGCGCAGCGGAAGTGCTGTAGAAAGAGCCAGTTAGAGGACAGAGCACTTCCAGAGGAAAGGAGAAGCCGGTGGATCATTAGCTAAGGCAAGGAGATAAAAAGAGTACTTTTGGAATTTATGATTTAGTTATCATATTTCGGTATGTATGTATAGACTCCATAAGGAGCTTAAGTAGCTTAAAGATGTGCAAAGAAACCAAGAACCTGAACTCTACTTCAAGTAGAGAGTTATATCTACACATAGAAAAGTTATGAGAGTATGTGAACAAGTTTTATTGTGGTAGATATTTTATCAGGTTATCATTTGAATTAGCCTATGATATTTTCCAGATATATAGTACACGTCCTAAGCTTTAAATCAAGTACTCATGCGTAATTTTTGGACGTGTAGATTAGGAGATATGAATTTTACAAGTTAAGCATAAAAACAGAAATTCCTGCGAAAATTCATATATGTCTGGAAAATATAAGAAGGTTTTTCAGAGATAATGGGACCAGATTGAGCCAAGGTTTTATCATGGTTATAAAGAATATTTTAAGAGCTAAAGTATGAGCTTTGAACCACTATTCTTGAGTTTAAAAGAAATTATGTATTTTCAAAGTAAGAAGCCCAAGTAAAACATTTAAGAAAAAGTTTAGTTTATGTCATTCTTAGGTTTTCTAAATAGTTTTAGTGGTTCAAACTCAGTTAAAGGGCTCTAAAGAATGTCCCTAGAATAAGGTGTTACATTTTTTGTATCAGAGCGGAGGTTCTGGCAAAAGGCTAGAATGCTCTGCTAGCGTATCAATTCCTAACCAAGAACTTTAAGAAAACTTTCTACTATAACTTCTTCTAACTATGCCTCCTTTTCTCTCTATTTTTCTCCTTCTTTTTCTTTCTCTTTTTCTTTTTATTTTTCTCTTCCTTTCTTCCTTTTCCACTTGCCTCACCGTCTTCTCCCTCCCTTCCCTTATTTCTTTCCTTGCCAACAAGTCTATTTATAGACTCTTGGGTGCTTGGTGGCCACGCCAATGTGCTCTTGGAGGACAAGCATGAGATGCCATGTGTCCTACTTAGAAAATGTATGGCAATATATGTGTAATTCATAAAGAAAGCCACAGCTGCACAAGCTTGGGGAGGAAGAGTATTTTTCAAACCATGAGCCAAGAATATGTGTGAACATCAACTTGAAAATCAAGGCTTTCTCAAAAGTCAAGTTTTCCCACTAGCTAATATATGGCATCTTGACATGTGTAAAGGAGGAAGGATGATTAACTAATATTCTTGGGAGGCAAGGCCACGTTGTGGCTGCATACAAGGGGAGGAAGAAAACTTTTAAGCCAATCATATAACAACTTGGAAGAAAAGCCACTTGAACTTGGAGAGAACTCTTCATAAAATGCCATGTGGCATTAAGGGATGAAGGAGGGCATCATGAGCCATGCAAGGATGCCACGGCTACTCCCCAACTTGAAAACCAAGTTTATGACTCTTGAAGGCAAAGCTTCTTTCATCTAATGCCATGTGTGAACACCAATCTTGAAGACCAAGACTTTCTTGCATACTAGAGTCAAGTGTTCACACTAACTAATGTGTGGCATCTTGAATCATGTAGAAGGCCACGTACAAGAGTGCTCTTATGAAGCAAAATGGCTTTTTCTTGAAGCCTAAAATCATCTCTTGTAGCAAAATAAATCATATGTCTAAGGTACCTTTATAGATGAAAATTATTTGGAAACTTACTAAATAAAATTATCTTTATTTGTAACAAGATGACTAATTATTTTGGGACTATTTAACATGTCCTAGATATGTAAATTAAGCTTCTCTATGATCCCAATAATAAATTTTCACATAAACTTTACTATATATAAACTTTTGGAACATATAATTTACTTAATTCAAAACCTTATATAACTATTTTGGGCCCTTAATCTTATAATAATTCCCCTTCTAAAATCTTAAATAACTCTATTTTCTTAGGCCCTAATTATCTTCCTTAATATTCATTAACTAGCTATTTTAAAGCTTCTTAAATTTTTGGGGACAAGGAAAGAGGGGGGTGAGATTTGGGAAAATCTCAGTAGCAATAATCACAATTAGTATATAATGCATGGTAAAAACTGTGCATGTAAAAACTGGCCAATGAGAATAATACCTTACAAGCTGATAACTGTAAACTGTGAACTGTAAACTGTAACTAATTTCACACATGATCATGGCAAAATAACTGAGTAAGGATATTACATATTCTCATGCCTAACTGCAGCATAAATGGCAAAACTATACATGCAACCAAAACACATATACAAAATTGCAAATTAAAGCTACCTCTTGAAGAGCCCCTTTTTACAGCACTTCCGCTCTGATTTTCTTCTGGTAAAACTGCAGGCAGATCAATTCCTAACCTTAATAAATATAAGCAAGGAGATTACTTTTGGTGCAAGGGATAAACCTTTTACTACTCTTTCTCTTAAAATTTCGGCCATACCCATAAAAATTCCTTCTCTAAATTTTTTACCATAAATCAAAACTTCTTTTATTTATTACATGCTATAACTTGAGGCCATTATTCTTAGTAAGCATATGAACACTTTCTTCTCCCATTTAGAATTACTTCTATACAATTCAACTCTTTATCTAACTATAGAATTGTATAAAAAGTAGGGAGATGAGAATATACTTGCCAAGAGCTTAAAGAAAACTTTCTACTATAACTCCTTCTAACTAGGCCTCCTTCTTTCTCTATTTTTCTTCCTCTTTTTCTTTCTCTTTTTCTTTCTATTTTTCTCTTCATTTCTTCCTTTCCTCTTGCCTTCACCGTCCTCTCCCTCTCCTTGCCACATCTCTTTGCTTCCAACTCCTTATATAGACCTCTAATGGACTTGGATAGCAAGCTTCCTTAGCAACTTGAAGAGGAAGCTTTTAATTCTTGCAAGACATGTGTCTTATGTGGCTGCCTTATTCTTGAAGACAAAGCCACGTTTTTGTGGCTATTATGAGAGGGGAAAAGCTTTCTCATGAAGCCAACAAAGCTTCTTAAACAAGAATTATAACTTGACTTGGTGGGCAAGCCAAATATAGGCTTCTAGAGGAAGCTTTGGACATGTGAAAGGAGGAAAAATAGATGGATTGCTCCATCTAGAAGGGCTGCCACGTTTTGGTGGCTGCATGAGGCTAAATGGCTTCTTCTTGAAGCCTAAAATTATCTCTTGTAGCAAAATAAGTCATATGTCTAAGGTACCTTTATAAATAAAAATTATTTGGAAACTTACTAAATAAAATTATCTTTATTTGCAACAAGATGACTAATTATTTTGGGATTATTTAACATGTCTTGGACATGTAAATTAACCTCTTCTATGATCCCAATAATAAACTTTCGCATGAATCTTGCTACATATAAACTTTTGGAACATATAATTTACTTAATCCAAAAGCTCATAACTATTTTTGGGCCCTTAATCTTATAATAATTCCCCTTTGATAACTCTATTTTCTTAAACCCAAAATTAACTTTTACTAACTTCCTTAATGATATACTCAAATAACTACTTTGGAGCTATTGAGATTTTTGGGATGTTACAATATATATGCCCTTTATGCTTTTTTAGTTAAAGTTATAGTTATAATTATAATTATAATATAATTGTAAGTATTATAATTATGTATATGAATTTATTTATGTATCATTTGACAGATGCATTTTTACTTTGCCACAATTTTTCACTCAGATGCAAACACCTAACTGTCCAATAATTACAGATGTGATTGGATTCTTGCACTCATTTGGAACACTGCATGACCAAAGGAAGGAATATGACTCAATCAAAAAGCAGAACTTTATCATTGCAGACCAACGGTTGCAACATAAAATTTTGATATGTGTTTTTTTCCTTCATAAAAAGAGTATGTTAAAACCGTCTTTTTCAACTCATCACTACTTATGGCTGACAATTTCGTATGCCAACAGTGAGAACACAATCAACATATCTTTGTGGGGAATTTGCGCAGAGGCTACATATAATAAGAAGACTGAGGATATGGAACCACCCATCATTGTTTTGATTCATTTTGCTAGAATTAATAAGAATATAGGTACTGATCGCATTATTTTGCTCTCCATTTGCATTTATTGGTAAACTAAAATTTAATTAGATTTAATGATAAACGAATAATTTATAATGCCAATGGATTCATGATTTAATCATCATTTGTTTAAATAAATAGGAGTATGACCACCTTAATAATGCATTCAATGCAACCAAGGTTGCCTTCAACCCAGATATTCCAGATTCAAAGATTCTAACTGAAAGATGACTAATGTAAACATATAGAGTTTTCTAAATTAATATGTCCTACAAATTATTTCAATTCTTATGTTAAGTATTTTGTTTCTTAGATGCAGGTTCAGCCAAGACTCGTGTGGCATTCAATTGTTTACCTGATATCAAATCTTGATAGTGGAAGCTACTCAAAATACTATCATTTTCCACTATAGAGACAATGGATATGATTCTACCATATAGCACAACCAAGAGTCATTGGCAAAGACAAAAGAGAAAAAGAAGCTAACACTTAGAGAATATGTTGCTTTCAGGCTCATGCATAAGAAATCAGAACAATCAATGCTTCTATATTCAAAAAAACTATTGCAATAGTTCATTGTGGATGCATATTCAATGGTAGAAAGTGACAGATTAGACTACTTTAGGATGCACCAGAAGGAATTAAGAATTGATCTGTACAGTGGGATTAGCGATGCAATTACAAGGGGTGAGACAGATCCTTCTTCAACTGGGAGAATGGTGATCCTGGCTTCATCATTCACTAGAGGAGCAAGGTATATGATCCAAAATTATCAGGATGCTATGGAAATATGTGTATGGGCTGGAAACCCATATTTGTTTATTACATTCACGTGCAATCCAGCTTGGCCTAAGATCATATGCCACTGTACTCGAGAAGACTTAAATGAATCAGATAGTCCTGAAATTTTAATCAGAATTTTCTCCTTAAAACTAGATGCTTTAATGAATGTTTTGAGGGATGACAAGATTTTTGGGACCATCAAAGTAGGTAAAAAAAAATTTCTGGTTTGCTAATCCTAATTTTTTTATTTATGTTACTTACACATGTTTACGACATTCTCAATTGTGTTTGTCTGACAGAGGTATACATAATTGAATTCCAGAAAAGGAGTTTGCCACATGCACATATTATATTGTCGTTACTGGATGCAGATAAACCAAAGACACCCTCCGATGTTGACAAAATTATTTCAAGTGAGATACCTGCACGACCCCTGTGGAGGGTCAAACAATAAAGCTGCATGCATGAAGGATGGATTTTGTTCCAAATTCTTTCCTAAGGAATTTGTCAATAACATAATTGTAGATGAGAAAGGCTATCCAACATATCGCAGGAGACAGGATGGACGTACAGTTGAGAGGAAAAGAGTAAAACTTGACAACAGATATGTTGTTCCCTACAATTCAACATTGTTGAAATTGTTTCGTGCTCATCTGAATGTGGAGAAGACAAATCAAACACGTGCAATCAAATATCTATTCAAATACGTGACTAGAGGACCCAATCGTGTCATTGCTGGCATATACAATAACAGTAACTCATGTGAACCTTAGAGACCCTTTGATGAGATAGCACATTGCCTTAATTGTAGATATATCTCCTTATGTGAGCTACTTGGAGGATATTTTCATTTGAAATTCATCATAGGTTTCCACCTGTGCAAAGGTTGAGCTTCCACCTACCACAACAACAACTAGTGTACTATTCTAGGCATGACACAATGTATTCTTTGTTGGATCAACCTAGAATCAAAGAGTCTATGTTCCTTTCTTGGATGCAAAAAAATGAAGATGACCCGTATGCAAGGAAACTAATATATTTGGAGCTTCCTAATCACTATACTTTTGACAATAAGAATCGGATGTGAAAATTTTGGCAACGGGGTGGATCTATCGGTAGATTGGCACATGCGACGCCGTCTCAAGGAGAGTTATTCTACTTGCGGCTTGTGCTCACAAAGGTTAAAAGACCAAAATGCTATGAAGACATAAGGACTGTTAATGGCGTTGTGCACGCTACATTTAGAAAGGCATGTAATTCTCTTAGGTCGCTTAATGATGATCAAGAGTTTGTAGACACGATTAAAGAGGCTTCGTTATGGGCATCTGGAAATTATCTTCGGAGATTCTTTGTAAGCATGCTACTAAGTCACTCTATATCTCAACCTTCTATTGTGTGGGAGCAAACGAAGAAGATAATATGTGAAGATTTATTGTACGTCAGCCACAATAACCAATGTCACTCTGGTACCAATTCGTCATTCCTCAATCATATTTATTTAACGCATAATTACTAATTTTTTGAACTGAAATTTAACGCATAGTTAATAGCTTTATGTCCCTACAACGTGCATCCACAGTTATTACTTTATAGTACTACTATTAAATATTAAATATATTGATAAATGGAAATGAAGGACAACAATATTTGCATTTGCAATTTGTTGATTGATTGACACACTTTATATTTTGTTTTAACAGAGATTGAATTTAATGAATTGAGAAAGGAGGAAGATGGATTGTGTCAAATTGAGCAACTTCTACAAAGAAATGGGAAGAGTCTAGCACATTATCCATCTATGCCAAGAGCAAATTCAGTAGACTACTTTGATACAATGAACCAAATTATCCTTCATGAGCTAAACTTCAATAAGGATCATGAAAGAGAAAAGTGTGAGATGTTGAAGTCATCAATGAATGAGGATCAGAGAATCATTTTTTGATTTTGTGATGGCAGCAGCTGTTCAATAAAAAACCGGGGGTTTCTTCTTTGTTCAAGGATGCGGTGGAACTGGTAAGACCTACCTTTAGAATACACTCACTGCAGCAGTACGAGCATGTAGGGGGACTACATTAAATGTAGTGTCAAGTGGAATAGCTGCAACTTTGTTTCCATTTGGTAGAACAGTGCATTCCAGGTTCCACATTCCTATTGCAATTAATTAGGATTCAATATGTGGCTTGACCTAAAATTCGCCAGAAACAAACATCATCAAAGCATCTAGCCTAATCCTTTGGGATGAAGCACCCATGATAAAGAGACATAGTGTCGAGGCTCTTGATCGTCCATTGAGAGATACAATTAAATGTGATTCAATCTTCGGTGGTAAGTGCATTGTCATGGGAGGTGACTTCAGGAAGATACTACCTGTAGTGCCAAGAGGTGGGAGGGCTGAAATTGTTGATGCAACATTAAACACGTCCAACTTATGGCGTGAGTGTGCATTAATGGAGCTCAAGAAGAACATGAGACTACAATTCTCAGATGATCCAGAGGAACAAGCATTAATCAGGTTATTCTCCGAATGGTTATTGAAGGTTAGACATGGGGAGATTGGACTACCACATGATGGAACTACAAAAATTCAAATGCCAAATGAATTATTGTTGTCAGATGAGGCTGATCCTATTATATCAATAGTTGAAGCTACATTTCCAGATTTATCAGATCACTTATTTGAGGAAAACTATTTAACAAACCGTGCAATTTTTGCTCCTACAAATGAGGTAGTCGATAGTTTGAATGACTACATTTGTTCTTCACTCCCAGGTGATGTGGTTGAATATCTCAGGTCATATGCAATCAGCCACACGGGACAATGTGAATGATAGGTTTGAAGATTTGTACAATATTGAGTTTCTGAATTCAATCAATTGTTCTGGAATGCCCATCACATATTGAAGCTGAAGGTCGGAGTTCCAATTATGCTAATAAGAAACATTGACCAAGCCGCAGGTCTTTGTAATGGCACCAGGTTGAGGATTACGCATCTTGGCAAGAATTTCATTAAAGCAGTTGCTCTCAATGGGAGCAGCATTGGACAAGAAGTTCTTATACATCGCATGGACATGAATCCATCAGAATCTAAGTTACCATTCAACATGACAAGAAGGCAATTCCCTATTATCATTTCTTTTGCAATGACAATAAACAAAAGTCAAGGACAATCAATGTTGACTGTTGGTTTGTACCTACCGAGCCCTGTATTCTCAAATGGTCAGCTGTATGTCGCTTTGTCACGTGTGAAGAGTGTTAAAGGCTTGAAAATACTAATCTTGGACGAAAAAGAAGAAGTATAAGCAAGACCAGTAACGTAGTTGACTTGTCCGAGGTTTTGCATATCCGCAAACGCACGGGTCGTCAAAAATAGTATAGAAAAGGTTGTCATTCCAACAGGGACTAAAGCAAAAGTGGATTAATTATCGCAATTATATTATCAATTGGGTTGAGTGATAATTTTTGTATTTTGAATTTTAAAAGTACCTAAAATGAAAATAACTTGACAAGTTCTAAATTAAAACTTTAAGTTAAAACAAAAGATATCTAGGATTATTTATCCACTTTGTATTTCATGATGCTTGATTAACCCTACTCTAGTGACAATTAATGAATACTAGTCGCTGTTTGAAATCATATCCATTTGAATAACTCTCTCAAGCTTACCCAAACCTTAATTAACACTAAAATGCATAATCTCTTACTACATATTATGTTAACTAGTCCTTATAAACAACACACTTCAATTTTACACAACTTGGTTAATGAATATCTCTATCTCACTAACAAACTCTCAATCCCAATTTGGAATCTCAAGACAAATTTGGATTTAATCTAGTTCCTTACCTAATTAATGCTCTCTCAAGCCACTAATTAAGCAAACAATCTAAATGTTGGCTACCCACTTAGAAAACATTAAGCACAAATTAAATCCACAACATAATAATCACTAATCATCAAAAGAAAAAGTGGTTCAAGCATCAATCCATACAAAGCCTCAAAATAAACCTAGAACAAATTAACTAGCTACTCATAACTACAAATAAAATCACAAAATCATCAAATCAGCAGCCACAAATTCAAAGTCAGATAGCATAACTAGAAGGAAGAAGAAAATGAACAAGAATTGTTCAGAGAACTCCCCAACAAACGCCCTTCTTCCTCTTCCTTTCCTGTACGAGCTCTCTTGGCAGATCGATGAAGCTTACGGTCCCAAATTAACCACCTCCACAGTCCTCTCGTCCTCCTGTGGAGATGGAAAATCACACACCTCTCTTCTCTCTAGTTCTAGCTCCCGCTCTCGGCCTCACGCAAGAGGAAGAAGACGATGTGTGCAAGATGAACAGTGACCACCACTCTTGTCTCTCAATCCCCTGAACCTCTTTTTATCCAATAAGTTTTAGGTCTCATCTTTCTTTTTCAAAGTCCAAACGGTGCCGTTCCCATCTTCTTGTCTTTTAGCGAATTCACTTGAATTAATACTTCGGTCCACATAATGCTCCAAAGTCCAATAACCACCGAAACTGATTGATCATTGAACAAAGAAAAGGAACGATTAACATTAACAATATAAAATAAAAATTAAAGAAATAGTATACTAACAGTAGTAGTAATATAAAAAAAAGTAATACCCTAAACTATTTTTTTTTCTTTCTTTTTCCTTTTTTTTTTGAAATTTTAAACAATTGTTTATTTATTTAGTACTTTAAAATATTTTTCTTTTAATTTTAAAATCAAGATATTTATTATCAAATCCCCCAAATCGTGCACCAAATTAATATCTTATCAAATCTCAATAAATCCCTTTAATGTTGTATCAATGACTCCCCAAATATACCTAAAATATATATCAAATCTAATTAAAAATGGGGAGTCATCAGTAGTATACAGAGAGGTTTTCCAAAATTTGTACACCAATTGACCTCATTTATTTTACAATGGAAAGAAATTTTATTTTAAGCTTTACAGTTATAATTTTTTCGCAAACCAAACTGCGTTTACATAATTTTTATTTAGGTGTCCGGATTGTGCATATGTATAATTTTTATTTTATTACAACTACTACTGATTGCACATCCCTTATGAAGATATCGTTCAACTTAAATCATCGTTAATGTGGAACGCTTAAATATTAATCATCACGCAACGGCTAGGTCCAGAGTCTTGTTATATATATACATGGCAGATTCGAAAGCATATACTTATGTTTTTTTTTTTTTGCTTAAAATAGTGGTGATTGATTTCAAATTATTAGTAATGAATTTATTTTTGTTAATAGGGAATCACATTAGAAAATTTGCCCATCTGAAAAAAAAACCATCACAACATATTAGCAAAGCATTTGTAGTAGTTAATGTGATAGTAATTTGTAAATTTGTCTTTATTGATTATAGTTTTTTCCAACCCACATTATATCTCTTTTCTACAAATATCTACCCAATCAGATCGATTTTAAAACGTCTTCCACCACAAATATCTACCAAATCAGATGAATTTTAAAACGTATTCCATTGAAATCCCAGCTACATCATCAATTGGAAAATTAAAAATATACTTTTCTGTATCAAACAAAAAATATACTTTCTCAAACTCTGATTATTCCTTCTTTTTTTAAAAAAAATAATAGCATTTAGCTCATAAATTCTTAATTCTTAATGATTGATTCCACAATTATAGCAACAATATATTACCATGAGTTTTGTTTTATTGAATTATATATATATATATGGTAGATTCAAAATCATATACTTATGTTCTTTTTTGTGTAAAATAGTGGTGATTGTTTTTAAATTATTAATAATGAATTTATTGTTGTTAATAGGGAATCACATTAGAAAATTTGCCTATCTAAAAAAAACCATCACAACATATTAGCAAAGAATTTATAGTAGTTAATGTGATAGTAATTTGTAAATTTGTCTTTATTGATTATAGTTTTTTCCAACCCACATTATATCTCTTTTCTGCAAATATCTACCCAATCAGATGGATTTTAAAATGTCTTCCACCACAAATATCTACCAAATCAGATGAATTTTAAAACGTATTCCATTGAAATCCCAACTACATCGTCAATTGGAAAATTAAAAATATACTTTTCTGTATCAAAGAAAAAATATACTTTCTCAAACTTTGATTATTCCCTTTTTTTTAAAAAAAATAATAGCATTTAGCTCATAAATTCTTAATTCTTAATGATTGATTCCACAATTATAGCAACAATATATTACCATGAGTTTTGGTTTATTGAATTATATATATATATATATTTATGGCAGATTCAAAAGCATATACTTATGTTCTTTTTTGTGTAAAATAGTGGTGATTGTTTTTAAATTATTAGTAATGAATTTATTGTTGTTAATAGGGAATCCCATTAGAAAATTTGACTATCTAACAAAAAGGGTCGCAACATATTAACAAAGCATCTATTATAATTAATGGGATAGTAATTTGTAAATTTGTATTTATTGATTATAATGTTCTATGTTCTTCATGCATTTACTTGATGAGAACTTTTTTCCTTTCCAATTGACACTAAGTTGTTGTTGCATACTCTGACAACTTTTACAGTCTCCCTTACCTAATAAGTATAATGGATTCCCGAAGGAAAATGTATTTTGATAGCATTATAGTTTTGTTCATTGCAAACAATAATTTCTCTTTTCTGATAATTCAATTTTGGGATAACACAATCCGTGCATTGTATGGGGGTATCACTAGCTTCAATCTAATACCACCTAGCATTCTAATTATAGAGAAATACTTACATTCATCTATCCAAGCATTAAAAATTTCACTACGGTTTTTATCAACCTTCCATGATGAACACCTATTATTAAAGAATGCTCTTACCCAACACTTTGCAGGATATGTACATGCTAATTTTGCTGCTTCCTTGTTTATTTGTCTTAATGATGTAAGCCTGTCATTAGATTGCTCTTCAAATGTATTCCATGCACAAGCAAAAGAACTTCTTGAAAATATTTCCTCTCCATTTCTTTGTACAGTTTTTAGATATATGCCTAACACACCATCTATGCTCTGCCTCAGGTAGCAATTTAGATACCACTGTAGTCAAGTCCTAAATAAGAAGATCCCAAAAAATATAAAATTTCTTATGTCACAGATATTCCAACAATCAAACTGAATGATAAATTCGAACAAATAAACCTTTCTGCATGTCGGACATTAGTGTGATTCAAGCTCCATCACCTAAATCTAAAGATGTCTTCAACCAAGCTAAAAATCACCTCCAGTTGAAAGTTTTATCTTTCTGCATAATACCAATAACTATTGGATACAGAGAGTCATTAGCATCAATCTCAATTGATGTGAGCATTACGCCACGTGCATGTCCTTTCAAAAATGTACCATCCACTCTAATGATAGGCCTACAACCTGTTTTCCATCCAGTCTGTGCAAAAAAAATCAATAAATTAAGCTAAGTCGGACTCTAACAGATGTAACATATCTAACTATAAACAACGTATCTAAATTACCTTATCCAAATCAATAAATTAGTGGAATAAGCAACATAAATATGTAACAGCTCTAACTTAACATATCTAATTTAGCTTCACATTTCTAGCTCAAAACATTAATGAAATAAGCAATAACAAAATGTAATAGCTCTAACTTAACATACCTAACTTAGCTTAACATTTCTAACTCAAAACATTTATGAAATAGGTAAAAAATAACTTTTACATATCTAACTTAGCTTTACATTTCTAATTCAAAACATTAATGAAATAAGAAACAATAAAATTTTACAGATCTAACTTATCTAACATATATAACTTAAAATATAAGAAGTAAACTTGTGACCTTCATAGCATTGAGGCATATGTTCATACAGCTGAACACTCTTTTGCCACTTTCAAGCGCCTCTTTTCTAAGCTGAACACACAAATATGAGCAAGGATTAGATTTCCTCATCTCATTTCAATATACCTCTAGATTATTCAACTCATCCTTGTAACTCTCATCCATCTCTCGCATAATCAACCTTTAGCACTTTTGCACCTGTACTTGCTCACATTTAACTTCAACTCAGCTTTAAGATCCTTCTTCATATCTACCACTTTATACTTCAACCTTTCTTGCACCTTCCTCTTAAAGTAGTCGGCCAGCCACTTCACTGATGCCTTGGGGTTCTTAAAAACCCTAGCACATTTGTGTTCTAAGTGAAGAAGAGTCTACACCACCAGTCCTAGGTTTGAACTATCTTTGGATGCATATAGTACAAATAGGCAGGCCTCTCACATGTTTCCTTAACTCTCCAAGGGTTTCTTTTAAAGAGCTTCATTTACACTCAATAATTATTGTATACGTATTTATGTCATCCATCGACTCCTTCTTGTTTGCATATGATTTGCCTAGCATAAAAAATTCATTGCCTTCTGAACCATTAGGCTCTTCTTGGACCCTCACTTATTGTAAAGGCCTCCCACTGTTATGATGGCCCAATTCATTTCCATTCCCCTCATCTTCTGACTCACTGCCTCTATCATCATCCTCTGCTTTCAGCTCTTCACCACTATCATCATCACTGTTATCACTATCAACCTCACTATGAGACTCCCCTCATCTTCACTAACTATCACACCATCATTCTCTCCATTGTCATCTCCTACCTTAGTCAACACCTCTTTTGTATGTTAAGCATGCTCTTCAAAAAACTTCCTCCTCATTTGAGCAATAACATCGATGAAAGTCTGTAAATAAGCCACTCAGGCTCACCAATCAATATTCTCGCTATCATTCCCATCACTATCACTCCACCCATTCTCATCTTCAATCCTATATTCATTTTTGGCATCAACCACTTCATCTGGAAGACTACTATTTGGCCCACCGTCTGGACAACCATTCGACCCACCTTTCTGACCACACTCAGGACCACTACCATCACTTTTACTTGCCATTTCACAAATAACCCTAACCAAAAAGTGCAACAATTTAACAACATGTACAAACGTACAAAGGGAGATCTGATAAATCACTGTTCAAATAAAGAAACTAAAGCATTGCAGACAATTGAGAGTTTCCATACCTAAATATCAAGGATGTATCTCTGGTTTATTTCAGATCTACAAGAGTCAAAATCCACATGCATCCACTTCGATTTAACCTAACTTATCTTTCACTCAGCTCAAAAATCGGCTTTCCTCTCTAGTTTATCAAAAGTGTGATTTTACCCTAATCCTTTCTTCTCAAACCCTTTAAATCCCTTACTAACTCATCTTTCCATGTCAATGCCACACACACTATGTTTCTGCCATGTCTCATGCTAGCATTCAAACCTCTTTGCCAGCAAGACATTTCAATGGTTAACGTTATGACTCCATCTATTGTGGTCCAAGCTACTTCTAGGGTAAATACGCTCCTCCGTTGCTTTGGAACACTAAGCGCTCTTTTTGGGTTACTTCTGGGGCAAAAATGGAGCTTAATTCAATAAAAAAATCATATCATGTGATAAGACTTCCAAATAGCATATTGGATGGTTTTCCGTCCCAAAAGGGATAAGTTACTGAGTCATTGACGTCCTGAATGGGATAGGCATTCATGGCTTGTCATCATTGAGGGGATAAGCCTTAGTGGCTTGACATCCTTTGAAAAGGATATATTCATGGGTTTTTGCCATTCCCTCTAATTAGGAATAGACTTATATGGCTTGTGTGTACGTCTATCTACTAGGGAAGATAGTCCTTCAAATTATGGCTTGTGTGTACGTCTTTCCACTAGGGAAGATAGGCCTTCAAACTTGTTTGGTTAGCATTCCCCCTATGGAAAATACTTAAATAAGGTATGCCATATATAGTGGGAAATTATGAAAATATATTTCTATGAAATATACAATTATCTCACTTGACACCTTACTTGCACATATTTGCATGTATAATTAGTAGGATTGAGCATTACTGAGACTTTTGTCTTACCCAACTCTTATGCTTTTCAAGTTAAAGTTCCCGTGTGAGCCGCTAGGGAGAGCTCATGAGGCTTGGATATCTTTGTAATTCTTACATACTCTAACACTATGATTATAGTTGTAGATCCACACATCAACAACATTATATTTTGATTTTGATTATATGCAAGGAATGATTTTAAGGAAATCTTTTGGTGATTATGCTTATGGTCGAATATGATTTCATGGGCTTCAAGAAACTCAAGTCCCAAGAGTTACTACTTGTGATCTATAAAGATGAGTTCTTCTGTTAATAACCATGTTAGGGGTTTAATCCTTCTCTAACATAGTTAGGTTGCAAAATATTGAGAAAGGATTTGAATTATCTATGGTAGCTTTCAAATGTTAGAAATTCTCTTTTAAGTCATAGATAAATTGATTAGGTGGTTTAATTCTTTCCAATCATGATAGGTAACTCAATGATTTACACTACAAAAAAACACGAAATTACCAAAAAATTCATTTTTCTGACAAATTTCCGTCCGAAAAAATTTTTCTGTCAGAAAAGAATTTCTGACGGAATTTTTTCATCAGAGATTCCCCCGTTGGTGAGTAAGTTCCAGCGGATTTTCGTCAGAAATTTGATTTTTTTTTTGTAGTGGTGTTAACCTTATCTATCATGATTGGCTAAATGGTGGTTTAAGCAAATAAATTGTTATGAGAAGAGGACTTTACACCTGAGAGGTACCATGAATTGTGAGTTGTCAAGGCAACAACTCACACCTGCAAGGATACTAATAAAGCTAAGGAAGCAAAGTAACATTTGGATTCAGGAAATGTGTTCTTGTTGAATAATAAAGCTAAGGAAGCAAAGAAATGTGTATGTGTGCGCGCGCATGTGTGAGTTTTATCATCAATGGAATGAGAACATAAAGTGTGTTCTCCCACCTTTCAAAAAGTTGTGCGGCCAGATAAGTTCCTAATAAGAGTAACTATGAAGTACGAATGAATGGTGGAAAGAAGGGTATAATAACAAGCGAAATGGCACTACTACAAAAAGCCCATTTCTTGTCCCTAATTCACGTCACTTAATTATAAAACAGACATTGAAAAGAGCTTGGTGGCATTTTTGTAATTAAATATCATGCTGAAGAAGAAACCACGTCACAATAATGGCAGAAATGTGACGTGGATTATGGGTGTGAGTAACCACGTCACATATTATAATTATGTGACATGGTTTTCCTCAAGTTTTTAATTTTTTTTATAATAAACCACGTCACATATAGAAAATATGTGACGTGGTTTGTAGTAAATAATCAGGTTTTCGAATTTTTTTTTTAATTTTTAATAAACCACGTCACATATATAAAATATGTGACGTGGTTTCATAGATAATCAGGGAATTTTTTTATTTTTTAAGAAACCACGTCACATATAAAAAATATGTGACGTGGTTTGTGGTTTTTCTTTTTTTTTTTTTTTAGAAAGCACGTCACATATAGAAAATATGTGACGTGGTTTCATAGATAATCAGGGATTTTTTTTTTAATTTTTAAGAAACCACGTCACATATAAAAAATATGTGACGTGGTTTCTCCTAAACGACGTCACATATTAGATATATGTGACGTCGTTTTGGAGAAACCAAGTCACATATTTTCTATATGTGACGTGGTTTCTTTAAAATTAAAAAAAAAATACAAAACCTGATTTAAGCTAAGCCTCATCGTCTTCATCGCCCAAATTTCGCTAGCGCCAGAAACCTTAAGCTCCCTCCAAATCCCTCAGCTCTCTCCTCTCTCCCTCACCCCTCAGCTCTCTCCCTCAGCTTCGGTTGAAGAAGAAGCTCTCAGCTCTCTCCCTCAGCTTCGGTTGAAGAAGAAGCTCTCAGCTCTCTCCCTCAGCTCTCTGCAATCAGGTGCAAAATCTTCTCCATTTTTGTCCAAATCCTGTGTTCTTGGTTTCTTTTCCCTTGCATTTTCGTTTCTGTGTTCTTGGTTTTCTTTTCCCTTGCATTTTCGTTTTCTGGGTTCTGGTGGGTGTTGGTTTCCATGCATTATGTTGAAATTTCTGTGAACTCATTTTCCCCTGCATTTTCATTTTCATTTTGTTGTGTTTATTTCTAGGTTTGATTGCTCTGTTTTGATTAATTTGTTTAGTTGATTAGTGCCCAGTTCGTCTCTGATTTCTTGTTGATTTTGGAATGTTGCCCAGTTTGTCTAATTAATTTGTTAATTTGTTGTTAATTTGTTTAATTTGTTTTCATTAGTGCCCAGTTCGTCTCTAATTTGTTTAGTTTTCATTTCTTGTTGATTTTCGTGCAATTCTTTGAATTGCTAGTTGTGATTTTCTGGGTTTAATCTAACAAGGGGGAAAACAAATAGTACAAGTGTATAATGGTGTTTAGAAATGCTTTTTGATTGATATGTTTCTATATACATTATTTGGGTGATTATGCTGCAATATATTGATAAGAGGTGATGATGTTTAAATGTTAATTAGTGAAGTGTAAATCATTGATTAAATAATTAAGGACTAGTAAGAGAATGGTATGGCTTATGTTCTAAATTAGGCTGAAAAGGGAATTAAAAGAATGGCTAATTTGATTTTGTCTAGAACTTTGGGTGATCAAGGTTTTATTGAGCTAAAACAAATATGGAGGTTAATGTGCTAAGAGATTAATTCAAAAGACATTGTTATTGGTAACTAAAATTGGATTAAAAAGTAATAGGCTTAAGTTTGAGAAATGATGTACATTTTGATTAGTGGAAATTTAGTGTTTGATTTGTGTTTTGTGAATTATGCTTGGAAATTTAGTCTTGATCAATGGTTTTGTAAAGAAAGGAGGTTGTGTTTCTAACTATTAATTAGTTGTCTGAAATATGGAAGTAATTGATTTAATATTTCTAAGTGTTCACTACCTTATTCTTCTTAAACATTGATTCCGTGGTTTTGCATGTATGGTTTTAAATGTATTATTTTGAAGTCTAATTCTTTGGTTTGTTGATTATTGGTTGTGTCAAGTGAAGTGTATGTAGAGAGGAGTATCAAAACCATTTAGCTCTTCTGTTGAATCTTGTTGGAGATTTTATTTTTAACCTTTTCCAATATATACAGGTAACTGGTCCAAATCAAAAATCGATTCTTCTAACCCATATCACCATAAGGGTAATCTTTGTCTTGCTAAGCCACCTAGAGGTATGTTATTGATTTTATCTCCTCCATTGAACAATAAGGAATATGACTATGCTCTTATATTCTTGTGACTACTATAATAATTTCCATTGACAACTTGTGTTTCTCTAATTTTACTTGGCTTGTTTGTGCTTTGTGTAAGCCATTGATCTGATTGTTGGTTTGCTCTATTCCCCTGAATTAATATGTGATTTCATTGGGATTTCTAGTTTCATTTTGGATTATCTTAGATTGTAAATGTAATTTTTGGATATCACACTTACAAGGGGAAACTCTGCGAAATTTTTTAAAAAATTTGCATGAAGTGAAGTTAAGTGTATGGCATGCCCATTTCTTCACAAGGTAGTGAACTAAAATTGACTAATTTGTTGGACATATGGCATAGGTTTAATAGAATGGATCATAGTTGGATGCATGCATTGAGAACCACTAAAGAGTATCAAATGGAGGTGGAAGAATTTATTAAATTTGCCAAAAGAAACGTGGCTAGTAAGAATGGCATGTATCGTTGCCCTTGTGTGAAGTGTGCAAATGCTTATCGTAAGAGCGTTGATGATATAAGGGATCACCTTCTTTGTGATGGGATCAATCTCCGTTATAAGAAGTGGCTTTGGCATGGGGAATTGGGAAGTACCGTAGATGAGTGCACGTCACAAAATGTAGAAGCAGTGATGGATGATGTTTGTGATGATGGAATGGACGAGATGATCAATGACATTAGGGCTGAGTCATTTTCTGTGGTAGATGAGTTTGAGAAGTTGCGGAGTGATGCAGAGACACCATTGTTCCCGGGTGTACTAAGTATACTCGGTTGACCGGCGTCCTGAAATTGTTGAAAATAAAGACAGAAAATGGGTGGGCGGACACGGGTTTCTCGCAGTTGCTTGAAGCTTTGAGTGATATGTTCCCTGCCGGCAATGTGCTTCCGAAGCGTATGAATGAGGCCAAAAAAGTTTTAAGCAAGATGGCAGTGGAGTATAAGAAGATACACGCTTGTCCTAATGATTGCGTGTTGTACAAGAATGAGTATGCCGGCCTGAAAGAGTGTCCTAAATGTGATACTCCGAGGTACAAGCCGAGAAAGGATGCCGTTGGTGATGATGATGGATCAAAGAAAGGGGTACCTTTGAAGGTAATGTGGTACCTTCCAATTGTACCACGGTTTAAACGCTTGTTTGCAAATGAGGCAGAAGCAAAGAAACTGAGATGGCATTGTGATGAGAGAATCTCTGATGGAAGATATCTCCGGCACCCTGCTGACTCTCCTCAATGGAAGAAAATTGATTCAATGTTTCCTGAATTTGGTGGTGAGCCGAGGAATCTTCGTCTTGGACTGTGTACAGATGGATTTAATCCTTTCGGGAGTCTCAGTAGCACACATAGTGCTTGGCTAGTTTTGCTGGTCATTTACAACCTGCCTCCTTGGTTGTGCACGAAACGCAAATATGTGATAATGTCTATGATGATTTCTGGGCCGAAACAGCCTGGGAACGATATCGATGTCTATCTTGCACCTTTGATTGAGGACTTGAAGATGTTGTGGGAGGAAGGCGTCGATGTGTTTGATGCGTACAGGCAAGAGACATTCAAGTTGCAAGCTATGCTGTTTACCACAATAAATGACTTCCCTGCATATGGCAATCTTTCTGGTTACAGTGTGAAGGGTTATATGGCATGTCCTATATGTGTGAGTTGGACACAAACTGCCACCAGCTTAAACATGGAAGAAAGACCGTTTACCTCGGTCACAGGAGATTTCTTGATCGGTTTCATCCTTATCGTAGACTAAAGAAGTGTTTTAATGGCTCATCTGAATATAGATCTGCTCCAACCCCCTTAACCGGGGAGGAAGTTTTCAGCCGTGTTAAGAATGTTAATGTGGTATTCGGTAAGAAACAGAAGAAGAAGACCAGTTCTGAGAAGATCATTTGGAAGAAGAGGTCAATCTTCTTTGATCTACCTTATTGGCGATTTCTGGATGTGAGGCACAGTATAGACGTGATGCATGTGGAGAAAAACGTCGGTGATAGTCTTGTTGGAACGTTGTTGCATATACAAGGGAAGACTAAGGACGGACTCAGTGCACGGTTAGACTTGGTTGAAATGGGTATAAGACAACAGTTGCATCCTATAGTCAGTGAAAATGGAAGGAGGGCTTATATGGAACCTGCTGCTCATACACTCTCTAAACAGGAGAAAAAAAGTCTTTGTGAGTGTTTACGTGGGATCAAGGTGCCGCAGGGTTATTCTTCTAGACTTGTGTCTATGAACGAGTTGAAGTTGGTTGGAATGAAGTCGCATGATTACCATGTATTGATGCAACAATTCTTACCAATTGCTATAAGAGGCATTATGCAAGATGATGTGAGGATGACTATAACAAGAATGTGTATGTTTTTCAATGAGATTTGCAGCAAAGTCATCGACACTGAAAAGCTCGACGAGTTGGAAAATGAGGGTTACATTATATTGTGCCAATTAGAGATGTACTTTGCTCCAGCCTTTTTCGATATTATGGTGCACTTGATTGTTCATTTGGTAAGGGAGATAAGGCTATGTGGCCCTATTTATCTGAGGTGGATGTACCCTTTCGAGCAATTCATAAAAGTTTTGAAAGGGTATTCCAAGAACCCACATCGACCTGAGGCATCAATTGTTGAAAGATACTTAGTTGAGGAGGCAATGGATTTTTGCAAATAGTATCTAAAAGTGGTTGAGGAAATCCCCCGACATGAAGATGGGATCGGTAAGGGGGTACGGGGCGTTAAAGTGAAGACTATGTGCCGTGAAGAGGTGTTACAAGCACACCTGTACATATTGAATAATATGGAAGAAGTGCAGCCTTATTTGGACGAGCATAAGAGGATCCTGAAAGAAAAGAATCCGAAAAAGAGTGACATGCAGATTTCTAACGAGCATAATAGGACATTTATTGGGTGGTTCAAGGAGTATGTTGAAAAGGAGACTGGTGCGCCGGATACAATAAGATGGTTAGCCGGAGGGCCTCATTTTGAGGTTGTCACTTGGTGCTCTTTTGACATAAATGGTTATTCCTTCTACACTAAGGCCCAGGACAATAATAGCACCATGCAAAACAGTGGCGTGATGGTGGTAGCCGAAGCGATGCACTTCTCCAGTTCGAAAGATAAAAACCCAAGATTGGCTTCCATGGCATATTATGGCGTAATTGAAGAAATTTGGGAAGTTAGTTACACAAAGTTCAAAATTCCAATCTTCAAATGCAAGTGGGTTAACAATAGCGCAATTGTGATTGATCCCCATACTGGTATGATCTCAATTGATCTTCAGAAGGTTAGGTACAGAGATGAGCCTTTTATTTTATCAAGTCACGCGAAACAGGTGTTCTATGTAACAGATCCCGCAAATAAACAATTGTCCATAGTCTTGCAAGGTAAAAAGAAAAAGGACCGTGCTCCCAATTTAGATCTAGATGAGATACAACCTTTAGGCGCAGGACCACCTGAACCAAGTGAATTTGAATTGGTAGATGATGATGACCAATTTTCCTCTAGAAATGATCATTGTGAGGGGATATAGGATAACATATAAAGTGAGAACCTTTTTGAATTATCATGTATTAATTCTTGTTAATGTTTTTGTTTTGGTTTTGTGAAGGTTGTGGAATTGTGACTCATCACATCTTCGATATGTTAACAGTTACATGGCAGACGGTGATAACAATCAGCAACGGAACGATCCCCCTCGGAGAAAGGGAAGAGGTCCGACGAAGCTCAATGAAGTTGTTGTCCGTCAGGGGACAAATGTGCAGCCTATCCGTGTGGATTTTGACGATGACATGAATCCTATCGGGGAAGTTGGTGCGAATTTCATCAGCTACATCGGTTTTGTGGTGAGGAACCGGATAAGCATGTTGGTTAACGATTGGCGGAGAGTCAACAAAGACGTTAAGGATCAATGTTGGTAAGATATTTTGGTATGTTTTATCATTATACTTCTGTTTGTTCCTAATATGTATGTATTCTTATTTCCACTTAATTCAACTAATGTGTTCGTCATTATTTTCAGCAAAATTTTGATGTCCCAAACACACAATTTTTCAAGGATTTTTGGTTGGGAGAAGGGCACAAGATGTGGAAGAATTTCAAGAATCTCCTGACCAGAGAATACGTCTTTGGAGACAAGCAGGGTCAAGATCCGGGTCAGAGCTATCCCAATATTGACCCAGACACTTGGAAGCAGTTTGTTGCATCTCGGCTAGACGAAAAGTTCAAGGTCTGTATATTTCATAAATAGCTTTTTAACTTTGGTTAAAAATTGCACTGTTAACACATTATATTAGTTAACTAACTTAGTCTTAGTTTCACAGGAGGAGAGCAAAAAACAAAAGAAGCGACAAGCGAAGAATATCTATAAGCACACGATGTCTCGGGGTGGTTACAAGTGGCTAGAGAAAAAGTTGACCCAGAAACAAATTGCAGAAATGGAGGAAGCTGCACGGTCCGATCCTACCTTTGTTGTAGAGCCTCTACCGCCCTTCCCACGTCATACGAAATGGGCTGAGGGAAGGAAGAATAAAGAAGGAAAATTTGTGACTCCGGAGGTTGAGAAAGTTGCACAGAGGATTGTAAGTATTTTATTCGGTGTTTATGCATTTAACTTGTGGTTTTGTAGCACATTGCAAATTATGATTTTGTTGGGTCATTACAGGAAGAACTTGAGGAGCAAGCCACTCAAGGGTCCTTCACACCTTCTGGGAGGATGGACATCCTTGCCACGGCAATTGGGAAGCTCGACCACCACGGTCGAGTTATCGGGGAGCCGAGGAATGTAGGGCTGACCAAGTATTTCGGTCGCAAACCCCGATCTCACGCCCGTAGAGAATCCACTGAGGAGATTATGGCCAGGGCTCGGGCGGAGATGAAGGCCGAGTTCCAGGAACAGTTGGATGCACATATCCAGCAGCTTAATGAGCAGATCCGGATACAGGTTGAGGCACAGGTCCGAGCATCTACCGTACAGCTCGGACTCACGACGAATTCTTCTGGATAAAATAATCAGGTTTGATCATCTACTAAATATGTTGATTTCCATATTCCGGGTTCATCAATTATAGTCTTACTCTGTATATTTTCATCCCTTGCAAGAGTCTCTCGGTACCGCTGGTCCAAGCGGCAAAGACAGCTACAATCAGCCTGGACAGTTAGGATCAATTCATGAGGACGACTCAGATCCCACACCAGAAAACAACCCTGACTATGAAGAGGAGTGTTATCTCCATCTTGATTTCCCTCGCCTGCGCGCGGTAGCCAAAGCTCTCTAGTTCCCGAACGCCTCCCTCATACATAATTTTCCTATTGATGAGGACCAAGTGAAGGTGTCCGTTGGAGCTGTCCTGAGCAATGAGGCAGGGGTAGATGTACCCTTTCCCGATCATGAAGTCACCAAATTAGGCGAGGCGGTCGGGGCATTCATCTTGTGGCCTAGATATCTTGTACACAAGAGCCCGCAAAAGGGGCCGGACCCGCCGGTTGATGTGGTATGTACACTTAAGTTTTGAGACTGCTTGTTTGATATTTTTCTGGTTTAGGCATAACATAACAATGATTTTTTCCATCTCCCTGCAGACCTTTTCAGACGAATATCCTTCTCTCCAGCTCCTACGGGAGATGCAGCCAAATTTAGAGTCTGTACCCTTTATGATGCCTCCAGGAGTAGTCAGTCCTGACCGTACATACAAATTTTTGCTTCAGAGTTCTGAAGATATCAGGGACTTTTTGCTGCTGCAGGAAATTGACCTTGGATGGCTTGAGGTAGCGACTATGTAATAAATGACCGTTACTTTTTATGTCTCAGTAGTATTTCTTATTAAATCCCTTTTTGATTTCAACTTGTCTATGATATATAGGTACTTCCACAGCTTGTGTAACAGATTAGGCAGGGGACAATACAGATTCTTCAGTCCAATGGCATTGGTGATGAGGGATAATTTCAATACCCCGACGGAGCAGAGGAATTATGATGACAACATGCAGGCATACGTCAACCATCAAATGTCAGTGAACCGGGGAATTATCTATTTTGCACCTATTCTTGAAGAGTAAGTTTGATTGTTTCCTTTTGCCAACTTTTCATCATTATACACATTTGTAAATGTTATGATTATTTTTAATGTCTTTCAGTAAGCACTGGGTACTAGCTGTCGTTTGCCCTAGGGATCATTGTCTGGTTTGGTTTGACTCGTTGAGGCGTAATATAACCCCCTATCATAGAACTCTCCTATCGATGTGAGTAGTGTTAATATCTTTATTATATACTAGTGTCCCAAATAAATTAGTCCCATATATATGTACTCATTTTGGTTCCATTTTAGGGGTATATCCCAGTGGCATTCAATGGAAAAAAACTGGTCAAGAACATCAAGACGTCGTGCTACAAAGACCTAGAGTAAGTACTTTTGATTTAAATTCTTTCAATGTTAGTCAATTGAGATTTATTAAATTGATTGCTATTAATTTATACCGTTTCTTGTGATTGAAGTGCCCTAGGCAACCGACCAATAAGGAGTGCGGATATTACGTCATGAAATATATTTTTGACATTATTATTAGTGAACGAACCGGATCATTCTCACAGGTATAAGTTAAATTCTTGTATGATTGATACAGTTAATACATAAATATATAATGTTTTATATAATTTCTTTGCATTGATAATCACATCTTTATTGTTGCAGTTTTATGATACCAATGCATTTACAGATGAAGATCTTGATTCAATTCGTGAGAATGTTGCTGAATTTTTGCTTTCGGAATTGGTTAGTCTTGGTTAGTAGAGATGATTGATCATTGTATAAAATACTAAATTGTGTAACACTAATGGTTAATTTGTGAAGTAGTAGTAAACACAAGTTATATATGGTTAGTATGATTGATTACTTATGTTAGCTTGGTTGATTGCTATTTGTGGTGAATCTGTTTTCTGAGATAGCAAAAACAAGAAAAAGAAAATGGGATCAAACGAAAATATTAAAATTTAATTTTAAAAAAATAATAATCCACGTCACATGTTTCTAAACATGTGACGTGAAATGTTCTGGCAAGAAACCACGTCACTTATTAGCCAAATAAGTGACGTGGTTTCTCCAAAACCACGTCACATATAACTAAAAATGTGACGTGGTTTATGAGAAACCACGTCACTTATTTGGCTAATAAGTGACGTGGTCTCTCCACGCCACATTCCACGTCACATGTTTTCTAAACATGTGACGTGAAATCTCAGCCATTTAATAAAAAAAAATTATTCAGGGACTTATCTACGTCGCTTATTTCATAAGTTGTGACGTGGAAAATATGACTTTCCACGTCCCCTATTTTAAGTGACGTAAAACCTCCATATTTTCTAAGTCACTACTTTTTATGTTACATAAAAAAGTGACATGAAAACCCCTAAATAACAGACATAGAAACTCCTTTCTGTAGTAGTGTGGGCTTATGAGGTGGACCTTACCTATCATAGTAGGGTGAGATACACAGACATTTGATATGTCTCTTTGAGACATATGCTTTCTAAGAAGATAGCAACAGTTCAAAGACCTTGTGCTGACAAAATATTGACAGACCCCCTTGCAAACCTCATAGCTTAAGGCTCTTTAAGTGGTGTAATAGAATATGAGGTGATAGATGAATACCTTAGGTGTTAATAGAATATGAGGTCTTGAACTTCTTTTATTTTATTTGAAATTAAAAAGTGCAGTCCTACTACGCATGCATATCATGAGTGAATACATTGATATGTGTGTAAGGTATACAATAACTAGTACAAGGTTATTGAGGAAATCAAACTTTCTATTTTGTAGTGGTGTATGAAAATTAAAGTCATCACATCTTTCTCTTCTTAACAAGCATAATAAAACCAAATCTTTATTTCACATAGATGTGCTTAAACACCACATAAATTACAACCACGACCCATCAACTGACAAAGGCTAATGAACACTTTATGAAAATAAAAGTATGAGGGGGAAAACAGAGTAAGAAAATGGTCAAACAAAAGGCCTAGTATGATGTGACTTGGAGTTTATGATTAATGTAGGCTTCAAGCAATGTATTCGAATAATGGATGCTCCTGATGCAACCTTATCTGTTTGATTTGACTGATCTTCTCCAAGTCATCTTCTGTAAGTGACCAATCAAATATCTCCAAGTTCTGTTTCATTCTCTCTTTGTTGTAACTCTTTGCAACGAAACCCACTCCTTGCTCATACAACCATCTCAGTGAAACCTAAATTAAACCAAAAAAATTGTTTTGAAGTTAAATGTATTATCAATAAGTTCATTCATTACTAAGAACCTATGCTTGAATTAAATTAAGCGGGGGAAGCTAGCATCAAAGTTAACACCTGAAAATTTTCGAAGCAACTTGAAATTCAAAATTAATTAAAACCTGAGCAACTGATTTTCCATGAGATTTAGCAATATCAATGAGTATTTCATTGTCCAGGATCCGATTGTCGCCCCGTCTCGTACCGGCAGCTCCGAAAGGAGAAAACGCCGTTATAAGAATACCCTTTTGTTTGCAGTATTCACTTAGCTCCTTTTGTTGGCATGTAGGGTTCATTTCTACCTGTAACAAAAGGGGGAAAAAAGAGGGAAAAAAAATTTTAACTTCTCTTCAAAACATTTCCTTTTGGAAAAATCGGGATCAAGGACCTATGTATTGACAAACATATATATAATTGAGGACAATAACCTGGATTTCAAAACATGAAAGTAGAGATGCAGAATATATCTCAAAGATTACCTACAGATTGACAAACTAGTCATTTCCATAAATATGTTTTTGGGGAAAAAGACAAGTAAAGACACTCCAATTATCAAAATGACAATATGATATGCCGAATTTCAAAAATGACGGATCAGTACAATTAACTGAAGTGTCCAATGCAAAATTAAAAAGAAAATCCAAAAAGCTCTCAAAGATCTTCCTCTTCATTACCAGAATGGTATAAGGGAATACCAAGTTCTTATAAGAGAATTCCAACTTCAGTTAAAGAATTACTAACATGCTCAAACCATATTGGTATTACCTTATACCATTCTGGTAATGAAGAGGATGGATTTTATAATCCTTTATACCATTCTGGTAACGAAGAATTTGGTATTCCCTTATACCATTCTAGAAATGAAGAGGAAGATCTTTGAGGGTTTTTTACTTTTCCTTTTAATTTTGCATGAGACACTTCGGTCAACTGTACTGATCCATCATTTCTAAAATTCAATGTATTAAATTGTATCTTTTTAATAATTGAAAAGTCTTTATTTGTCTTTTTCCCTATGTTTTATCAGCAAGTCCATATCCAATTTTTCATTAACTGTATTAAAAGTTCAAAAGTCAAGCATAATGGTAGAGCTAGAGCGAGGTTTTAATTCTTCCTCAGTATTAGTATTATACATTTCATACACCTAAACAATTTACGAAAAAATTACATTAGTTAGAGAAGGTAGCTCAGTGATTACCGTTGATGTTGAAAGAGCCATAGAAAGAGATAATTTGTCAATAAAACTTTTGACATGATTCACCAGTAGTAGATAAATTTTAAAAATTTGGATCTTTGGACACATCAAACTCAGTATTTTAATTCATATTTCAATTGAATTTCAAATAAAAAAAAGTAAAAGCATACAATTTCTCAACATGATTGCAAACGCCCTTATCATTAAAATGATTTTGATGCATCTTTTGAGTTTATTTCCACCTGTACCGTCAAAAAAAGCAACAAAAAAAAAACTTTTCCTGAATATTCGCCTTACAAGTCAAAGATCAGAGGTCTTACTTGATTCAGACAAGGAGGAATTGTAGCGACTGACAATAAATTCTCAAGTGTCCTCGCAGGAAAGTTACTGACTCCAATTGATTTTGCAAGACCAAGTTTTTGGCACTCTTCCATGGCTGCCCACACGCCCTTTATATCTAATGGTGTCATATTCTCTACCGTTGGGAATAAACTGTCGCTCTCAGGCTTTAGGCTTATGGGCAAGTGGATCAAGTACAGGTCCAGATATTCTAGTTTTAATAACCTGCATATATATACACACACACACACCCCACAGTGCTGTTAACAAATAGTCTGTAAGTAAAAAGTTTTGGGCAAAAATGGTCTGTCAGTATCTATACTTCTCTTCGTTTTCGATTTGGTACCTGTCTGTTTTTGTCTCTTCATGAAATTATTAATTTTGATATAATACCACTCTTAATTTTGCTATGCTAACACTATTAGTCTCTATACATGAGCTAATATTGCAAACAGAGCAGCGTTTAATTATGAGGAAAAAGATCCATGCATGTTAAAATGACTAAAATATATTTTTAGTTCTTTATGTTTGTACCAAACCTTTTTTTTGGTCTCTTAAGTTTAAAAATGGCACTTTTAATTTTTTTTCCTAACGTTTTTAATTTCATTTAATGGAAAATGTTCAGTCAACAAATACAAATGATGATTTTATAATTAAAAACTGATAAAATGGCTAAATTTTAAAATATAAGAATGATTATAAAAAAATTTACACTATAAACATATTTAATTGGCATTTAACAAAAAAATTACTGGTTAAATTTGTTGACTAAGCATCTTCAGTTTAATAAAATTAATAGCGTTACTGAAAAGGACTAAAACTAGTGCAAAATATGCTTTCCGCTACTCTTTTTAGTGACTGTTAAAAAAGGACCAGTAGCCGTAAATGTTATGGTATCTGTTCAAAAAAATAACAGTCACCATAAGTATTTATTAGACCTTACAGTGTCTGTTACAAGATGAAACAGTCACCATAAGTTTTTTCCTTAATTTTTTACTTTAATTTTAAATGTTTCTTTTTTAAGTTTTATATTATCATTTTTTTTATCCTTTATAGTTTTTAGATTGTTTTCTATGAGGATATGTGATAATAATTTATACATGTCAATGTTTTGATTTTGTTTATCTTACAAATATTTTTAGTTCTAAAGTGTTTTAATTAATAATTTATAACTATATTATTATAGACATAAAGTTATGGTTTCAATTTTAATTTTCCACCTTGCTTGGTATGCCATCTGTTTAATTTAGGCCAGCAACCATAGATATATGGCGTCTATTTAAAACTGGACCAGTCACCATAAGTTCTTAGATATGACATCTGTTTAGAATTGGGCCAGTCATCATATGTTCCTGAAAATTCATTCCCTCCTTCACTTTTTTTTTTGGACAAGATATTCCCTCCTTCACTTTTGAAAACAAAAAATAGAAATTTGTGCCCTCCTTCACATTTTCCCTATTTCCATCTATTGCCGCCACTTCTTCGTTGCCAAGTGAACCTTCGACTTCTCCTTCTCTTCATTGCCAAGCATCTGCATATTCTGTTCCGACGAGTAACGCGATTAATCTCCGACGTCAGGTACATCGCTTCATTTCTGTGGAATCGAATTGGGTTTTTGATCTTGATTAAAGTGTTCTATCACACAACAACATAGAGGAGAAAGTTTAAATTCAGAAGCTAGGGAAATCGAAAATGGAAAACAATGTAGAGGAGAGTCAAAAGCAGGAAACGAGAAATAGGGAAATAGAAAAAGAAAGGCTTACTGGAAGAATTACTATCGGAGAAGAAGCAATTAACGAAGAGACTCCTACGCAATGGAGAGGGAGAAAGAGGGGAAATTCGAAGGGAGGTGTGACTGTGAAGAAAAGAGGAAATGAGAAGATGAAATTGAGGAGATGACAGATAGGTGAGTGTGCAGCGAGGGGATTGCCATCTCCATTGAAAAGGGCTCCAACTCAGGTCAAAGAGCTATCCCTTCTCCCTTTCTTTTAATCAATTTTCCTATATTTTTTGCTTCCAAATTCCGACTTTTCTTGTATATGAAATCAGTAACTATTGGATTCCGGTTAACGTAGTTTAAATTGAGGGCTCCAAAGGCTCCAAAGGGATGAATAATTTAAACTTCTCTACTTTCTTTTATTCTAATTAGCTGGTCTAATCAGGAGGTTTTTCACGCTGTCATCAAACTTTCTGGATGTGAATGTGATTCTTGTTCCATTGGTTTGAATGATTAGAAATGATTCAATGAGAAGTAGGTAATATTGAGATAAATTTCTCCGAATCATTGTAAAATTTTGAGAGTTTTTTGCAATTAAAAATGTGATTCAGATTTCTGCAATTTTGTTAGTTTACAGCTTTTCTTGTCTATATATGGTATTTGTCTTGTTAGTGAATTGGGCATTACTTTTCTTCAAGTTTCTGGACCATTCAATAATAGATCCCCTCCCCCTTTTTGTTCTTCTCTTTCATAGGCTTTAGCTTTCCATAAACTGTTTATTGGTCCAAACTTAAATGTAGGATCATGCCTGCAACTGGTTTTTATCTCAATGATGGAAAATTGTTGCAATCATGATTTGACTATTTGAACCACATTACTTTCTTGCCAGGGTAGTGCAAGTCACCAATCTTTGGGCTGAAATGAGTGTATTACAAAGTGTGTTTTTTGTTGTGTTCTTGGATTAGTAGGTATTTCTGCAATACTGTAATTTGTTAACACTTGTTCTATCCCCAGAGGGCATCTAGTTTTCCTGGCAAAGAATTTGAATAGAAAAACTACAGTGGTTAAAATGCAGCATATTTGAAGGTTTTTTTTGCTAAATGCTTTATTCTCCTCATTGCTTTTGGCTGGGTGGATTTATTTTATCATTTTACTATATTTGGTTGGTTCCTCTGCTCATCGGATTACACTTTGCTATATTTCAGATGAGGTAATGTCATATACAAGTAATAGGCACGTCATCACTGAAATCGCTCCTTAGTAGCTGCTTACATGCTCCATTTGCTTTTTTGACCAGTTTGGAGTTTATCACGCTACCTTGGATAGTTTGTTAAGAAAGCTGTAGAAATTTTTTCCTAAATTTAAGAATGATATGAAATCCATTAGCTCAAAGTATTTATTGCTTAGTCTGAAATTCCTAGTTCCCAATTTTCCTCCTTAAAATGTTCTTTGTTGCCGTTTGGTGGTTCTAGATATAACTAATGTGTAAATTGTTGCAATTTTACAGGCTTTCAGAACATTCTTAGATAAGAGTGTGATAACTAAATGGTTACGTTCAGTTCCTTCTAATAACTGATAATGAATCAGCATTCAAGAAGAATGTGAGAACTTGTTTCTAGAGCTGGTTTTGGAGTTCATATCTCAGGCTGCATCTTCCACTTCATATAGTGAATCCACATGTAATGCTAATGTGAAGGGAAAAAGTTTAGACGCTCAGATGGAGGTGATTTTTATAAACCTATTTTTTGTGACAATGGCCTACATGTTGAAATTTGAAATTTTAATTGACCATTTACGTCTTGTAATCTCTTTTTTTTTTTTGTTAGAGATGCATATACCTAAATATGATGGGGTGCTTTCTGTTTATATTCTATAGGTTCTTTGGCAACCTTTCTTTCTTTGTAGCACATTGGGGTGGAGATACATTTGGGAGCCATCATACAGCTTCAATTTCAGAGCAAACAATTATCGTCAGACGGAGCCGATAAGAATTTCTCTCTAATTGCTTGTGCGGGGGTGTCATAGGCAAGACAATCATTCTTGGATTGAGTTAATTGCTAAGTCCCCACCTTCTCTAGCGTCTATCTTGGAGAAGGATCTGTTTCTAGCACATGAAGATGCCACTAGAGGATGGGAGAGAGTAGGGGTGGGCTGAAGATTAAATGAAAATGGTTTGTCATTTTTTTGTTTTGCTTTACTTTCAGTTGTAAGTCTTGTCTTGATTTTTTGTTTCTTCTATCTTCATGTGTTTTGTATTTCATAGGTTGTAATTGTATAGGCTTTTTTTGTTTTTCAATTTTTGTTTTGGCTACTAGTGAGTGTACTAATTTTTTATATCAATAAAATGTAATAGAGTAGGTAATTTTGTTTTTGTTTTTTAAAAAAAGACCCTATAGTGACTGTTAAAAATGGCCTTTCGCTATTGCAGTAGTAAAATCAAGAGTAGCGATAAGTAGGCACCTACGGTGATTGTTCTATGTGAACAGTCTTTGTAGATAGGGTGACTGTTCAATTTGAACAGTCACCGTAGGTATCTACTTACCGCTACTGTCTATTCTACTACTGTTCACATGCAGTAACGAAAGGCCATTTTTACCAGTCACCAAATGGGGTATTTTACACTAGTAAACTGCACCTACTATAAACTTAAGGGATTAAAAGTGTATTTTTCAAACTTAAAAGATAAAAAGAGACTTGTGCAAACATCAGGGAATAAAAGTATATTTTAACCTATTTAAAATTGAAGAAAAATATAGATACAGTTTGCCCAAAATTTTTAAAACCTTAAAGCAAAAAGTTTTTGACTCACCCAAGAGACTTTTTGATAGCAGGAAGAACACGATCTGGATGAGCATCAGCAATCCAAAGCTTGGAAGTGATAAAGAGTTCTTTTCTTGATCCAATAAGGCCAAGTTTGGGAGCTTCTTCTATGGCTTCCCCTAATGGCTCTTCTGTCCCATAAAGTGAAGCTGTATCAAAGTGTCGGTAGCCAACTTCGATTGCTTCTATGACAGCCGTCTTCGTGATCTCACCGGGCTTTTGAAACACGAAGGTTCCTAAGCCGATCACCGGCATGCTGTGGTTGTCGGAGAGAACCATACTTGGGATGTTGTTGGCGGACATTTTGATTCACCGTGACTTTTCTCTAGGAAATCAAAGGATATTGTATTGTGTGTTTTAATGTCCAGCCTTGAGATGTTTTGTCACTAAAAATTGTGCTTATATAGGATGACTACTGAGTGGTATTGATATGACTAATGAAGAAGGCAAGCAACTTATTTTACTCGATCAGTTAGGCGAGCAACTTATTTTACTCGACCACTTGTTAATACATAATAGACGGCAACCACGACGACGAATGATATTCATTTGTTTGGTTAAAAGTCAAACAATATAAACCACCGCCACCACTAACGACAAGGGAGATAGATATTGGCAAAGTGGCTTAGGTATAAACCTCTAAAATATTAAAATATATTGTGACCAATTCACCATTAGCCCAGTTATTCCACTACATAATATGATACTCCCTCCTTTCTTTCAGATAAGCACTAGTTAACTTTACCGACATATAGTTGGTGTAGCGACATGAAGCCTTAATAGATCCTTTGAGGTATCGGGTTTGAGTCCTAGAGAAGATATTTATGTCGGAAGAGGAAGCTATGTACCCCAAAACGTAAGTAGTCGGTTACTCGGATACTTAATAATATGATCCAGAAAAAGTATTGATTGCCAGTTGATATTTATATATATATATATATATATATAAAGAACTAATTAACTTTTATATGGACAGATTCAAAAAGCTAAATAAATTACGTAATCATAATATATTTTGTATACAATATGTTAGCTTTAAAGTCAAATATACTAGTTTGGAGTAAAAATTGATGCAAATAAGTTTATAAATAGTTTATTTAATTTTCTTGATATTTCCTAAACAAGTAAAATAGATCTTATATTAAAGAATAAATGATGTACAAAATATTATGTGTATATAAAATAATTAAGTCTCATAAAGATTGTGTTGGAAAATTAGGTTATTATATATATATATATATACACAGTAATTTGCATCATTGGAGAGACAATAGTGATTTTAAGAAATTAAGATTATTTTGCTAACTGTATACTATAACTTATTTACCATTAAGGCCATGATATTTCTGTGCATTTCAGTGATTTCAAGGATTTTTTTTTTTGTTTATACTACATTTGGCTCATAATATAAAACATAGTTGACTAATTTGAGAATATTAAGAAATCTAAATAAATTATTTGAAGGTATTTATATTTACAGTTTCCCTCAAACTAATTTATCTAACATATAAACTGATATTCAATCTAATAATGTATATAAGTACTTCAGAGAGATTATATAACATATATTATAATAAAATAATTTATTTAACTTCCTTATTTTCTTCAAATTAGTAGTTAACTAAACTAAGTCTTATATCAAAAAGTCGAGATGGTACCCTTGTGTGGCACCTGAAAATGGTTTCCCATATAGTTACGGTTCAAAAATATACATGTGATTCTATCAAATGCGCATCCAACACCAAGTGCTTTTTTTATACTAAAAGTGACTATGAGCTTACAAAATAGGATAAAAGTCACAGTTACTGTTAAAGCTATGAACATTGACCGTGAGTTATATACGATTAACTAGATCTGGTAAAGTGACAGCTAACGTATAAGTGTTTAATCAATGTGGACCCCATAACAATTGATTTCAAATGTTTTAAGTTTTTAATAAAAATTTGTATCAAGATCCCTACATTAAAGAAGGAGGAAGGAGAAGAAAGACCTGGGTAAAAATTTTTATTAAAAACTTAAAAGTTAAAATATTTAAAATCAATTAATACGGAGCCCACATTTAACAAACACTTCTACATCAGGTTTAACGGAAATTGTGACTTTTGTTCCTATTTTAAAGCTCATAGTCATTTTTGGTCCAAAAAACAACACTTGGTGTTGAACGTATTTTTGACAAAATCATATGTTTTTCCAATTTTCTCTTTGTTTTTCGGATAATACTTTCTGATTTTCCCTAGCTAACACTATTTTGTCTTTCAAACGCTTCTTTTTCTCTAATTTCATAATTTTCTTTTGGTCAAAGTTCAATTTTTTTAATAAGACTATAATGACTATATGGAAATTAACGTGTAATAATATTATATGTGGTAACGTTATCATAATATAAATGGATGAATATTTCCTTAGAGAAAACTGTCTCCCTTCCATAGTTCCATGAATGTACAAAGGTTTGAAGACAAATGAAGAGTTTGAATATACAAAATTTCTCTCTTTCTTGAAAGCTTTAATATATCATTGTCTAAAGAGTTGATAACTAAGGAAACAATAATGAAAATATAAAATGCGTGATCGTTTGAAGTAGAATCTAATCAGATATCATTTTTAGATCGGAGTGAGTTGTACTCACGTAATGGCTGCTATAGCTATATGCGGTTTAATGGAAGGGAATTCTCTCATAATTATCTTTCTCATTTTCTTCTCATAATTACTCTCTCACATTTGGATTTAAAAATGAATGGTCCATATGTAATATCTTATAAAATATTATTATAATATTTTTGTATATAAATGAATAATTTCAACTTGATAAGTTTTGGCATGGATTGTGTACACTTGTATCATAAGAGAAATTAATATATAAAATATTTTAACAATTGTTTAATAAAGTATTACATATTAAACATTCAGATTTTTTATCCAATGGTGGTGAATATAACATCATGAGAAGATAATGAGAAAAACCCAACCTGAATTAATCTTTGTTCTGTTATAAAAATAAAGAAAAAAAAAAGATGGAGAAAGGAAGATAGAATAGCAAGATAAGAAATTGGAGAGGAAGCAAGGGAGTATTCTCATTTACTTGTAATTCTTGGTTCAATGCCTTATGCTTGGCCTCTATTTATAGGCCTCGACACATAAAGTCTATAGCTACGGTTACAAAGGAGTAAAGATGAGTATAATGTCAATAATCATAAGAAACTCCCACAAGTCATTTATTCGGAGGTTACACTACAAAAAAATGGGATTTACTGGCGGTTCGTTTAGTAGCGGAAATAAGAAACCGCCACTATTTACGAATTAGTGGCGGTTCTTACAAGAAAATGCGACTAAATCAGTCTATAAAAAAAATAGTAGCGGTTCAAAATCGCTACTAATTTTACGTAAGGGTTAGTAGCGGTTTTAAACCGCTACTGACGAGAAAGCATAGCTGTTTGAAACCATTACTATTTCCTGCCTTCAACCTCTATAAATACCTACCCTCTCTTCATTTTATTCAACCTTAGAATGCAACCTCATTCATTTATTCAACCTCATGATTCTTCTCATCTGCTCATATTCCATCTTTTTCCTTTTCTTCTCTTAAATCTTTCTATTTAATATTTTCTTATTATAATTATTTAATTGAATTTTTGATCTTATTTATTTACTAATTTTTCTCTGCCTTTTCTTTTTCAAGTCTACATATTGACTATCTTCATTTTAATATTATCAAATTAAATGATTAGGTATAGTCAATATTTGTTATACTATTTAATTATTTATTTTATAAATCATTTTGGATATATTAATTGTGAAAATTATGGTACAATTTTTTTATAATTTTTTAATTATATTTTTAAATAAGTTTTATAAAATAAAAAATGTGTCCGAATATTTAAAATGAATATGGACAGAATTATTTTTTTTATATATTTTTAGCCACCAGTAGGGGTTTTAGAACCGCTACTAAACAGTTAGTAACGGTTCTAAAACCACTACTAATGTACAACAAAATTTGAAATTTTTTAGTCTATGGTTAGTGGCAGTTTTTGTCTTCCGCCACTAAATTAGTAGCGTCTTTGACCGGATTACTAGCGGTTTTGATAACCGCTAGTAAATGTTAGTCACGAGTGTTTTAGTAGCGGATCGTAAAACCGCTGGTAAACGTTCACCTAATCACCGTTTATAACTGCCACTAAATACCGCTTTTTTTGTAGTGTTATAAGAAAAGAATCCTAAGAGTGGGGAGTTATGAACATCCACTCATGTAACAATAATATCCATAACACTAAACAAAACTCGCATATCATATAGCACTTAACGGATCATTTCCCCACCACTTATGAAATGTCTTAGACATTATAATTATTATTTTTTTATACTTTTCATAGTATCTTGTGGTCTTTTTGATTTCATAATCATTTTACCATTTACTTTCTATAAGTTGATGCATATTTCTCTATGGCTTCTAGCCATAATAAAATATTTGCTCATAATTTTATATTAAAATATAATTATTTCACTATTTTCAAACATTGTTGCCTCAAATTATTAATTTGGGCATTGATCATATGTGATCATAGTCTTCAGGACCATTACATTTGGTGAAGTGAGAAGTTATTTGTCTTCAGGACAACATATCCTTAAAAAAATTTCTTAAGACTATAAAGTTTATTTCTGTCATTTGATACATGACAATAATAAGCCTTCAGGGCTTTTATATTTATAACAACTTAATCATCAAAGTGCCACAATTACTTTTCTTTACACAATTTAGTGGAACTCACAATGCTCATTTTTCAAAAGAACTATTAAAATGGTGACGTGACTTCTGGTCATCGAATCACAATATATAAAGTACTATGGCTGTTGGTCATTCTTATAAAATTAAAAGAATATTATAATAAGATAAATTAAGTAAATAAAATTTACAATCAAATATAAAAAATTAGATAAGCTCATAATCATAGCAATATTAAATTAATACTTGCGTAGCACTTGTTATATAATATATAGATAAATATAGATAATATGTAATATATATGTAAGAGCATTAAAAAAATATACATGTAACCAAATAGATGAGACAAACAAATCACATAACGGGATTGGATTAAATAATATAAAAGCATAACGGATAATTAAAACTGCAAAAAAAAACAAAATGGCAATAATTAATATATGAGTAACCAAATCACCAAATCATAAATAAAAACAACAAAATGTGGCAGATACTAATTAGATAAGAGAACACTGCAAATGTAAGACATATGACTTATGAATGTTTATCAGATAATCATAACTAAAATTGCATGATAGTAACTTAAAATTAACATGAAATGTAATAATAGAAAGGAAAATAAGATAATATAACAAACAGAAAATTAGAACAACATAAATTTCAACTTAACTAACAAAATGCATAATATAAGATAATAAAAGGCATAAATAACAAAATGAAAGGCATAAGATAATAAAATTAAAATGAAAAAAATAAAGAAAATAAAATAACATATATATGTATATAATATGTGTATATATATTTATGTGTATATATATAAATATAATATGTATTATAATATGATATATATTTATATATATTATTAAAGCATCAAATTAAATATGCAGATAGGGTGTTCCATAAGAATTAAAAGGCGTAGAGCTAAAGGCGGTAGAACCTGCCAATCTAGTTCATTGTGACAGCCTCTCTAATTCTCCAGAAAAGATAAGGATATGATGCAATATATTATATGTTTATATCTTATATATACATATATAACTCATGTGTGCATGAGTGTGTGTTGAAAGAATAAACACCATGCATTATAAACAATAAAAATAAAATACTACTAAAGGAATTGAACATGAAAATACTACTAAAGTTTTAGGGGGTATACCTAAAACTTTCAGAGCAAATTCGTACTGATAACATGTATATATAAGATATAAATATACTTGAATGATTATCTTATACATGCTTCTGGCATTTAAAAGCCTTCAAGGATGTTCATTTGAATCTCATAATATTTAACTACTGACGTATATTTTCTTTTCATATACTGTCAAACTTATAATATATGCAAAATAATAGTATCAACCACAAAATAATACGTCTTATCATAATTTTCATTAACTTTGTGAAAATATATATTTCACATAAATATTTAATCCAATAATAACTTAATATTTCAGGTGTTTGGACTGCAGATGCATAATTATATTTTCATTATGTCTTCTCCTTTTTCTTTTTGGCCAATCATCTTTATGTCTACTTTCGATGACATATCTTTGAATATGATCCTCATTTGATCACGTGATATCATTTTTCAAAATTGTTGTCGACTACTTTATTTTTTTCAGTTCTATTTTTCTCTTTCTGACATAACTTATAGATATCTCTGTTTTTTTTCAGGTATCTAAACCTCCTTTGAGGTTTTTCAATTATTTATGTCTTGGCACTCTTCTGGAGTATCTGCCTCCTCAATATGATCATCATAATTATAAGCTCCTATTTATCCGAAGTATTTACATTTGGAACCGATTGATTTCTCGTGCTTCAGGCATGTCACATTTATTGGAGCATTTTCAGCTGGAATATGAGATTTGATAATTCTTATTAGGTCAGTAATTATATATAGCAAATATTTTGTAATATTTCTTGAATGCAATGTATGATGAATTTCTGGTTCATACTATATTTGAGGATCTACATTTGATAAATATAGTGCATTCAATGTGCTTTCTTTTCCAGCTACTTGATTTCTCCTCCTCATGTTTGGATAACTTTGTTGAATGACTGTCAAATAATAATGCAGTATAATTCTCCTAAATCCATTTAGAAACTAGAAGAAAGAGTTCCTTACCCAACATTTATCTCAACTTTGTATAAATATCTATTTATACACGTTATGGTGGATTAATAGGCATATACATTGCACATTCAAAATTTTGGAGATAGAAATTATCTGTCTCCTAACCAAAAGCCAATTTTACTGGGAGAATCTTGTTGGCTTGATGTTAATAAGTGCTACAACGTGTCAACAATGAAATAGAAGCTAAGCTTTGTTCTCATAAGTATTAATGTAGCTATTTATGGAGGCTTTGATGTATGATTTATGGATCATATAATCTGAAAATTGTACACTCAACATAATAATTTATTTAAACAATCTTGCAAACTTTAGGTTGCAAGCTAATAATAATCGCATATGTAACCATTTTATAGATGCATCTATCAAATTTATTGAATACTTATATGGTTTACACACTATTTGATTGGGCCCATGAGTTTGATATATTTCCAGAAATATAGATCCATTTCAAATTACAACGAATAATCTTTTCATTATAAATTTTCTTTGAGAACAAGTAGCACAACATAATTCTTGAATTATGTTAACTATTTAGGAAGAATCTTCTAGTTCTTCAATGGATGTCAAACAAGTCATGCCAACAATAAATTTATTTGGATCATAAACTTCTAGTTTATTGTATCATGTTTCTTACATGACATCCATTTTGAGAGATCAATTAGACTTTCTGAGGAATGATATGAGTGGAAAAAAAAATATTGAATGCACTATTATTATTGTAATATCTCAAAAATTTATTTAAGAATTAGTAGTACTTTAAGAATTTGTTTGGGATTAATTAAGGAAGTTCTAAGAGCTTTATAAATAAATTCATGAAAATATAAGTATTTTGGAAATTTTAAAGGCCTGATTTCTCCCTTAAATTAATAGAGTTAGAGTTGAAGGAATTATTTCTGGACCCAAAAGAGATTGTAGTGGGATAAAATATTAGTGGGAATTTAAAATAAATTTTGGGAAGTGAAAAGAGGATTTTATCTAAGTTAAATATATCTTATTTAAGGATTTAAGCGGCTAATAGTAATTTTCTTATACTATTTAATTTATTACTTTATGTTATTTCATTTTTCTTCTTCATATTTCCTCTCCCTCTCCCGTGACCTCACCCTTCTTCCTCTTCCTCTTCCTCTCCCTTGCTCCTTCTTTCTCGCTCGTCCATGCCGGCCAGCCCAGGGGGTGACGCCGTCGCCGGCGGTGGCGACGCTGGCGAGGAAGCCGCCGGGCTCCCTCCGTCCTCTCTTTCCCTTCTTCCAGTCGCGAGTGTGTGTGTATTTTGGTTGTGTTCGCCGGGCAGAGAAGAAAAGGAAGAGAAGGAGGTGATTGGGCAGTGATTTTCGGTGGTTCTTGGGCGATTTCCGTCGAAATTCCGGCAACTACAAGGAGTGGGTGAGCTTCTTTATAATCCCCTCTCTTTGGTAATTGATTTCTTGATTTTTCCAAATATTAAAGTTAGGGTTTGTTGATTTTTGAAATTCTGAATTAATGGGAGCAATTGCTTGATTTTACTTGTCTATTGAGGTCTCATGATGATGATAGATTGGTTGATTTGGTGAGTTTTGATCCTATGTGAGATTTTGTTTGCTTAAAGTTGAATTAAGCTAAGTTTACGACAAGAAATCCTTTGAATTTGGGCTTTTGAACTTGATTTATGGATTCTAGAGGGTTATTGGAGTTAAACGATAATGTTGGTTGGGGTTATTGAGTTGATTTAGAATTTTGTTGAAAATTGGGATTTTTAGGTGTTTTAGGGGAAGTAGAGTGTTGCTTTTGGGAATGTTAAACATGGAAGATGAGTGGGATGAATTAAATGTGAATATTTGACTATGTTTGAAGTAGATTTAATGAAGAATTTTGTTGTAGAAAGAATTATGGAAGAAATTAAGTAATTGTAGGAAGTTATGAGGCAAGAAGGAAAGATTAGTGTTTCTGGGGAAATAATGATGTTTTGGAGTGAATTGATTGCCCTAATATGTTTATTGAAGTTATGGTGATGGTAATTGGTTTAATTTGGGGATAGGATGTTTAAGGGAGGATTAGATTGTTTTAATATATTATGTTGTTTATGAAAGAAGATGATTTAAAGGAATTATGTGGGGAAGTGGGCATATGTTTGAAGGTTATTTAGAGAGAATTTGGATTATAAGGAGTATGGGGTGAATTGGATATTTTAAAATGTTTATTGTTGTTAGTAAGAGATTATAGATTGATGAAATTGAAATAGATTTGGTAATTTCAATGAGAAATTGGTTTAGGGGTGATTTTGGAAATTGTATGTATTGAATGATGAAGGAAAGGTGGTTGGGAAATTTTAATAGAGTATTATGGACTCAAAATAATTGTAGTTAATTATTGTTATGAATTGATATTAATGGGTGAACTGTTAAAATTGAGTGAAATTTGGATGATGAGCTATTTTGGGCTTAAAGGCAAAATAATGGTTCTAATAGGTCTAATGAAGAATTGATGGAAGTTTAATAGAGTCTATGGATTTAAAAGAATTGTAATAAATTAATTGGATAATGGTAACAAACTTTGTTATCCCTGAAATTATGAGTTGTACTTGTGTGCACATGCTGGAATGATTGGAACCACGAGGTTTCCACATTACCATGTTCTATTAGATGAGATTGGTTGCTCTGCGGATGAGCTACATGAATTGATATATTCTCTGTCATACGTGTATCAGCGGAACACAACTGCCATATCGTTGGGCGTAGGTTGGCTGAACTGAACTGGAAGATCGCATGTTACGGTATAATTATTGTTTTTGGGCCAGTTCAGGTAACCACTCTCATCTCACTACCTGATTGCGTGTGATGTTAGTTGGGATTTTCTCAAAATCCCTTTTTACGTATGTTTATGCCACTGGTACACAAGTTGAAATTTTAAATGCTATATTTATATTAAAAAGCCTATTGGGTACCTTTGAAATCCCTTTTATTTTCATATAAAAAAAATATATATATATAAAATAAAATAATATCTTGTGGAATATTACTAGTAAACTGGCAAAATTTGTGATTGGGACATAGTTAAAACTGGAATATTTTTTATACATTGGACTTGAAACTGTAGCATGATGCATATTGGTGAAAATACTGGATAGGCCAAGTGCCTGATTGTTGGTATTGCATACATGTGTATTGTTGTGTTAGTTTAGCATCGATGCACTGGATTCTATTGCCATCACGTGATGAGGTACCCTGTTGGCCCACAGGGACTAATTATATTATTGGTGTACTGGGTATGGGTAGCCCCCATCGAGCATTACCCCCGTTGTGGTGCTGGGTATGGGTAGCCCCCATCGAGTTCCACTTCTCCGTGGTTCTGGGTACGGGTTGAGATCCCCGTCGAGTTCCACTTTGGTCCATCTAATTGTAGGGGACAACCTAACGTTTCGCAGGGCGAACGTTATGGATGATTGTGTAAAATATATTTTGAACTGCTTTTATAAAATGATATACCGTGAGGTTGTAAAAGATTTTTAGTTACGAAGTTCTGCATGATTGTCTGGATATACTTTTGATGATATGGTGGTGTATATATATTACTTGTGGTTTAAATATTTTTATGTGGTACTCTTTAGGCGCTCTGCTAACCTACTCACACTCTTGTATTGAGTTGAGTTGTGGTTACTGAGACATGTTTGTCTCACCCCGTGGTTATTTACATTTTTGCAGGTGATCATGTACAGATCAGGGCGAAGGAAAAGGGAATGGGGCCCTCCGGTTCACTTGGAACCGGTGAGTTGGCCGGTAAAGTTATTTTGGAACTGTATATTGCCATATTTATAGGCTTGCATACGCTTCCGTGCATTTATTTTTCCGAATACCTGTGTCCGCTGGATGACTGTATTTAGTTTTTAATTGTATTAATGCTTGATTTATGCGAAGTAGGATTATAGGTGTATTTCTAATAACCGTGTTAGAAGGCTCCTTATCTAACATGGTTAATGCATTTATTAACTGTTAATTAGATAAGTTTTTACTAACTATGTTAGGAGATTTCTTTTCTAACATAGTTAGGGTAAATTATCCATGATAGTATAATTGTTAGAATATGTGCTTGTGTTTTTTCTATCATGGATGATCATTCGAATTGCTAGGCAAATCTTTTTCTAACTATGATAGGGGTATTGTTGTAATCGCACGAAAATCTTTTTCCTATCATAGTTAGTGTTGTTAATTATGATTACGATTGATAGAGATCGTTTATTAGAGGTTAATTATCGATTAGTAGGAAGGATTTTACAATTATCAAATGTAGATCCTCAAGTATAGTAGTATGAACCAGAAGTTCATCAGATTTTGCATTCATGAAGTATTACAAAATATCTGCCAGATATAATTACTGACCTAAATTAGAATTATTGAATCTCATATTCCAGCTGAAAATACTCCAACAAATGTGACATGCTTGAAGCATGAGAAATCAATCAATTCCAAACGTAAATACTTCGGATAAATAGGAGCTTATAATTTAGATGATCATATTGAGGAGGCAAGCACTCCAGAAGAGTGCGAAGATATAACTAATTAAAAAAACCTCAAAGGAGATACAAGTATCTGAAAATTAATAAAGAGATCTCAATAAGTTATGTTACAACAAGGAAAATGGAATCGGAAAAAAAGGTTGTTGACAACAAGTTCGATAATGATATCACGTGGTTAAATGAGAATCTTACACAAAGGTATGTCATGAGGAGTGACAAACACATGATTGGTCAAAAGAAAAGAAAAGAAAATATGATTATGGTTCAAAATATGTGAAAATCATGGTTCAAAAGCATATATAAGAATTATCTTACAAAATATGTTGTTACTTAGAAAATATATAAGTTTGTACATTACTTGACCAGTAGATCAAGTTATTAAATTCCACAATGATTTTCAAAATCATGAATAAATGTCTCCCATATAAATATTTGCTAATTTTGTTGATATTACATGTCACAATTTTGTGGAAGAATTAAGCTTTTGCAGGTGCACAATAGATAATGTATTTAAATAAATACGTAGATGCGAGATATATCATGGAGATATGTTAGAGGAATGCATTTTAGCAAAAGATGTAATGATAATACAACTCGACCAAATGAAGATATGCTCAAAAAGCTTTGGACGGAATATGCTTGACAAAATTAGTATACTCAACCGAGACAAAATGACAAAAGTGATGTAGTCACCAAGGGGAGTAAAATGATACTGTTTAGGGGGAGAAAATGTCATGATGTACTTTTTTTCCCTTAACCAAGGTTTTGTCCCACTAGGTTTTCCTGGTAAGGTTTTTAACGAGGCAACTTTGATATGTATTGTATACTCTGGGTTTTTTTCCCATTGAATTTTTCCTAGTAAGGTTTTAATAGGCACAATAATATGGACATTCAAGGGGGAGTGTTGTGAAATTACATGAATATCCATAACCATTCCTTTAGAATTCCTCCTGGGATTATATTCTTTTCTCTCTAAATGTCCTTAACTTTGTAACCTCTCAATGAATGACTTGTAAATGCCATAAACTTCACCATTATTCTCTTGTAACCTCATGCATAATTTTCAATGACTTAGGGCCTATAAATAGAGGTCATGTACAAGGCATTTGTACTATTGATCAGAAGTGAAAGTGATATCTTCTTTCTCTCCATCTTCTTCTCATATTCTCTTGTTTTCTTCTCATATTTTGTTGTCTTGTTATTCTCTTTTCTATCTCTCCATCTTTCTACTTTCTCTTTATTTTATAACATGTTCAATTTTTTTGATAAAACTATAATGACTACTTGGAAACGTTATATATGGTAAATTTATTATAATATAATGATTGGGAAACTTTTTTAAGCCGCCACAGAGAAGAAAAGTTTATGTGGACATACAATTATACAAAACACTATAATATTATAGGTGGTACTTGGAAACGTTATATATATATGTGGTAACTTTATTATTATATAATGATCGAGAAACTTTTTTAAGCGCCACCCAGTAGGCAGGTGTATGAAATGGACACAGTTTTAGAAAACACTATGATATTATATGTGGTAACATTATCATATATAATAGAATGCATGGATATTTCATAATAGAAAATTGTCATTTTTTATTTTTCTTGATTAGACCAATGTGCGCGGGGTGTTCTTAGTTGCGTCTATTGCAAGAAAGTTAAGGAACCAGACCTAAAAGAGAGATCATGCCCAAAGAGTAGAAACAAATCTCTAAAACAAAGGAATTCTCACGCAGCTCAAGATTATAGTTGCCTTAGTACTGCTTTCGAGCCATCTTTTAGCATGGTTATAAGGGCCTATATACCTTAATCTATCACTGGCACCTCTTAAATAGGCCCTATGACCACAGCATAGAAAGTCTTTTATGACCCTCTTGTTTAAAAACGTTGCTAATCATTAATGAAGATAAAGAAGGAAATTTTACGAAGAAATCAATTAAGAGAGAAGACCCAAAACACGTAATTAAAGAATATCTTGAAGTAAATATCTCAAAACTAAATCAATCGTCACTTAGAAAATTATTATAATCTTTATTATCTTCATATATATCCGAAATTCAAATTCAAGTTTAAAAGAAAGCTAAAGAAGCTATAAAGAATCAATCTTCTCTACCATGTACGTCAACAAAGAATTAATTCCTCTTTTACAGTGTAATTTATTTAGAAGAGTTAACCTCACGAAATTCATGCCATTTTAACGCATTTTCCTATAGTTCTTACACTTTTAGGTGGATTTATACTTATTTTGATGTACACATGATAAGAAAATGAGTCAAGTTAATATTTGGGTTGAAGTCATTGAATTCTTGATTTGAATATGAATACTTTACCCTCTTTAATCAACTTTGGCTTTCGTAGATTTCATTACTTGTTAGGTTGTCAAACCACATTTGAGTTGCATTTAAAGCTAAAGTCAAGAGGCAAGAAGTGAAAAGGAGTGAACATGGAATTGGCCACAGCCAGGCACTGACAAACTGCAAAATTTGGACACATCAGCTTGATTTAAGGTTTTAAAACACCTCAAACTTGAAGAGAAACACATTCTTTTGACTAGGGGACTTCTTAGGGGATATCTTGGAGCATTCCTATGTTAGGGTTTGAGAATTTTCAAGGAGATCCAAGTGGATATTGAAGATTTGAAGAGATTAAAAAACCTCATTTCTCTTGGTTTTTCTTGTTCTTCTCCCTTTCCACTTGAAATTTTTGCTATGGTTGTCTCTTTATTTCAGATATGTGGCTTTTCTCCATGACTAGCTAAACTTTCCATTCTAAAATTATTTTAAACCTTTGTATGGATTAAAACTTGAATCTTCCTCTCTTTAAGTAGTAAATGATATATATGTGTGGATTTTGTCCTTCTTCTCATGCTTCTAAGTGTTAGGCCACCATTTAGATTGATTTGTTCATTTGGGTTTGATTTGAGAGAGCTAACCTAGATGTATAAATTTGTTAAAATCATTTTTGGCTTGAAATTTATTTGATAAATGGAACATTTATTGGTAAAATAGAGATATTTTGACTAACCTTACATTGTCACATTAAGGTTGGTTTTTAAAGTGGATTTTCATTACTTGTAGCAAGAGCTTGTGCATTTTAATGAAAAGAAAAACTTAGATTGATTTTGACTTTAGAAAGCTTATTCAAGTGCATGATTTTGAACAATTTATCAAAAAAAAAAGTGCATGCTTTTGAACCTTAGACAAACACATATATTCATTGAGTGACTATTTGAGAGAAGTTCACCAAGTTTTATGAAATACAAAAGGAATAAAAAGTCTTATAGCCAATTTTATCCTTAAAGTTGAAGAATCACTTGTTAATATTAATTTTTAGTTTTAACATAGTTTATTTCATAGTTTCCCTTCACTCAAGATATATGTACTACTCAAATTAGGCGAAGGTGGGATAATCACTACTTGACCGGGTTTTGGAACCAAATCTCCATGGGAACGATCTATACATATCACTTTATTACTTAGTATGATCTGTGCACTTGCAGTGCGAACAAGTTATATGTTTTATTAGGATTATCTTTTGGCCTATAAGCATTAATAATGGTTTCCCTAATTCTAGTGTTCTGAGATAGGGTTTATATGGACAAGATAATTACGTTTGATAATTATTTTAAAATGCTTTTGTGAAATTTTATGAAAATAATCTATCATTGATTAAATTGTAAACATATAATTTTGTTTACATACATCATGCTCATATATATACATACATATATACTCTTGATATTGCTGTATATGTGTGTGTATTCTTGATTGCAATTTTCATTACGTTGCTACTTTAATTGCAATAGAGAAGTACGTGACTGATTACATCATATTTTTACAATATTAGACATATAGGGCTTTCTGGATAAATTCAAGATAGTAAATGAATTTCTTTTGCCAATATTTATTTACAATATTAGACATATAGGGCTTTCTGGAAACCTAAAAACAAAATGAATCAGAGTTGTATACATCCAATTAAAAATCATGCAATCAAATAGATAATTATGGGCGTGTGAGCGAAGGCAGATTTGGAAAATCAATAAACTACATCATATGGGTTGGTGCATATTCTATTTGATATTTTTCCCTAATAGAGGACTCTTCAAGCTTTAATTTGGGACTCAAACCATGTCAAGATCATTTTTGTGCAATTAGTTAAGATTTTCAAATTTATTGGAAAATTTTTCTACATTTCAGAATTTTCTAGAAATAAAGAAAAGTTTAAAAAAGTTGTGATTTTGATATTCTAAACTCATACAAGTTTGAATAAGTTTCTCTAATCTAACTTAGAAATGAGTTCTAAAAATATGGTATTATAAATTACATGTGTATTTTGAACCTATTTAACGAAAATTGTGATTTTTTAGCTTAATTTGGAAGCTCATGGTCACTTTTTATCCAAAAAAGCCACTTAATGCTGGATGAACTTTTAACAAAGTTACATATGCAATTTTACCCTTAACCCTTAAATTTTTTAATGAATTGATAATTTTTCCAACGTGGCCTTACTTTAAATGATGTGTCTTAATTGTTCTAACTTTAATGTCAAGGGTAATTGAGTCATTAAATGCAAGAACTAGAGTTAAGATTATTGGCCCAAAAAAAGAAAAAAAAAAAGAAGTACAGTTAAGATTAGAAATAGCTTCGGTCAGATGACACAAATATCTTCAGTTTTAAAACAAAAAATGACACAACTATCTATGGAAAGTTGGAAACTCAAAACCCCTAGTTCAAACTCAGTTTTATGAGACAAAATTGAGTTAATAGTGAGCATAATTTGGGTTGTCTGACCCAACATATTTTCTCATTTCATCAAAAAATAATTTATTAAATGCTTTACAACATATACCTTCTCTCATTTTATCATTATTTAAACATAAAATCTAACGTTGGTAAAAAAAAACATAAAATCTAACAATATATCATTAAACTATTAAGGGGTAATTAATTATAAGTCCCATGTAATGAACTTAATTAAGATGAGGTCCCACGAAATCACGAAATTAATCTTAAATCCCATGAAATTGTTATCGCTTGCTTCTTAAATTGTTATCGGTAACTCAAAGTTGTTATTGAACAAGGATTTAAAAATTGTGATAATCAAGCCTTAAGTTGTTATCATCTGGCCAAAAGTTGTAATCATCAGGACAAACAGTTATTATCGCCTGGTCAAAAGTTGTTACTGACCCATAAGTTAGTAACAACTTTTGACCATGTGATAACAACTGTTTGACTTACAGATAATAACTTTCTGGTAAGGACCTGAGATTAATTTTATGATTTCATTGGATATCATCTTAATTAAGTTCTTTACACAGGACATATAATCAATTACCCCAACTATTAAATATTGTAAAAATATAATGAAATTTAACAAGTTCTTTTATTATTCTTTTTCCAAACTGTTAAAAGCTCATACTACACTATATGCCAAATGGACCTTTAATATTCAGTCCAAAAAAATGGACCTTTATTTATATTTCAGTTACTATTTTTTTTAAAAAATAATATTTACGTTTTTTTTTTACTTAGTTAAAGAAATCCATATAATCTCAAAAATATGGTAAAGAGTGCAAATAAAATTGCTTCTTACACTGTATCAAAAAGAAAAATTGCTTCTCACAATAATGGTCTAAAGGCGAAGGAGAGCAGGAGCAGAGCCTCTGGATTAATGATGCTCTTGATGCCCGGTTTTTTTTAACTCAGATGTCAAGTCTTAGGTACAATATCGAATTAATTAAATTAAACCTTTAGTTGTTGTGTTTTCATTAAGTTATAAACAATAAACATTTAACCTTTTTCTGTTACAACAAACATTTAGCTTTGAATTAACCAATCTGGTTGAAAGAACAAGGCCCGAACAAGATAAGATATTTAACTCGTTGATTCATGTTAAGGATAAAAACAGAGTATATCCTCCTTTGTAAAGTTAGTGCTTTCTTTTCTTTTCTTTTTTCCCGACATTTTATTTAGAAAGAGCAATTCAATTGTGATCCAGAAATGTGAATTGATATGTTGTTCAAAGCTTTTGGGATTTTGATATAAATACTTTGTCTTTGCATTTCACTATTAATTACTACTTCTGGTTTTAATTACAAGATTAAGTTGATTTTTTTTGTGGAGTTTAAGGAAACAAATTAGACCTCTAAAAATTGTAACATATGTTACATATAATTAGATTATATGTTAGTTTATAAATAAAAGGGATAAGATCCATTTTTGTCCTGAAAGTAACCACAAAGGAGCATTGAGTATCCGGAAGTAACTTCAAGAGCATATTTGCCCCAAAAGTGTCCAAATAGTAGTAAATTTACCCACACCATTTAAAATGTTAACTTCGACAGTTAAATCCTACTTTTTGATTCACCAATTCTGACATGATTCTGTCATCATGTATATGCCATTATTTCAAAGTCCATTTTTGCCCTTGGAAATAACCAAAAATGAGCGCTTTTGCTTCGGAAGTATCCAAATTGTATAAAATTTCTCCAGACCGTTATTCAAAGTGATGATTATTTTCAGGGTAAAAATGTTCCTTGGTGGTTACTTCTGGGTAAAAATATACATTAAAATAATGACATGTACATGGTAACAGAGCCACGTCAGTATTGGTGGGTCAAAGTTAACGTTTTAAACAGTGGGGTAAATTTGCTATGATTTGGACACTTCCGGGGTAAATATGTTCCTTAAGTTACTTCCGGATACTCATTACTCCTTTGCGGTTACTTACGGGGCAAAAATGGACCTTTAGCCTAAATAAAATAAAGGGAAAATCACATTGAGGTCCATCATAAGGCATTTAATTAATACCAGGTCCCAAACAATCATTAAATTACATTGAAGTCCCAAAGGACCTGGGTGTAATTAAATGGATTGACATTGAATTGTTAGTTCTAGCCCATTGAGTTGTCAATGGGTTGTCAATTCAATAGTTGTCAATACCAGCCCTTTAAGTTGTCAAATGGCTGGTATTGACAACTATTGGATTGACAACCCATTGACAATTATTGGGCTATGCATTGACAACTCAATTTAATTACACCCAAGTCCCTGGGACTTCAATGTAATTTGATGATTGTTTGGGACCAGATTGTGATTAAATGCCTTATGAGGGATCTCAATGTGATTTTCCCTGAAATAAATTAGTTTTGAGGCAAAAATATGAATATAAACAATTTAAAGTGATTTATTTTACATCCTTAATTTCTCAAAAAAATAAACTTGATCTTATAATTAGGATCGGAGGGAGTATTATGCATATTATAATTAATAAGCATAAAATGAGCAGAAACAGGGTATAACTGTTTTTTTTTGGATAAGGGTCAATTTTACCCCGAAAGTTTTCAGTGAGAATCATTAGGTATCCGGAAGTTTTTTTAGGATCAATTTGCCCTGAAAATTTACAAAAGGTATCAATGTTGCACCACGGTTAGCCAATGTTAAATTTGACTATTAAGTCAGTCAAACTACCCACATATCAAGCCACCTTATCATCCACCTCCTACACTTATGCCACCTCATCATCTCTCCCTTTCCCCTTTTTGTTCGGTCTGGAAAAAAAAAAAATTCCTTCCAACGCTAACGCCGCCGCGATGGTGGTGGTTCTAAGAATTAAGAATCTCAGGATCTCTGAAATTTGTGCTTTTCTTCCATTACGAGCAAATTGATTGTCAATTGAAGGGGAAAAGAATATAACCCTGAATTTGTGCTTTTCTTTCATATTCTCGCGTTAGCGAGGCATGTGAAAATTGAGATATTCACTTTCTCTTTACTGTATCTCATCTTGTAGCTATGGAGGAATATAGTCCACCATTGTTGGAAAGCAGAGGCTAAGAAAAAGAAGCAGCAGCGATAACAACGCTTTCCCCAAGTTCGTGCCTCTTGGGAGACGAAGTTAAAGGTCACGATTATGGACATGAAAAATTCAAACCAAATCCATGATCGGAATCTCCAACATCTCTTCTCAAGCCATCCATGGCGGTTAAAGAAAATCAACAATTTTATCCTCCTCCTCCCACTTCAAGTAAGCATTGCACTGATACTAAACCCTTTCCATCTTCCATTGTTAGCAAATCTTGCATCGTTTTCGAAGCACTAGATGCAAAAACTAGCCAAGATCTTTCAGCTAGTGTGCCCCGATTTTGTTTTGAATCTTCGATTTATGTTCCTGCAATTTACGAATGAAAGGGCTTTCGAAGTCGTCCTTCATCAGAACCACCACATTGAAAGGGCTTTCGGCGGCGTCAGATTTGTTAGGAATTTCTTTTTTCACACCGAACGAAAAAGGAGAAGGGGAGAGATGATGAGGTGGCATGAGTGTATGTGTGGATGATGAGGTGGTTTAAAATGTGGGTAATTTGACTGATTTAACAGTCAAATTTAACATTGATTAACCGTGGGGCAACATTGATACCTTTTATAAATTTCTAGAGCAAAATTAATCACAAAAAAACTTCCGGACACCCAATTATTCTAACTGAAAATTTTCAGGGTAAAATTGACCCTTATCTCGTTTTTTTATCCATTAAACGTAAGAACAGGGTATACATATCTATATTCAACTTGAGGTTGTCACAATCTTGAATGCTATGCTTGCTGAAAATTATAAGTGAAAAGTAGGTGAAACTATAAGAAGTGAATTATTATTATTATTATTATTATTATTAAGAAATACATTTTAACAAATTATCAAAAAAAAAACCCAAACTTGACTGCTGTTATATTATTAATAGCATGCCCTGAATCATATTTTTGGTAAAATTAGGCTCCATTGGTAAATTTTATTGATGGACATTTCATTGGTTAGTCGAAATATCTAGTATATAACATGGTTAAATTTTAAACAACACTGAGTTATAAAAAACCCTGTGGTATTTCGACTAACCAATGAAATGTCCATTGATTAATAACTCAATCAGCATGATAATACGTTGTCGAATTACCCAATATAGTGTACTGTAAAGCCAGCAAGGTGCAAATGTACAGTTAATATACACATATCACTACTATAAAAAACAGAATTCACGTCCTCATTTTACGTCTCTTTTTTGAAAATGAGATGTAAAAAAAAGGCGGTGGCAAAATTGTAAATAAGTGAAACACTTTTAACGTCTCTTTTTTAAATATGAGACGTGGATTCTCTGAAAAAAGAGCGCCAAGCAAAAAAATTTGAGAAAATATAGGCGGGAAATTACTTTCCACGTTTCACAAAAAATGTGAGACGTGGAAAGTTGTTTTCAACTTCTCACAAAAAATATGAGACGTTGAAAACTGCTTTCCACGTCTCACATTTTTTGTGAGATGTGGAAAGTAGGCAAATTTTTTTTTTAAAAAAAAAATCTAAAATCTTTCCACGTCTCATTTTTATTTATGAGACGTGGATTATTGTGAAATTTGGGCGCGGAATTTGAAAATAGGCAAAATAATAGGCGGGAATGCACTTTCCACGTCTCACAAAAATTGTGAGACGTGGAAAGTTGTTTTCAACGTCTCACAAAAAATGTGAGACGTTGAAAACTGCTTTCCACATCTCACATTTTTTGTGAGACGTGGAAAGTAGGCAAATTTTTTTTTAAAAAAAATCTAAAATCTTTCCACGTCTCATTTTTATTTATGAGACGTGGATTATTGTGAAATTTGGGCGCGGAATTTGAAAATAGGCAAAATAATAGGCGGGAATGCACTTTCCACGTCTCACAAAAATTGTGAGACGTGGAAAGTTGTTTTCAACGTCTCACAAAAAATGTGAGACGTTGAAAACTGCTTTCCACGTCTCACATTTTTTGTGAGACGTGGAAAGTAGGCAAATTTTTTTTTTAAAAAAATCTAAAATCTTTCCACGTCTCATTTTTATTTATGAGACGTGGATTATTGTGAAATTTGGGCGCGGAATTTGAAAATAGGCAAAATAATAGGCGGGAATGCACTTTCCACGTCTCACAAAACTTGTGAGACGTGGAAAGTTGTTTTCAACGTCTCACAAAAAATGTGAGACGTTGAAAACTGTTTTCCACGTCTCACATTTTTTATGAGACTTGGAAAGTAGGCAAATTTTTTTTTTTTAAAAAATCTAAAATCTTTTCACGTCTCATTTTTATTTATGAGACGTGGATTATTGTGAAATTTGGGCGCAGAATTTGAAAATAGGCAAAATAATAGGCGGGAATGCACTTTCCACGTCTCACAAAAATTGTGAGACGTGGAAAGATACTTTCAACGTCTCACAAACATATGTGAGACGTTGAAAGTCTCTTGAAAATTAAAAAAAAAAAAGATTAACGACTTTCAACGTCTAACATATATTTGTGAGACGTTGAAAGTCCCTTAAAAATTAAAAAAAAAATGCCCCCCTTTTCCACGTCTCACAAAATTGTGAGACGTGAAAAGAGACTTTTAACGTCTCACATATGATTGTGAGACGTTGAAAGTCCCTTAAAAAATTTAAAAAAAAAATTACCCCACTTTTCAACGTCTCACATATGTTTGTGAGACGTTGAAAGAGACTTTCAACGTCTCACAAACATATGTGAGACGTTGAAAGTCTCCTATATAAAAAAAAATAGGCTTCCCCGAACATAACCCTTTCCTCCTCCCCACCTCCTCTTTGCCTCTTCTCCCTCCGTCTTCTCTCTCTCACCACGACAACACAGGCATCTTCCTCCGTCTTCTTCCTAGAACGTCCACAAATCAAGCTTCTACCTTCGTCTTCTTCGATCTCCCTCTCACCACGATTTCAGCACGCAACATAGGTAGAAAATTTCTACGGCTTTATCCTTCTATTTGTGTTGAAACATGTTCATTTTTTGTTTCCAAGCTAGTATCACTTCATTCTAAATTTCTTGATTCTGATCTTGGACTAATATGGAACCATTTGTTCCCTTATGGACCATGAGAAAGAGTTAGCATTAGCCTCTTTATTTGCACAGATAAAATTGGATTCTGGCTTTGGTTATATGTTTCTCATCATGTTTCATCGTGGTTTGTTGGAATTTGCAGTAAGTAACAGCTTCTATTGATAAATGAGTAAAGGAAAGAAGGAAGAAACTTGAGGTACGAATTTCTTATTTGTCTTTCACTAGTTCTAGACTGTTTTGGGAACATACTTCTTGTTGAAACATATTTTTATCATTTAAAGTTTGCACATCTGTGAACATTTGGTATCTTGTTTAAGGTCTTTGCTGGTGAAAAATAGATAGAAAAAAGGTTAGAGTCAGTTTGGGTGAACTGATACTGATAGGGCTCTTTTATTTTTTTGAACTAATACTGATATGGCTCTAGCATTTTTGTAATATTAGTTTGGATATAAATAATAAAATTAGTTCATTTTGTTTACATTTTAAGTGTTATATTCCTATTATTCTGATAAAATATTGGGTTTTTTTTTTGGATTGGGGTTAATCAGCCTAATTAAGAAAATATTCTTTTTTTAAAAAAAAAAGACTTTCAACGTCTCTCATTCAAATAAGAGACGTGGAAAGTATTTTCCACATCTCTCATTTAAAAAAGTACTTTCCACATCTCTCATTTAAAAAAGAGATGTGGAAAGTAGGAACTTTCCACGTCTCACATTCAAAAAGGAGACGTGGAAAGTTCTGTGACCACTTTCCACGTCTCATTTTTGAATGTGAGACGTGGAAAGTGGGCACTTTCTACATCTCTTTTTTGAATGTGAGATGTGGAAAGTGGAAAGTGCCCACTTTCCACATCTCATTTTTGAATGTGAGACGTGGAAAGTCCCACTTTCCACGTCTCACATTCAAAAATGAGACGTGGAAAGTTCCGACTTTCTACGTCTTCCTGATCTACGTCCCACTAAAAAGAGATGTGAAAAGTCCAAAAAAAAAGACGTAAAAAGTGTTTTTTTAGTAGTGTATGTATAATCTCACATATATTTGGAGAGTAATTAATTAATTGTCAAATTCGTCTATGTAGTCAATATTTAAATAATGTACCTTTTTATAAAGTTGGAAAAAGAAAAAGAAAATCCATTTAAAACAGATTTAATAAGTTAAATACTCTCTTCAATCCTTATAATTAATATAAGATCAAGTTGGTTTGTTTGCAGAGATTAAGGAAGCAAAATAAATTTACTTTAAAGTATTTATGTTTATCATTTTTGATCCAAACGTAACTAATTTAACTCATTTGTAAACTTATATATAATCTAATAACTTATGACAAATGTTATAAGTCAGTATTTTATCTAGTTTCTTTAATCGTTAAAATGAATTCAATTTGATTTTATATTAAGGATCATAGTAGGTAAGGGTTGGATTTCACTAATTTTCCTCTTTCTTATTTTCTTCTCTGAATCTCTTACCCACCATAGATAAAATAATGAATGGTTTAAATTTAACATTTCATAAAATTGTTACTATAAACAATATTACAGCTTTTAATATCCTATTTACAAAGTTCATAATGAATTGTAATTAAGAAAAAAATAAATAAATGTTAATTTATCAAATGTTATAATAATATTTTTATAAAACATACAATATGTTACCTTTTATAATGTTGACATGAGTGAGTAAATGTTAAGACAGATTTAATGAGGTATAAGGTTTTCATAAATTTAAGTGAAATATATTAGAATTGTCTTACAAATAGGACCAAATAAATACTAAATTCAAAGCTTTTATAATGGTAACAATTTCAAAACTTTTATAAAAGTAGTTATGGAATCATGTAAAATTATTGAAGGCACGGTTGTTAAGAAGAGTAATTTATTTGCACGAATAGCATCTAAAGACAAAGCTTTTCCAAAGAAAAGTAGAGTAGAACAGTGGAAAGTATTATAGATCTTGGCCCTTTTTTCGGGAGCAGCAATGATCCGATTAGCAAGCACCACACAACCTGCCTTCTCTCTTATCCAAGTTGGGCCCTCCCCACCCGAAAAAATATCATAAATAAAAGTAAAGTCCAAACGATGTGTCAAGGATTTCTTTTGACTTTTCCGTTGACCAATAATGGCTATCTACTTCAACTAATTAAAAATTGCATTTATAAACCAGAGGTGGTGTGTGCCACAATTCCTTAATGGAAACTTCCTTGGGAAAATCACCATCAACACCTTATAATGGTGAATTGTATGGCCAACAGCAATGACTATGACGGTGGTGCCTCCTTCCACTAAAAAAGCGGTTCAATTATGATCCACTAAAAAGAAGGGTTCAATTATGATGCTTTTTTTTTTATATAAATTTATTACATATGAAAAAAAGATAATGAATAGTACATTAAGACTAACAAACCACAAACCTAGAAAACCTATGTATAATACTAACACAATCTTCAAAGATTACATGGGCCGACACAGACAAAGGAAATTTGTTTCTATAACACCCTCTTGAATTTATGATCCTCCACCTGAATTGCAAGAGTATAATTGAATGGACTGGAAATGACTTTTTGATTACAGATGAAAAGCAATATTTTCCTTAACTAATCCAACACAACAGTCCATTTTTCCTGAAGCCTCTTCCTTGTAATAGAAAATCAGATATCGATTAATAAAGTGTTGCGAACATTAACACATCACCAAATTGACCAAATCTTCTAAGCTAAGTAAAAACTATTACCCAATCATTGATCAACTAAGATTGCAAATAATAATCATTAACTTGTTGAGAGGATTGATTAGGCAATACCAAAGAAGATGAAGCCATTATTGAATGATGAAGATTAATTTGAGAAATAATTGCGTTGACAACTTGATGAGGTGGAGTAACAACATTTTCAACTGCTTTCCTGTTCCTAAAAAACCAAATGAAATATAATGACCAAGAAAACATCTCAACAACAGTGTCTAAATTATTTTCCAAAATGTTCAATAACCGATCAGGAATTTGAGACTGATGAAGTCGATCAGATAAAAGATCACTTGGTAAAGCAAACCATATAGCTCTAGCCAAATGACATTGAAAAAACAACTGATAACTGGTCTCATATGCCAAAGGAACAAAATAAACAACCAGACTCCACTTGTAAATGATGCTTGATCAAATTTACCCAAACAGGCAAGGAGTCTCATATGAATCTCCATAAAAACAAAGTCAAACGAGGAATAAACTTCAATTTTTTCATCTGTTTCCATAAGCTTGTAAAATCAAACATACCATTAAAATCAGACTGAAGCAACAGCTTATAACCCTCAGCTACAGAGTATTTACCAGTACAACTTCCCGTCCAATGAAGGGTATATTTTGAATTTCCAATGGAGAAAGAAGTAGCTAATATATTTGCTGCCACTTGGGGAGAATAAAGCATTCGAACTAAAGAAATATTCCAACATCCTCTAGGATGCAGTAACAAATCACCAACTGTATTAATTGACAGTGGACGATTACAATGCAAAGGCCACCATAAGTGGCTAAAGAGGTTTATTTGAGAACCATCCCCAAGTAACCAAGCAATTCTATCTGTGACCAAACCTTGTACCCCATAACGATCCTTCCACATGGACGATTGAATAGTCCTTGGAATAAGAACACCATCAAGTTGAGTTGAAAAATATTTGGGCCATAAAACCAAGTGAAGTAATAAATCATCTTGAGCTGAAAGAATTCTCCATATATTCTTGACCAATAAAGCATCATTAAAATACTCAGTTTTTCTAATTCCCAAACCACCCTCTTGCTTTGGACAACAAATTTTATTCCAATTCAACATATGCATCCTTTTATGATCATTCCTAAGCCCCCAGAAAAAAGTCAGCAATTCTCATGTCAATTCTATGAGCAATGTAAGTAGGCAATTTAATGAAAGACATTTGTTCGCATTGCAAGTGCACAGGTCGCGCCAAGTAATAAAGTGATAAGTAGATTATCGTTCCCACGAGGATTTGGTTCCAAAACCTTGGTCAAACAATGATTGTCACACTCTCGCCCAATTCGAGAGATTCAAATATTGAGATTGAAAATTAATTATGAAAATAAATATGTGCTAAAGAAAACAAAACTATAAACAAGTGATTCTTCAACTTCAAATATAAAATGGATCCAAAGATTATGTATTTCTTAAAACTCAATTAACCTCCTCTCAAAGATGTTCTCAATGAAACCATGTGCTAATCTAGGATTTACAAAGTACTTGTAAAAGCTCTCTCAAGTCAAGAACAAGTGTTTGATCTCATTAATCCCACAATCTCTTGCTACAATTAATAAAACCCAATTTTCAAGCTCCAATCCTAATGTGACTATGTAAGGTTAGCAAGTATATCTCTATCTTACCAACAAAATCATCCATTCATAATGCAAACTTCAAGTTCTTACACTATTTTACCCAAGTTCTACACTCAATCTAGCCCTCTCAAGCATCAATCAAGTGAACCCAACATCTAAATGGTGATCAATCATTTATAAGCATTAGGAGAAGAGTAAAATAAACACATACATCTCATTAATCACAAAATAAGAGGAGGAATCAAGAGTCAATCCATACAAGGATTCAAAATAATCTTAGAATCAAAGTATTTAGCCACTCATGTTCAACAACTCCGTGAGAGCATACATATATACAAGCAGAAACATAGAACAAGAGTAGAGAATGAAGATGGAGAAGATAAACCAAGAGGAGAAGCCCAAATCTATTCAAAGCTCCAAGCCCAAGCTCAATCCCCACCAAGCTCCAAGCCCTAGCAGAGCAAAACACTCCCAAAATGCCCTAGAAGTCGAAGAATATCGAATAAGATCGAAACCCTAGCTTTTATTTCATTTCAGCCTGCCTTTTTGTTAAAACGTGCAACAGAATATGCAGTTCGTCGTGGGTTTCACCGTTGCGAAGCGAAGGTGAACTATCAAAAAATGTCCAGAAACAAGTGCTTTTCGCCGTGACTTCGCCGTCACTTTCGTCAAGGCGAAGTTTTTTTTTACACTCTGGTTTTGTCTTAGCTTTGTCCACTTGTGAGCTTGATGAAGGGGCTATAATCACTTGATTATTGCATCAAAATATTCCTACAAGATTTACATAAAAACAACATAAGAAACTAGCTAGAAATATGATCAAAATCTACACAATTAAACAATGATGTACAACCAAAAATCAAATGAGTATTTTCCTATCTTGAGTATCCAAAATTTATCACGGATTGAATAGAACTCAAGGAAAATGTGCTAACATTACATGAATTCTCAGTAGTTATCACACCCCCAAACCTAGACTTTTACTCATTCTCGAGTAAAACAAGAGTTGAGATTGTTAGATTGATCAATTATCCACTTACTATGCATGCATGGAGTTTTCCTAATTAGTTGCTCAAGAAGATATATACATTGGGAAATCAATGGAATATAGAAGGATGCAAAATTCACAATTTAAGAACCAACTTCCCAACAATTTTAAAGAGAGAGTGTGTGTGTGTGTGGATTTAGAAAATAATTCTTCTGCACATGACAAGAAAAATTGCAACATTTCAAGAGGTATGAACCAGCCTCAACATCAAGACTTCATATGCCTAACCTATTCCTCTCTCTCCACTATAACATCATTTCACATAAATCCAAAATCAATGGGACTTTATAAGGTTCTAATATGGCCAAGGGTTAAGCTCATAGAAAGAAAGATATAAAGAGAATTCAAATATCTTGAGATAAATGATAGTATGCAACTCATCTTTCTTCCTTTTGTACACAAGATTTCCTTCCAAAAATCCAACAACTCCCCCAAACTTATCTTAATTTGATGTATTTGCACTCCAAGTCTTTATTGAAACTAAACTCTTTTTATTTTTTTTATTTTTTTTTCTTTCTCTCTCTCTCTCTCTCTCTCTCTCTTTTACAAAAGGAAATCAACTTGAAATGATTTTGGAGTACAAGCTATTGAACATCATGTATTATTTACATTCCCTATACCCACTTTTGCAATCATAATCATTTCAAAATTACCAAACCAATCACTACTACCAATCATAATCATCAAATCATTAATCATCTCAAGATTAAGGTAATTCATGGTTTTTCAGGCTGTAAAGGTTAGGGTCAACTGAGGGCTTCAAAAAGAAACTCATATGGTTTTTCATTTAAAGGCTCAAATGGGGGTTCAAATGGAAATGATTCAAAGGTATGCTGGAAAGGCTTAAACGCATTTGAAAGAATGCCTATATCATTTTCCAAAATCATGCAAAATCATTACAAAGCCTCAAGAGATTCTAAGATAGGTTCTAGAGTCTATCGGTTAAGAAAGAAAATACATGCTCAAATGCCACAAAATCTCCAAACAAAAGCTTTCAAATCATTCGCAACTCTACTGTACCAACTTTGCTTCAAAATGATCAGAAAGCCAGTTTCAATAATGCAAATCAAGCATCCAAAAATATTAACCACAACTTCCTCTTAAACATATAATCTAAGCAACTATTCTATCATTGGATCTCACATTTAATTTAGTGGATAACAAATCAATCTAAATCATGCTTCAAGTAAACTGACAAGTAACCGTTTCCAAAATTGAATTTCATGTTTATGTTAACCAACAGTCTATCATCAAATCGTTCAATTCTAATCAAATTGGAAATGCAAGAAACTTCTCTTTAAATGCTCTTTGCTCTCAAAACTTGCTTCCTTTTGCCTTATATTCAATTTGATGATAGACCTACAAAATGCTCAAAACAAATCACACCATTCAAGAAAAACAACAAAGAAAAAGGGGAAAAATATCAACTTTTGAGAGCTTGGGTTGCCTCCTAAGAAGCACTAAGTTTATAGTCTTCAGCCAGACTTTTCAATGCCACTTGCTAATCATACGTATCAAAAAAAAAGATCACCTTGTCTTCATTTCTTTTCAAAGGACAAGGTTTCAACAAAAATGGGAATTCATTCCTACAAGCAATACATGACCTCTCAATCAAGAGTGATTTTAAGGAACATGATTCAATATGGCACATGGGAGGCTTCAATTCAATTGTTTCAAAATTATCCTCAATAGCCCCCAAATATTTTGAAAACCCAATAAAATCTACTTGACTCTCATCAGTAAGAGTCAACAAATCAGTAGGAGGATTTTGAAGATAGATTGAACGGATTTCCTCTCTATTCTCTTGTTCACAACAATAAGGATTAGGCTCCAAACTTGAAACCTCAATTAGGCACTCAATGTTGTTCTCTGCCTCTTCAATTTCCAACTCACAATCACCCACAAAATTATCACAAACCATTGGTAGCACATCATCACTTCCCATGGTCAATTGTCTACTTAGGACCACATCTTCTACATAAGAGTCATTTGAAATATCAATGAAAACACATGTTTGCTTTAAAGACTCAATGTTAGAAGCCATTTCATTTGCCCTAGATGCTAAATTTTCAAGAGCTAATGTATGTTCATTCAATTTCTCTTTGGTCCAAGCTCTCATTTCATTTTGATTATCAAGAATACACTTAAGCATCTCCTCTACTATAGGCTTTTTCTCATGAATGGGAGTGATTTCATCTGTATGATTAGGTGATGTTTGAGAATATGATGCATATGAAGAAAAAGAAGAATTTGGATCCCAAGGCAATGAATGTTCATTATTCCAACTAGGGTTAAAAGAATTATCATGCCAATCAGTTTGAACCCTAGCAAAATCATCCCCTACATAATCCAAGGATGTGTGTTTGCACCGCAAGTGTACGGGTCAAGCCAAGTAATAAAGTAATAAGAAAGTATCGTTCCCACGAGGATTTGATTACAAATGTGACCAAACAGAAGGCTTAGTGAGTTCAATTAAGTTGTGCTAAATCAAATGTTGGCATCTTCATTATAAAGGCCATGGAACAACCCATGCAGCTGAAGCATCGTAATCATCACCGGTTTGATCTCAAAGGTATGTGCTTGCATCTCCAGCATCCGAATGCAAGATTGAGTACCTCGCATGTTGCGATTGGCAAAGTCATTGACCGTAGCCTCGATCATATCAATCATCAGCCATGATTGCAGATTCAGTCTCAACTTCTTCCTCAAAGATATTCACTCCTTCAAGTACCACTTCTAAGCTACCAAACTCCAAGCTTTGCATAGACCGAAATGGCACCTACAAGAAGCACAACCAAGCAAGTATCAAACTAACCCAAAGTAAAATTAAACAAGAAAAGAAAAAAAAACTATGTATCTACAAGCTCAAGCGAAATTAATAACCAAGCCTAAGGTTGGCCAAGGAATTTGTTACCAAATCCCCGGCAACGGCGCCAAAAACTTGTTCGCACTTGCAGTGCACGGTCGCGCCAAGTGATAAAGTGATAAGAAAGTATCGTTCCCACGATGATTTGGTTACAAATGTGATCAAATAGAAGGTTTAGTGAGTTCAATTAAGTTGAGCTAAATCAAATTTTGGTTGGAGAATTAACTAATAGAAAAATGCCTTTAAAAATAGAAGTTGATGGTTTTAATTAATTCTTTGACTTTAAGGACAAATTGGAGCCTAGGATTATTTATCCCCCTTGTATTTTATAACCTCTAAATAACCTCCTCTCACAAATGCTTCCAATAGATGTACATGTATTAGCCTAAGATTCAAAATATACTTGTAAAAGCTTTCTCAAGTCAAAAACAAGTGTCTCATTTCATTAATTGCTCAATCTCTTGTTACAATTAATAAAACCCAATTTCCAAACTCCAACCCTAATGTGGCTATGCAAGGTTAATAAGTATATCTCTATCTTACCAACAAAACCATCCATTCATCAAGCAAATTTCAAGTTCTTGCACAATTTCACCCAAGTTCTACATTTAACCTAGCTCTCTCAAGCTTCAATCAAATGAACAAAACATCTAAATGGTGATCAAGCATATAGAAGCATTAAGCAAAGAGTAAAATAAACACATATATATCATTAATCACAAAAGGAGATGAGTATTAAAGAGTTAATCCATACAAGGGTTCAAAATAATCCTAGAAAACAAGTTTAGCTACTCATAGTCAATGAAAAACTACAAATCCAAGGAGAATATGCAGCCATAACAGAAAACAAGAGAGGGAAGGAAGATGAAGAAGAAAAGCCAAAGAAATTAAGCTCCAAATCTCTTCCAAAGCTCAATCCTTGCTTCCTTCTCTTCAATAACCAAGCCCTAGCACCCCAAAATGCTCCAAAGTTGCCCAAAAAGTCGAATGTGTCAGCCCCCAATCTTTTTCCAGCTTTTAAAACCTAATTTTCGAGTGAAAATGGAGCTGTGCATTTTGCTGATGCGATTGAGCCTCGGCCCAGAAAGTTGAGCCGCGGCTAGTTTTCTTCTGCCTAGAAATGAGCTGCAGCTGAGAAACTGAGCTGCGGCCCAGTTTTGTTCTGTCCAGATTTGAGCTGCGGCTCAGTTTGCATAAGGAAAATTTGATTTCTTCTCTTACAATAAAGTGCTCTATCCATGATTTGCCATCATTTTTCTCATCTTTGATTTCCCAAATGCCTTGACTCTAATTCTCTTTCCAAAACACATCTTACACAATAATAATTTTAAAAAGCTCATATTAATAAAGAGAACATCCCAAAATATGCACAATTGAGCACAAATTGCAACCAAAAACATCATGCACATTTTTCTATCTTTGAGTATCTAAAGCATGTACAAGTGCTACAAAAATGTATGAAATCCAATTGAAAATGTGCCAAAAAACATGAATTCTAAGAGGTTAACACATCCCCAAACTTAGACCTTTACTCGTCCTTGAGTAAAACACAAGATAAAACAGCTAGATTGGTCAATTATCCATGTACCATGCATGCATAAAATTATCCTCATCAATTGCTCAAGAAATAAATTCAAGAGGGAAGTAGTGGAATATTGAAAAATGCTAGATTCACAATTTCAGAGCAAGTTTGCCAACAATTTTAGTCTATGTGTGTGTGGAGCTAGAAGACAATGCAATGGCACTTGTCAAAATCCAAAGAAACATTTCAATATGTATGAAATATCCTTAAATTCAAGACTTCACTTTCCTAGTCTTTCCCTCTCTCTCCACAAAAGAATTAATTCACACAATTAAGAAAAATCAATGGGACTTTGTGAGCTTGTAATGTGGCCAATGGTCTAAGTGTTTAGCTCTTTGAAAGAATGGGGAAGAAGGAATTCAAATATATTGAGATAAATGACTACATTCTAATATTTTTTTTTATGCACAACTTTTGTTTCTTTAGAGAAGCTCAAAATTCCCCCCCAAACTTATCTCAAATTGGTTCTTTGTACTCCAAATCTTATTGGAATTGATTTTCTTTTTTTTTGTTTATATATATACACACTTTTTTTTTTTGCATTTTTTTAGGAGTTCAAATTTCCAACTGTTACACACACTTTCCCTTCCCACACATGATTCTACATTTACACACACCTTCAACAACCATACCAATCGTCACCACAGTAAAATGTCAATTATCTCAAGATTCAGGTAGTTCATGGTTTTTCAGGTTGTAAAGGGTAAGGTCCAATGTGGCTTCCAAAAAGAAATTCTCATGGTTTTTCATTATAATGCTCAAATAGGTTTCAAGTGGAAATAATACCATAGGTAAGCTTTAAAAGGCTCAACCGTATTTAAAAGATGCCCAAATCATGTTTTTTTTAAATTGTAGGGAATCATCAAACTGCTTCAAGAGATTCTAATACAAGTTGTGAAATCCATCAATTGAGAATAAACATACAAGTCAACTTGCCACAATTTCTCCTAACAAGAGAATTTCAATCATCCCAGCTTTAATGTGCAAAAAGGACAAAAATTGTCAGGAACAAGCCTTACATTGCTACTCTAGCATTTAGAAATTTAATCACCATTCCCTATTAAGCATATAGTCTAAGCAACTATTCTATCATTGGATTATGCACTAACTTCAGAAGATAATTAATCAATCAAACTCACAATTTTCACAAAGTTACAAGCAAGAGTCCAAGTTCCAAGTTTCCAAAATTAGAATCCATGCCAAATCAGTAAAGCAATTTATTAAAATCAAAATCAAAATTTGCCCTTACCCCCAAACTTAAAATGGACAGTGTCCTCACTGTCACAAGGGAAAAACTAAGGGCCTTCTCCCATGCAACAACACATTCCACAAAATGAAAGAGGTTGCATGAGAGGAACAAAAATTTGTGTAGCAAACAATGAAAGAGGGAAGTGTCCAAATCAACAAGATGAAATTATAGATATCAATAACATTCATGGAAAAGTTTGAACCAGTCAGTACATTTTATACACAAGAGCATCTTTCAATCAAAAAGTCAGACCCACAACCCTATTCCAATGCACTAACAATCAAAAAGAGCACGCATTCAGACATATACATGCTCTAACTAAAGCACAAGACAGATCATTCAATCAAAACATACACAGCAGTCTTAGTTAACTTTCTTGGTTGAGAGAATTTAGGAGATTCATTGTCACATGCTAGAATAAGATATAGTTGGCTTGTAAGTTTCAGTTGGTGAGGGGCCATATTCCTGCAAAGAAGTTCAAGCAATCCAACCACAAATTGAAAGCTCAGCAACAGACACGGGAGTCAACTAAAACTAAATGTTCAAGACACTTAAAATTAAACAGACCCCCTACTCTGACTAGTGGACAAAACTAAGAAACCAGCTTAGATCCTTTCCAACAGATAAACTCAAGGAGATTAATTAAATCCCAAAATGAATCTCCACAATACCTCCCTGCTACCATTTCTTTCTCTATACACAATGAGGCACCAAAATTTCCATGAATATCACCCTAACAAGCCAAATTATTAAACGTTCAAGTACCAAGCTTAGATCCAATAAGCAAAAAAATTCCCAATGAGTATTTTTAATTTCAACATGCAATTCACTGATCAAATTGACACTTCCCACATCATGCAATTAATTTCAATCTCAGCAAATCATCACCATTAGAAACAGAGCAGTGAATGGTCAAAATCCAGGTAAAAGATTAAACACTTAGGACCTTAATGTGCAGAGACTAAAACTTAAATGCTAAAAGAAGTCGAATCAACATCCTCCTTGCTTCCAAAATCCTTAAGTCAAACATTAAACTGAAGCAAAACATAGGCGAAGGACAAGGGTAGCTTACCAAGTTCAAGAGGCTGCACTGGAGGGAGAAATAGGTAGAAAGGGGACTTGACAGCCACAAAAATTGAAAATAAAGACTTATAATTGCAGCTACACCCACTCTAAAATTTCTTCGAATCAAAGAGGAAAATCAGAGAAACTGTGAAGCTACACTGCAGTGACAAATAGGGAAAAGAAGAGCTTCACAGTAGCACAAACTGAGCCCAAAAAATGTAGCGTTAGTCACAGTGAGTATCCTTTGAGTCTGAGATAAAAAGGAGAGAAGCCATGGTGATAGGAGCTTATGGCTTGAGACGCAATGAAGGAGACTATTGTGCTCAGGCAAGCACGACAGGAACAACAATGGACTTGAACTAGGACAGTGGCGTGACAGTGAAAGAGTCTGAATAGGACAGAGCGGCGCTGAGCAACTGGTGGCTGGCAAAGAACAGGGGGCGGAGGAAGATTCTGATGCACGGCGGAGACAGCAGCCAGCGGCGGAAGGAGAAGCTTGAGATGGTTGCTTCGAAGAAGAGGAGGAAGGTTCTACACATTACGCCGGCCGATCGTGGTGGGATGGTTGAATTTGAGATGGAGAAGGAGGGGCGCTAGGATTCATGGCAGGGATGATTGAAGTTTGTGTGGGGGGGGCTTCAGGTTCATTGTGCAAGGGGGTTTGAATTTTTTTTAATTATTATTATTATTATTATAATATATATGTATATTTATATATATAAATTTTTTTAAAAATAAAAAACTAAGTTCAGTGACGCAGGAAGAGAGGAAAATTGAAATTTGTTTTAATATATAATTTATTTATTTTATTTACTTATTTATTATTTATTATTATAGATATATTTTTTATTTTTAATTTAAAATTTTATTTTTTTTTATTTTTATTTGGGCTGCAGCTCAAAAGCTATTGGGATGCAGCTCAATTCTTCTCTACCCTCATTAATGAACGCTGAGCTGCAGCTCAAAATTTTGGGCTGCAGCTCAATTTCTCTCTGGTTCATACTAAACAATTTTTGAGTTACAGTTCAAAAATTTAGGCCGCGGCCTATTTCTTTGCTGTCAAAAACCAGATTCAATCAGCAAAATCAAAACTTTGCTGCAATATACCCCACAATACAACAAGAACACCACAATGCACCAAGATTGGCATAATTTAAACAAGCATCATGAAGCAAATTAACACTCAATTCCAATTAATCCAAGATCAAATAACACTCCAAAAATATCATAAAACCATGATTTAATCACAAGAATTCATTCCCATGTAGTGCAAACTTGACTTCAACATAGCAACTCCAATGAACAAATTTTTCTTCTCCTTGAGGTAAGATTAATTACTTGAACACAAACAAGTCACATTGCAACCACAATCACCACCAATTTTCCTCATGTCATAATTCTCCAAAATCAGCCCAAAAATATCAGCTTGTTCATAGAACAAAATCTCCATCTAATACATCCCATTGCACATAAACAAATGAACACAAGTCATAGGGCTACATTTATTCCATATCTACCAAATGGATCTCAAATAAGAAGCACTCATGGTCATGATTTGAGAGTAACAACTACCAAAATATCAGCAACACATTTTTGTAGCCATGATAAACCATCCATATCAGCAAAAATAGTTCTCAACATCAGATTAATATCGTATTAACCATTGAAATAGTTATTACTCCCCTGAAAATGGCCAGCCATTTGTTAGCCTTCAAGTCAAGCCCATTCCACATGCCTTCATCCTTTCAAATGCAATATTCTTGAATACTTCCCACAAGCCTACAAAACATAAAAGAACAAGCATACTTCCACCAAAATAAGCTAAAACAACCAAAAAATTCAAAAGCAAAAGTTTAGAACTTGGGTTGCCTCCCAAGTAGCGCTTGGTTTATAGTCCTCAGCCAGACTCTTCTCTGCTTCAAGAGGGGTCAGAAAGAGGTAAGGTGACCGATGCACGATCCACGTGACCACTCCAGTAATGCTTTAACCTTTGACCGTTAGCTTTAAATCTCTCTCCATCATTGCTTTCAAGCTCAATAACACCACGATCAAGTGCTTGGACCACAGTGAACGGTCCTGACCATCGGGATTTGAGTTTCCCTGAAAATAGTCTCAACTTGGAATTAAACAAGAGAACTTGTTGTTCAGGTACAAAATTCTTGAATAGGATCTTCTTGTCATGCCACCTTTTTGTCTTCTCCTTGTACTGTAAATGCTGATTGTCACCCAAGAGGGGGGTGAATTAGGTGACAAGATAAAAGCTTATAAAATCTTTCCAATTTTTTACTTTACAAAATCCCAATGAAGTGGACTAAGGAATATACAAGATGGATATGCAGGAAATTAAGAGAGTAAAAGGAAGAGATAATGCAAACTCAATTTATCCTGGTTCGGTCAACCCATACCTACATCCAGTCCTCAGGCTCCACCTGAGATTTCCACTATCCTCTTGTTTAAACCGGGCCAAGAGAAGCCTACCACAGGTTTTAAAAACACAGGTTCACCTGGCAACCTTTACAGAGTTTTAGGATCTCTCTAAACACTCCCCCTTACAACCTGTAAGGTTACAACCCAGTTCTCATAGCACCAAGCTTTGGAACTACCTCAAACAGTGGAGGATTTTAAAATTAAGTTCACTCAAAGAACAGATTGTGATAAACACTTAAGTATAGAGTAATGTATGATGAAATACAACTAGATCTTTAATAATCTAAACAATGTATTGCTCTAGCACTTCTTTTCTAATGCTCTCAATCTGAGTAATTTGCAATTCTGTATAATGCCCTGTTCATTGCTCGTTGATAATTCGTTCGTTGATTATCATCATCGTCTTCAGGAAGCAGATCTTGTTCTATTTATATCTTCACAGATTGTCTTTTGATTCAGCTTCATATGACCGTTAGAATATAGTCGTTGGAAGTCCATAGCCGTTGGGGATAGATACTATTTATCAGCCGATTCAAACTTCTAAACTGTTCATGCGTAGAGTAGGCTAGACTGAGCATTCTGAACACCTGTACTTTCATAGCAGCTTTTTCAGTACCGCTAGCATGCTTTGCTATCGCTAACTGCATAGTATAATTTCTGCATTTGAGCTGTTAGCTAAACAAGTAAACTTTTAATGCACAGCAGATGTTATCGCAAGCATAGTCCATTAGCTCAATGTGATAGACAACATTTATATCAGCTAAGGTTTTTCATAAAGCATTCTCTATCGATAGACATAAACATTATCGCTAGCATATTCTTCTAGTTCAACGTTCAGTTTACTAGCTATGTCATCTTTATAAACAATCTTCTATCGATAGCGAAATCTGTTATCGCTAGTTACTCGAATGCTCATTAGCTTTAAGGATACAATTATCTAAGTATTCAGAGGTATTTCAAGGTATCCTATTATCGATAGCTAAACGTGTTAGCGTTAGCAACCATGTTAGCTCATTTGACTCATTTGCTCTCAGGCACTAGCTATCTGAATGATTATTATCTGAAGCACTTTTGTTATCGATAGCTTAACCTGTTATCGCTAGCTGATTTCATTATATTAGAGACTTCGTTCATTTATCTGCTGGTTTCATTTACTCATACGTTCAATGAACTTCTAGCGATAGTGAATGACTTAGCGATAGATATTAACTTTGTTATTTCTAAGTCTTCACTTGCTATGGCTTTGACTACTAGCTGTAGTGATACACTTAGTGATAGAGATATTCATTCTTATTGTTTTGCTAAGTTACCACCTGCTATATTTGAATTTTTCATCTAGCAATATATCTTTGTTCTTAAAATGGTGATTTATTACCTATCAGATTTTACTCGTTTAATTCAGAGGTAACTTACACTTATGTTTTCTATGAGTCAGTCTTCATCAAAACTTAAGATTCTAACATGTACAACCTTGAACTCTCATAGGCATTGAACCGAAATTCTTCAAGTTCATCTAGTTGAAGGAGTCTCTTTTCACCCACAGCCTTTGCATCAAAATTGAGCTTTTTGATAGCCCAATAAGTACTATGCTCCAACTCCACCGGTAGATGACAAGCCTTTCCAAACACAAGCCGATATGGAGACATACCGATGGGAGTCTTGTATGCCGTTCGATAGGCCCATAATGCATCATCAAGTTTAATGGACCAATCTTTTCTTGTTATGCCCACGGTCTTCTCAATGATCTTCTTGATTTCCCAGTTGGAAATTTCAGCTTAGCCATTAGTCTGAGGGTGGTATGGCAAAGCAACCTTGTGTCTCACACCATACTTCTTTAAGAGAGTTTGGAATTGATTGTTGCAAAAATGAGTACTTCCATTACTCACAATAGCCCTAGGAGCTCCAAAGCTGGTGAAAATTTGTTTCTTCAAAAAGTTCATCACTAGTTTTGTGTCATTGGTAGGAAAAGCAGCTGCTTTAACCCATTTTGAGACATAATCAACAGCAACCAAGATGTATTGATTGTTGAATGATTTGGGAAAAGGTCCCATAAAGTCAATGCCCCACACATCAAATAACTCTACTTCAAGCATGTTATTCAGAGGCATTTCATTCCTTCTAGAGATGTTCCCCAATCTTTGGCACCGATCATACTTCAATGCAAAGTCATAAGAATCTTTAAACAAAGACGGCCAATAAAAGCCACATTGTAGAATCTTAGCAGCAGTCTTGTTGCCTCCAAAATGTCCCCCATATTCAGAAGAATGGCAACATCTTAGAATTTCTTGTTGCTCAAATTCAGGGACACACCTTCTAAACACTTGATCGGCACATTGATGAAACAAGAAAGGCTCCTCCCAATGATAGAACTTGACATCATGCAAAAATTTTCTTCATTGGTGCGGCTTCAAATCATGAGGTATAATTCCACAAACAAGAAAATTAACAATATCAGCATACCAAGGAGTCATAGTATGGCTAACAATGAAGAGTTGTTCATCAGGAAATGTCTCATCAATATCTTTGTCACTCTCTAGTTGAGCATCAGTACTCAACCTAGATAAATGGTCGGCTACTTGATTCTCAGTACCCTTTCTATCCACAATCTCCAAGTCAAACTCTTGCAATAAAAGCACCCATCTAATCAACCGTGCTTTTGAGTCCTTCTTGCTAAAGAGATACTTTAAGGCTGAATGATCAGTGTACACTGTGACTCTAGCTCCCACAAGATATGCCCGAGATTTTCCAAAGGCATACACCACTGCAAGCAACTCCTTTTCGGTGGTTGTGTAGTTTTCTTGTGCATCATCAAGTGTTTGACTAGCATAATATATTGGATGGAACAATTTGTCTTTCTTTTGACCAAGAACAGCACCCACAGCTTAATCACTAGTGTCACACATCATAATGAAGGGAAAAGCCCAGTCAGGAACCATCATAATTGGTTAAGAAACAAGCTTTCTCTTTAATTCTTCAAATGCTTTCAGGCATGCATCATCAAACTTGAATTCAACATCTTTCTCAAGCAACGCCCATAATGGTTTAGCTATCTTTAAAAAATCCTTGATAAAGCGGCGATAGAAGCCGGCATGGCCTAGAAAGCTCCTCACACCTTTGACATTGATAGGTGGAAGGAGTTGCTCAATCACAGAGATTTTGGCTTTATCTACTTCTAAGCCATTTTTGGACACTCGATGGCCAAGAACTATGCCTTCTTTAACCATAAAGTGGCACTTCTCCTAATTCAAGACTGGGTTAGTCTCTTCACATCTTTTCAACACATTAGCCAAGTTCTGCAAACACTCATCATAGGAATCCCCAAATACTGTGAAGTCATCCATAAAAACTTCCATAGAATGCTCAATCATGTCAAAAAAAGATAGCCATCATGCATCTCTGAAAGGTTGCCGGTGCATTGCATAAGCCAAAGGACATACGCTTGAATGCAAAAGTCCCATATAGACAAGTGAAAGTCATCTTCTCTTGATCTTCCGGCGTTATTGCAATTTGATTATACCCAGAGTATCCATCTAGGAAACAAAAGAATTCCTTTCTAACCAATTTATCAAGCATCTGATCAATAAAGGGAAGAGGAAAATGATCCTTTTGGGTGGCGGCATTCAACTTGTGATAATCCATACAAACTCTCCAACCTATGATAGTGCGAGTAGGAATCAACTCATTATGGGTGTTAGCCACTACAGTCATGCTACCCTTTTTGGGGATGCATTAGACTGGGCTCACCTAAGAGCTGTCAGAAATAGGATATACAATGCCCGCATCAAGCCATTTCAAGATTTCCTTCTTCATAACTTCCTTCATAATTGGATTCAATCTTCTTTGATGTTCAATGGAAGATTTATGATTTTCCTCAAGAAAAATCTTATGCATACAAGTTGAAGGACTAATACCCTTTATATCTGCAATAGTCCACCCGATAGCTTGTTATGAACTTTCAAGACCTCAACTAATTGTTCCTCTTGTTGCACTGACAAATCAGAAGCAATGATCACTGGTAAAGTATTGTTATCCCCCAAATAGACATATCTTAAGTGAGAGGGTAAAAGCTTCAACTCAAGGGACGGTGGCTCTTCAAGAGAAGATTTCAGAGTTGGTCTATCAAGAGAAGTCAAATCTAGAGATTCAAATTGCACCCAACTCCTAGGATAAGGCATTGAAGCATCCATGATAGCCAAACACTCCTACATGTCCACACCCTTATTTTGTAGCCTAATTAACACTGCTTCAACTGGATCTTGACATATTGACTCATTGAATCCTTCTTGTGCCACTTGCTCCAGAACATCAACAAAGAAGCATTAGTCTAACTGATTAGGAGACTTCATCAACTTGTGCATGTTGAATGTAACTTGCTCATCTGCAACTCTCAAGGTGAGTTCACCTTTTTCTACATCAATCAGAGTTTTAGCAGTTGCTAAGAATGGTCTTCCTAATAGAATAGGCATTTCTCTATCTGCTTCAAAGTCAAGTACAATGAAATCTGCAGGAAAAATGAATTTATCCACTTTCACCAACACATTTTCAATAATACCTCGTGGATAAGACATGCTTCTGTCTGCAAGCTGCAAAGTGATAGTGGTAGGTCTCGCTTCACCCAACTCTAACTTGTTGAATATAGAAAGAGGCATTAGATTTACACTAGTTCCAAGATCACATAAAACTTTTCCCAAGAATTTGTCTCCAATGTGGCATGGAATAGAAAAACTCCCAGGATCTTTCATCTTCGGACGAAATTGCTTGATAACATCAGTGAAACTCTTAGTCACTGCAACTGTTTCAAATTCATTGAATCTTCTCTTCTTTGAGAGAACATCCTTCATGAACTTAGCATATTTGGGCATTTGCTCCAATGCTTCTACAAAGGGGATGTTGATATGCAATTGCTTGAACATATCTAGAAACTTCTTAAATTGGCCATCATCTTGTTGCTTCTTAAGCCTTTGAGGAAAGGGAGGTTGAGGCACATATTTTGGTTTTGCCTCTTGTAGCTTCTTCTTGTCATCACCCTCCTTTTTACCTTTGGCTTCATCTTTCTTCTCAACCACATTCTTCTTTGTGCTATCATTCTCTTCAACTATGTGTTAGAATCTTAAGTTTTGATGAAGACTGACCCATAGAAAACATAAGCAAATAAGCGCAAGTTACCTCTGAATTAAACAAGTAAAATCTGATAGGTAACAGATCACCATTGCAAGAGTAAAAGATATATTACTAGATGAAAGATTCAAATATAGCAGATGGAAACTTAGCAGAACAATAAGGATGAATATCTCTATTGCTAAGTATATCTCTATAGCAAATAGACAGAGCCATAGCAAGTGAAGATTTAGAAATAACAAAGCTAATATATATCACCAAGTCATTCACTATCGCTAGAAGTTCATAACAGAACAATGAGTAAAGAGCTAAGCAGAAAGATGAACCAAGACTGTGGACAAAAGAAATCAGCTAGCGATAACAGGTTAAGCTATCGATAACAAAAAGTGCTTTAGATAATAATCATTCAGATAGCTAGTGCTTGAGAGCAAATGAGTCAAATGAGCTAACATGGTTGTCAGCGCTAACACGTTTAGCTATCGATAATAGGATACCTTGAAATACCTCTGAATACTTAGTTGTATCCTTAAGGCTAATGAGCATTCAAGTAACTAGCGATAAGGGATTTGCAATCGATAGAAGAATGTATGCTGATATGATATAGCTAGTACTCTGAACATTGAGTTAAAAGAATATGCTATCGATAATACACTTTCCTATAGATATAAAATGCTCTGAAATACCTTATATTGTCTTTATCTCATTTGAGCAAATAGACTAAATTTGCGATAGCATTCTCTATACATTAAATGATTATTTGTTCAGCTAACAGCTTAAGTGCAGAACTCACACTAGTAGATTAGCGATAGCAGATTAAGCTAGCGCTAATGAAAAAGCTGCCGGAAAGTACATTTTTGTACGGATGCTCAGAACGCTGAGTCTGTCTCTCTCCTAGCTCACCCTACGCAAGAAGTAGTTGAAGCTAGAGCAGAAAGTTAAGCCCGATGAAGAAGCTGCATTAAATGCCAACGGCTATGAGCTCCCAACGACTAAATTCAAAAGGCTTCTTGAAGATTGAATACTAGGGCAAAATCTAAGAAGAGATATAAATACAGAACTTGAGCATTTATTGAAAAGATAACGAGAAACGAGAATATTCATTGCTCTCTGTTTTCTGTATTTATTGTTTTAGAGATTTTATTTGTACTTAAGTGTTTATCAAAATCAGTTCATTAAGTGAACGCATTTATTGAAATCCTCTACTGTTTGAGGTTGTTCTGAAAGCTTGGTGCTTTAGAACAGGGATATTGCCTTACAAGTAGTAAGGGGGAGTGTTTAGAGAGATTCTAAAACTCTGTAAAGGTTGACAGGTGAACCTGTGCTCGTAAAACCTGTGGATAGTGGAACCCAATGAGGAGTTGGAGAACTGGATGTAGGCAGTGTTGGCCGAACCAGTATAAAGTTTTAAAGTTGCTCTCTTTTGTCATTGTTTCAATTTTTAAAAGCACAATTCAACCCCCTCTTGTGCGATTGCCTCTTTCATTATGATCTCCTCATCAACTTTGTCATCCTCATCAAGAACAACATCTTTAACAACTTCATTTCTCTTGTCATTAGATTGAGGCACATTAGGTACTTGCCTCCTATTTCTCAATGTGATTGCCTTACACTCCTCCTTACCTTCCTTTCTAGGATTAGGAATAGTATCACTTGGGAGATTACGTCTTGACATAGCATTCATTTGTGAGGCCAGTTGCCCCATTTGCACCTCAAGGTTTTTAATGGCTGTTTCATGGAGAGAAAGAGTTGCTTTAGTCTCAACCCTTAAAGCCTCTTGTCTAGCTAAGATCTTAGCGAACATCTTTTCCATTTTAGATTCTTCCTCCTTGATAGGGACTTGCCTAGATTGTGCTTGAAAACCCAGTGGATGAGAAGGTTTAGCACCCGAAGACGAAGGTTGATTCACAGTTTGCCCTTGATTCCATGAGAAGTTAGGATGATTTCTCCACCCTGGATTGTAAGTCTGTGAATAAGGGTTATTATGGGGGTTTTGAAACTTGCCCATGTAATTAACTGACTCTGAAGCCATATAGAGAAGACAGTGGTCCGGCAAGTGGACATCATTGCATTGGTCACACACAACTAGGGTAGTATGAACAGAATGCACACCATGAGATTTACCCCTTTGCATTTGAGACTCTATTACATCAAATCACTTATTCATAGCAGAAAGAATAGTAACAATTTGGGAAGAAGAAGGAGAGTCATCCTTAAGAGTAGCCAACGGTTGTGAGGTCCTCCTATCAGTGCCTTGAGAGTTATTGGAAGATAGTTGATCTAGTAGTCTAAACACTTCATTAACAGGGACATTTCTATACCCTCCATTTGTCATAGAATCAACTATTGCCTTAGACTAAGGATTAAGGTGAGTACAAAAAATTTGGACTATCACCCATTTGTCTACCCCATGATTAGGGCATTGCTTCATCAACGTCTTGTATCTCTCTCATGCTGCATAAAGGTGCTCATCAGGATGTTGCCTAAAGCTTAGAAATTCATCTCTGGCTTCCACAGACTTGCCATCAGAGAAAAATCATGCTCTAAATTTTGCTTCAAGATCGGCTCAAGAAGTGATAGATCCCTCTGGTAGATTGTCAAACCATTCCCTTGCCTTTCCTTGCAGAGAAAAAGGAAACAATCAAAGTCGGAGAACATCGTCATGAACTCCATTTTGCTTAAATGATCCACATACCTCCAGAAAGTATAGCATGTGCTTGTTGGCATCTTCATTATAAAGGCTATGGAACAACCCATGCAGCTGAAGCATCGTAATCATCACCGGTTTGATCTCAAAGGTATGTGCTTGCATCTCCAGCATCCGAATGCAAGATTGAGTACCTCGCATGTTGCTACTGGAAAAGTCATTGACTGTAGCCCGATCATATTCATCATCACCCATGATTGCAGATTCATTCTTAACTTCTTCCTCAAAGATATTCACTCCTTCAAGTACCACTTCCAAGCTACCAAACTCCAAGCTTTGCATAGACCGAAATGGCACCTACAAGAAGCACAACCAAGCAAGTATCAAACTAACCCAAAGTAAAATTAAACAAGAAAAGAAAAAAAAGCTATGTATCTACAAGCTCAAGCGAAATTAATAACCAAGCCTAAGGTTGGCCAAGGAATTTGTTACCAAATCCCCGGCAACGGCGCCAAAAACTTGTTCGCACCGCAAGTGCACGGGTCGCGCCAAGTAATAAAGTGATAAGAAAGTATCGTTCCCACGAGGATTTGGTTACAAATGTGATCAAATAGAAGGCTTAGTGAGTCCAATTAAGTTGAGCTAAATCAAATTTTGGTTGGAGAATTAACTAATAGAAAAATGCCTTTAAAAATAGAAGTTGATGGTTTAATTAATTCTTTGACTTTAAGGACAAATTGGAGCCTAGGATTATTTATCCACCTTGTATTTCATAACCTCTAAATAACCTCCTCTCACAAATGCTTCCAATAGATGTACATGTATTAGCCTACGATTCAAAATATACTTGTAAAAGCTTTCTCAAGTCAAAAACAAGTGTCTCATTTCATTAATTGCTCAATCTCTTGTTACAATTAATAAAACCCAATTTCCAAACTCCAACCCTAATGTGGCTATGCAAGGTTAATAAGTATATATCTATCTTACCAACAAAACCATCCATTCATCAAGCAAATTTCAAGTTCTTGCACAATTTCACCCAAGTTCTACATTTAACCTAGCTCTCTCAAGCTTCAATCAAATGAACAAAACATCTAAATGGTGATCAAGCATATAGAAGCATTAAGCAAAGAGTAAAATAAACACATATATATCATTAATCACAAAAAGAGATGAGTATTAAAGAGTTAATCCATACAAGGGTTCAAAATAATCCTAGATAACAAGTTTAGCTACTCATAGTCAATGAAAAACTACAAATCCAAGGAGAATATGCAGCCATAACAAAAAACAAGAGAGGGAAGGAAGATGAAGAAGAAAAACCAAAGAAATTAAGCTCCAAATCTCTTCCAAAGCTCATTCCTTGCTTCCTCTCTTCAAAAACCAAGTCCTAGCACCCCAAAATGCTCCAAAGTTGCCCAGAAAGTCGAATGTGTCCGCCCCCCAATTATTTTCCAACTTTTAAAACCTAATTTTCGAGTGAAAATGGAGCTGTGCGTTTTGCTGATGTGATTTAGCAGCGGCCCAGAAATTTGAGCCGTGGCTCAGTTTTCTTCTTCCTAGAAATGAGCTGCGGCTGAGAAACTGAGTTGCGGCCCAGTTTTGTTCTGTCCAGATTTGAGCTGCAACCAACTTTTTGAGCTGCGACTCAGTCTGCATAAGGAAAATTTGATTTCTTCTCTTACAACAAAGTGGTCTATCCATGATTTTCCATGATTTTCCTCATCTTTGATTTCCCAAATGCCTTGACTCTAATTCTCTTTCCAAAACACATCTTACACAATAATAATTTTAATAAGCTCATATTAATAAAGAGAACATCCCAAAATATGCACAATTGAGCACAAATTGCAACCAAAAACATCATGCACATTTTTCTATCTTTGAGTATATAAAGCATGTACAAGTGCTCCAAAAATGTATGAAATCCAATTGAAAATGTACCAAAAAACATGAATTCCAAGAGGTTAACAATGAAACATGAGGGCATTGCTCACTATAATGATTATCACCACAATAATTGCAACAAATGTACTCATATTGAGTTTCAACAGCATTATGATCATAATAAGAATGTAGATAATCATCATCATGTTCACATCCACTACTTGCCCCATTAGTCCACCAAGGATAATCCATAAAAAAATTTACAATACAATAACTCCAAAACAAAAAGACACACAAAGAGAACAAACATACACATGAACACAAGAAAATAAGTCAAAAGAGAGCAACAAGCACAAGAACAAATATATACAAAACTCAAGCTTAAGCTACTAGTGCTCCAATCAAGGTTAACCAAGGATGGTTTTGGGAAACAATTCCCCGGCAACGGCGCCAAAAACGTGTTCGCACCGTAAGTGCACGGGTCGCGCCAAGTAATAAAGTGATAAGTAGATTATCGTTCCCATGGGGATTTGGTTCCAAAACCCCAGTCAAACAATGATTGTCACACTCTCGCCCAATTCGAGAGATTCAAATATTGAGATTGAAAATTAATTATGAAAATAAATATGTGCTAAATGAAAACAATACTATAAACAAGTGATTCTTCAACTTCAAGTATAAAATGGATCCAAAGATTATGTATCCCCCTTGTATTTCTTAAAACTCAATTAACCTCCTCTCAAATATGTTCTCAATGAAACCATGTGCTAATCTAGGATTCACAAAATACTTGTAAAAGCTCTCTCAAGTTAAGAACAAGTGTTTGATCTCATTAATCACACAATCTCTTGCTACAATTAATAAAACCCAATTTTCAAGCTCCAATCCTAATGTGACTATGTAAGGTTAGCAAGTATATCTCTATCTTACCAACAAAACCATCCATTCATCATGCAAACTTCAAGTTCTTACACTATTTTACCCAAGTTCTACACTCAATCTAGCCCTCTCAAGCATCAATCAAGTGAACCCAACATCTAAATGGTGACCAACCATTTAGAAGCATTAGGAGAAGAGTAAAATAAACACATACATCTCATTAATCACAAAATAAGAGGAGGAATCAAGAGTCAATCCATACAAGGATTCAAAATAATCTTAGAATCAAAGTATTTAGCCACTCATGTTCAACAACTCCGTGAGAGCATACATATATACAAGCAGAAACATAGAACAAGAGTAGAGAATGAAGATGGAGAAGATAAACCAAGAGGAGAAGCCCAAATCTCTTCAAAGCTCCAAGCCCAAGCTCAATCCCCACCAAACTCCAAGCCCTATCAGAGCAAAACACTCCCAAAATGCCCTATAAGTCGAAGAATATCGAATAAGATTGAAACCCTAGCTTTTATTTCATTTCAGCCCGCCTTTTATGTTAAAAGCGCAGCAGAATACGTAGTTCGCCGTGGGTTTCGCTGTGGCGAAGCGACGGTGAACTATCAAAAAATGTCCAGAAACAAGTGCTTTTAGCCGTGACTTCGCCGTCACTTTCGTCAAGGCGAAGTTTTTTTTTTACACTCTGGTTTTGTCTTAGCTTTGTCCACTTGTGAGCTTGATGAAGGGGCTATAATCACTTGGTTATTGCATCAAAATATTCCTACAAGATTTACATAAAACAACATAAGAAACTAGCTAGAAATTTGATCAAAATCTACACAATTAAACAATGATGTACAACCAAAAATCAAATGAGTATTTTCCTATCTTGAGTATCCAAAATTTATCACGGATTGAATAGAACTCAAGGAAAATGTGCTAACATTACATGAATTTCCAGTAGTTATCAACATATGATAGACCAGTTTAAAAGAAATTACTGATTTAATAAGAGTTACCTTTCCAGCTTGAGATAAAAGATTTGATTTCCACATCTGCAATTTAGAATCAATCCTTTGCAAAATATCATTATATAGAGGAGATCTTTTCTTCCCCAAATCAACAAATGTACCCAAATATTTTCCCAATTTATTTGCAAAACAAAAGCCCATGATCGAAGATAAACGAAGCTTTTGAGCATTATTCACATTTGGACTAAATACCATTAGAGATTTAGCCTTATTTACCTTCTAACCAGCCAAATAACCATACAGTTGCAACAAATCATTGACCATTATAATAGAGTTTTCTTCAACAGGGACTATTAATAAGGTATCATCAACATATAACAAATGAGATAATGGCAATGAACCCCTAGCAATAGAAAGACCCTTCCACAAGCTTGAATTTTATGCTTGTAAAATAAAAGCAGACAACACATTAGCACACAAAATATAGATATATGATGACAAAGGATCCCCTTGACAAATATCACAACTTGGAGCAAACGAAGAAGACGGAGATCCATTCACCAATACCTTATAAGAAGTAGATTTAACACAAGTCAAAATCATGCTTATCCAATTTTGTGGAAATCCCATTTTTTCAAGGATAGCATGAATAAAACTCCAAGAAATTTTATCATATGCCTTCTCAATATCAATTTTCATTATGCACCAACCATTGAAAAATCACCATCAACACCTTATAATGGTGAATTCTATGGCCAACAGCAATGACTATGACGGTGGTGCCTCCTTCCACTAAAAAAGCGGTTCAATTATGATCCACTAAAACAAGGGTTCAATTATGATGCTTTTATTGAGATGGCATAGTACGATATATTTGTTTTTTATTTTTATTATTTTTTTTTCAAACCACAGTTTTGTAACGAAATTCACTAGGCTTAAAATGTTACTCCCTCCGGTCCTAATTATAAGAGCCAGTTGATTTTTTTAGAAAAATTAAGGATGTAAAATACACCACTATGAATTGTTTATATTTGTCCTTTTTCCTCGAAACTAAGTTATTTTACTTATAAACTATCATATAATCTAATTATATTTCACATATATTAAGATTTAGATGTCTAATTTGCTTCCTTAATCTCCCCAAAAAAAGTCAACTGGCTCTTATAATTAGAACCGGAGGTAGTATATCACATTCTTAGAAAGCTAGCTAGTGGGGGTAAGTTGAATGATTTTTTCATCAAAAGCAAAAAGGTGATTCCTCAATTACACGGAGAATTTATGCTTCAGAGAAAAAACAAAATTGGCACAGCACTTCAACTAGGTGCTTATTAATTCAGAATTTCACATAATTAAACCTTTTTGAAATAGTTTTGAATACAATATTAGATAATAAGAACGCACGAGAGGTTGATGTGGTCGTCAAGGCAGATTATAAGTTTGTGAGCTTTTAGATTAGAACACATGGGAAACACACACACACACTCACACACATATCTAAAACGGGTCGTAAAGATATGGGTTTTGCAAAAGGAAATATATATATATGGACTCCAAAGAATTAAGTCGGGAGAACCTACTATTAGTTTAGCCCACAAAAGAATTAGTCGACATGGAATTTGGAAATATTCTTCTTTAGGCCTGAATTACCACAAGACCCACATCGTGAAAGTTCAATACATGTGTTGAACTTGGTTGCATAAGGAAAATATTGGACTGAACAAATAAAAATATTTTCCTTGTGTCCTTTGAGATGAACTTATTGGGGCTAAACATGTGAGGAATTAGGAACAAAATATTTCTTTTCTTTTTTACCTGCAGGAACAAAATATTTCAGATAATAACAATTAAAGTAGGCCTCAATGATAGATGCTTTCGTCATTCAAGCGAGTGGTCAAATTTAATTCTTGTATATTAGCAACTTAATTAGGAAAATTCTATCTTAACTTAGACCTCTTGTTAGCGGAGCAGCGCATATAAATGAGAATATTTAAGTGAATCCTATCAGAAATCATTTTCAGTTGTTAAATTTTTAGAAAAACGGCACATATAAAAAGAAAGAAAGAAAGAAAAAGTCATGCTAAAACTAAAGTCTCGTGTCACATACTCCCTCTGATCCTAATTATAAGATCACTTTGTTTTTTTTTACTTTTTTTTCACTTTGACTTTTTTGATATATGTTATAATTTAGTGGTCCAATTTGCTTCCTTAACTTCTATAAAAAAAAAGTTAAAGTATATCTTTTAACATGTGGCTGCTGCTTCAACTAATCAAAGAATGCATCTAGACATATAAAGTCAATTCAGACACATAACCGATGGCGATGTGTACCTAATAATCCCATCCCTATACAAATGTAATCCTAAACACATACACACACACAATTCCTAAACCAATTACCATTTTATACCAAACCCTTGTATACACAAGTTGCCAACATGTCTGCAACAAACATTCCTCATCTGGTTCTCTCCGACAACCGCAGCATGCCGGTGATTGGCTTTGGCACAGCAGCCGACTCACCGGGGAAGGACACCACAAAATTGGCGGTGATAGAGGCTATTAAACTTGGGTACAGACATTTTGACACAGCCTCAGTGTACGGATCAGAAGAGTCTCTTGGAGAAGGCATTAATGAAGCACTTCCACTTGGCCTTATCAAGTCAAGAGAAGAGCTCTTCATCACTTCTAAACTCTGGTGTAGTGATAATCATCCTTCTCATGTCATTCCTGCCTTAAAGAGATCACTTGGGTGAGAAAATCAATCACTACTTCTTAAATTATACTGCTACAATTTTAGGTTCTAAATATAAGAAGTTACTAAATACAAGACATTCATTTTGCCTATCAAATTTATAATATTTTATCAAAGTATCCATGTGTATATAGCATGAGGGTGTTTTCGTAAAGTCAACTAGTTATAATGAGCCATAATTAACACAGATATTTTAGAAAAACCAACACATATTTGTGTTAAATAATTAACTTAACTAACATTCTTAATATCAAAAAATTAATTACATAGCTCCTATATTAACTGGGAGAGAATTACTTCTTTCTTAAAGCTACTCATGATGAATATTTTATGCAGGCGTCTGAGGTTAGATTATCTGGATCTCTATTTGATCCACTTTCCTCTCAGTGCTAAGCCTGGGAACTTGAAATTCCCATTCGAGAAAAACGAGGTGGTGCCATTTGATATGAAGGGAGTGTGGGCAGAAATGGAAGAATGCAAGAACTTGGGTCTCACAAAATCCATTGGAGTCAGCAATTTCTCCACTAAGAAGCTTGAAAATCTACTTTCTTTTGCTACCATTCCTCCTTCTGTGAACCAAGTATTTTTTTTCAATGCTTCAGTGTGATTCTTTATAAGCAGATGTAATATAGTAATTGTTGTATTGGTAATCATTATATTATTAAATTACGTACATCTGATCATATAGGTAGAGATGAATCCTAGCTGGCAACAGAAGAAGCTAAGAGAATATTGCAAAGCGAAGGCCATAATCGTCTCTGCATATTCTCCTTTGGGAGCCAGGGGAGCGAGTTGGGGTACAAATAATGTTATGGACAATGAATTTCTGAATGAGATAGCTGAGTCTCATGGAAAATCCGTTGCACAGGTACTCACTGCAGCTAATTAGCATATATTAATCTCCTCTATCCGTTAATAGAAGACCTACTTTAGAGAGTTGACATGATCTTAACTATATTATATGCACTCCCTCTTGTCGTTATTAATATAAGACTTGTTTAGGTAGTTGCTCCGATATTAAATATAAGACTTATTTCTAATTTATATCGATCTTTTTAAAAGTTAGCCCTGCTGATGCTCTATTAACAATAATTAAGTATAAGAGAGAGAAGAGAGAATTAAGAAAGATGATATGGTACTTTGGAAAAACAATATCATATTAACTAACTTAACTAACATATTTAACTCTAATCAAATTAGGTTAAAAAGTCTTGTATTTAGTAACAGAAGGATTAAATTTAAGCCTATTTGAGAATTCAAATGGTAATTAACTCAGTGATAATCATTGATCAAGTTCTTCTGATTTTTGTGGTGGTTGAACATAGGTATGTCTGAGATGGTTGTATGAGGTAGGAGCGAGTTTTGTTGTGAAGAGCTATAACAACGAAAGGATGAAGCAGAACTTGGAGATATTTGATTGGTCACTCACTCAAAGTGACTTTGAAAAGATAGCTCAAGTGAAGCAGCAGCGTACAAACTTAGGACCTACTGCTTGTCTTGAAGATTTATTTGATGGCGAAACTTAATTATTTGCTTCATTTATATATAGAGCCAATAATGTTTCATGCTAATGTTTTTGCTCATTCAACTAGTTGCGCATCATGCACTGAATATTTCCCTTGATTGCATAATTCTGGCTCGTCGAGACTGCCATTTCAATCAGACCAGTGCATTCAACAAACAATATAAAAGCCAAAACATATTAAAGAGCCAAAAATGTGTATCCCTTTTATCCATTTTACTATTAAATTTGGATCACATTGCTTCTTTTTTAATACGATTGCTTGTTTTTTAATACTTTCATCGTGACATTGAGCCAAAACTATTTTTGGGCCCTTACTGGAGTATAAGGACATACTTTCTTTTTTAACATTTATATGACAACATATATAAAGCTAGAAAAAGCTTTTGTGTACCACAATTCCTTAATGGAAACTTCCTTGGGAAAATCACCATCAACACCTTATAATGGTGAATTGTATGGCCAACAGCAATGACTATGACGGTGGTGCCTCCTTCCACTAAAAAAGCGGTTCAATTATGATCCACTAAAAAGAAGGGTTCAATTATGATGCTTTTTTTTTTATATAAATTTATTACATATGAAAAAAAGATAATGAATAGTACATTAAGACTAACAAACCACAAACCTAGAAAACCTATGTATAATACTAACACAATCTTCAAAGATTACATGGGCCGACACAGACAAAGGAAATTTGTTTCTATAACACCCTCTTGAATTTATGATCCTCCACCTGAATTGCAAGAGTATAATTGAATGGACTGGAAATGACTTTTTGATTACAGATGAAAAGCAATATTTTCCTTAACTAATCCAACACAACAGTCCATTTTTCCTTAAGCCTCTTCCTTGTAATAGAAAATCAGATATCGATTCCTTCTGAAAATAAAGTGTTGTGAACATTAACCCATCACCAGATTGACCAAATCTTCTAAGCTTAGTAAAAACTATTACCCAATCATTGATCAAATAAGATTGCAAATAATAATCATTAACTTGTTGAGAGGATTGATTAGGCAATACCGAAGAAGATGAAGCCATTATTGAATGATGAAGATTAATTTGAGAAATAATTGCGTTGACAACTTGATGGGGTGGAGTAACAACATTTTCAACTGCTTTCCTGTTCCTAAAGAACCAAATGAAATATAATGACCAAGAAAACATCTCAGCAACAGTGTCTAAATTATTTTCCAAAATGTTCAATAACCGATCAGGAATTTGAGACTGATGAAGTCAATCAGATAAAAGATCACTTGGTAAAGCAAACCATATAGTTTTAGCCCAATGACATTGAAAAAACAATTGATAACTGGTCTCATATGCCAAAGGAACAAAATAAACAACTAGACTCCACTTGTAAATGATGCTTGATCAAATTTACCCAAACAGGCAAGGAGTCTCATATGAATCTCCATAAAAACAAAGTCAAACGAGGAATAAACTTCAATTTTTTCATCTGTTTCCAGAAGCTTGTAAAATCAAACATACCATTAAAATCAGACTGAAGCAACAGCTTATAACCCTCAGCTACAGAGTATTTACCAGTACAACTTCCCGTCCAATGAAGAGTATATTTTGAATTTCCAATGGAGAAAGAAGTGGCTAATATATTTGCTGCCACTTGGGGAGAATAAAGCATTCGAACTAAAGAAATATTCCAACATCCTCTAGGATGCAGTAACAAAGCACCAACTGTATTAATTGACAGTGGACGATTACACTGCAAAGGCCACCATAAATGGCTAAAGAGGTTTATTTGAGAACCATCCCCAAGTAACCAAGCAATTCTATCTGTAACCAAACCTTGTACTCCATAACGATCCTTCCACATGGATGATTGAATAGTCCTTGGAATAAGAACACCATCAAGTTGAGTTGAAAAATATTTGGGCCATAAAACCAAGTGAAGTAATAAATCATCTTGAGCTAAAAGAATTCTCCATATATTCTTGACCAATAAAGCATCATTAAAATACTCAGTTTTTCTAATTCCCAAACCACACTCTTGCTTTGGACAACAAATTTTATTCCAATTCAACATATGCATCCTTTTATGATCATTCCTAAGCCCCCAGAAAAAAGTAAGCAATTCTCATGTCAATTCTATGAGCAATGTAAGTCGGCAATTTAATGAAAGACATCTATTCGCACTACAAGTACACGGGTCACGCCAAGTAATAAAGTGATAAGTAGATTATCGTTCCCACGAGGATTTGGTTCCAAAACCCCGGTCAAACAATGATTGTCACACTCTTGACCAATTCGAGAGATTCAAATATTGAGATTGAAAATTAATTATGAAAATAAATATGTGCTAAATGAAAACAAAACTATAAACAAGTGATTCTTCAACTTCAAGTATAAAATGGATCCAAAGATTATGTATCCCCCTTGTATTTCTTAAAACTCAATTAACCTCCTCTCAAAGATGTTCTCAATGAAACCATGTGCTAATCTAGGATTCACAAAGTACTTGTAAAAGCTCTCTCAAGTCAAGAACAAGTGTTTGATCTCATTAATCACACAATCTCTTGCTACAATTAATAAAACCCAATTTTCAAGCTCCAATCCTAATGTGACTATGTAAGGTTAGCAAGTATATCTCTATCTTACCAACAAAACCATCCATTCATCATGCAAACTTCAAGTTCTTACACTATTTTACCCAAGTCCTACACTCAATCTAGCCCTCTCAAGCATCAATCAAGTGAACCTAACATCTAAATGGTGATCAATCATTTAGAAGCATTAGGAGAAGAGTAAAATAAACACATACATCTCATTAATCACAAAATAAGAGGAGGAATCAAGAGTCAATCCATACAAGGATTCAAAATAATCTTAGAATCAAAGTATTTAGCCGCTCATGTTCAACAACTCCGTGAGAGCATACATATATACAAGCAGAAACATAGAACAAGAGTAGAGAATGAAGATGGAGAAGATAAGCTAAGAGGAGAAGCCCAAATCTTTTCAAAGCTCCAAGCCCAAGCTCAATCCCCACCAAGCTCCAAGCCCTAGCAGAGCAAAACACTCCCAAAATGCCCTAGAAGTCGAAGAATATCGAATAAGATCGAAACCCTAGCTTTTATTTCATTTCAGCCCGCCTTTTATGTTAAAACGTGCAACAGAATACGCAGTTCATCGTGGGTTTCGCCGTTGCAAAGCGAAGGTGAACTATAAAAAAATGTCCAGAAACAAGTGCTTTTCGCCGTGACTTCGCCGTCACTTTCGTCAAGGCGAAGTTTTTTTTTACTCTCTGGTTTTGTCTTAGCTTTGTCCACTTGTGAGCTTGATGAAAGGGCTATAATCACTTGATTATTGCATCAAAATATTCCTACAAGATTTACATAAAACAACATAAGAAACTAGCTAGAAATATGATCAAAATCTACACAATTAAACAATGATGTACAACCAAAAATCAAATGAGTATTTTCCTATCTTGAGTATCCAAAATTTATCACGGATTGAATAGAACTCAAGGAAAATGTGCTAACATTACATGAATTCCCAGTAGTTATCACACCCCCAAACCTAGACTTTTACTCGTCCTCGAGTAAAACAAGAGTTGAGATTGTTAGATTGATCAATTATCCACTTACTATGCATGCATGGAGTTTTCCTCATTAGTTGCTCAAGAAGATATATACAATGGGAAATCAATGGAATATAGAAGGATGCAAAATTCACAATTTAAGAACCAACTTCCCAACAATTTCAAAGAGTGTGTGTGTGTGTGTGGAGTTAGAAAATAATTCTTCTACACATGACAAGAAAAATTGCAACATTTCAAGAGGTATGAACCAGCCTCGACATCAAGACTTCATATGCCTAACCTATTCCTCTCTCTCCACTATAACATCATTTCACATAAATCCAAAATCAATGGGACTTTATAAGGTTCTAATGTGGCCAAGGGTTAAGCTCATAGAAAGAAAGGTATAAAGAGAATTCAAATATCTTGAGATAAATGATAGTATGCAACTCATCTTTCTTCCTTTTCTACACAAGATTTCCTTCCAAAAATCCAACCACTCCCCCAAACTTATCTTAATTTGATGTATTTGCACTCCAAGTCTTATTGAAACTAAACTCTTTTTATTTTTTTTTCTTTTTCTCTCTCTCTCTCTCTCTCTCTTACAAAAGGAAATAAACTTGAAATGATTTTGGAGTACAAGCTATTGAACATCATGTATTATTTACATTCCCCATACCCACTTTTGCAATCATAATCATTTCAAAATTACCAAACCAATCACTACTACCAATCATAATCATGAAATCATTAATCATCTCAAGATTAAGGTAATTCATGGTTTTTCAGGTTGTAAAGGTTAGGGTCAACTGAGGGCTTCAAAAAGAAACTCATATGGTTTTTCATTTAAAGGCTCAAATGGGGGTTCAAATGGAAATGATTCAAAGGTATGCTGGAAAGGATTAAACGCATTTGAAAGAATGCCCATATCATTTTCCAAAATCATGCAAAATCATTACAAAGCCTCAAGAGATTCTAAGATAGGTTCTAGAGTCTATTGGTTAAGAAAGAAAATACATGCTCAAATGCCACAAAATCTCCAAACAAAATCTTTCAAATCATTCGCAACTCTACTGTGCCAACTTTGCTTCAAAATGATCAGAAAGCCAGCCTCAATAATGCAAATCAAGAATCCAAAAATATTATTCACAACTTCCTCTTAAACATATAATCTAAACAACTATCCTATCATTAGATCTCACATTTAATTTAGTGGATAACAAATCAATCTAAATCATGCTTCAAGTAAACTGACAAGTAACCGTTTCCAAAATTGAATTTCATGTCAATGTTAACCAACAGTCTATCATCAAATCGTTCAATTCTAATCAAATTGGAAATGCAAGAAACTTCTCTTTAAATGCTCTTTGCTCTCCAAACTTGCTTCCCTTTGCCTTATATTCAATTTGATGATAGACCTACAAAATGCTCAAAACAAATCACACTATTCAAAAAAAACAACAAAGAAAAAGGGGAAAAATATCAACTTTTGAGAGCTTGGGTTGCCTCCCAAGAAGCACTAAGTTTATAGTCTTCAACCAGACTTTTCAATGCCACTTGCTAATCATACGTATCAAAAACAAAGATCACCTTGTCTTCATTTCTCTTCAAAGGACAAGGTTTCAACAAAAATGGGAATTCATTCCTACAAGCATTACATGACCTCTCAATCAAGAGTGATTTTAAGGAACATGATTCAATATGGCACATGGGAGGCTTCAATTCAATTGTTTCAAAATTATCCTCAATAGCCCCCAAATATTTTGAAAACCCAATAAAATCTACTTGACTCTCATCAGTAAGAGTCAACAAATTAGTAGGAGGATTTTGAACATAGATTGAAGGGATTTCCTCTCTATTCTCTTGTTCACAACAATAAGGATTAGTCTCCAAACTTGAAACCTCAATTGGGCACTCAATGTTGTTCTCTCCCTCTTCAATTTCCAACTCACAATCACCCACAAAATTATCACAAACCATTGGTAGCACATCATCACTTCCCATGGTCAATTGTCTACTTGAGACCACATCTTCTACATAAGAGTCATTTGAAATATCAATGAAAACACCTGTTTGCTTTAAAGACTCAATGTTAGAAGCCATTTCATTTGCCCTAAATGCTAAATTTTCAAGAGCTAATGCATGTTCATTCAATTTCTCTTTGGTCCAAGCTCTCATTTCATTTTGATTATCAAGAATACACTTAAGCATCTCCTCTACTGTAGGCTTTTTCTCATGAATGGGAGTGATTTCATCTACATGATTAGGTGATGTTTGAGAATATGATGCATATGAAGGGAAAGAAGAATTTGGATCCCAAGGCAATTAATGTTCATTATTCCAACTAGGGTTAAAAGAATTATCATGCCAATCAGTTTGAACCGTAGCAAAATCATCCCCTACATAATCCAAGGATGTGTGTTCACACCGCAAGTGCACGGGTCACGCCAAGTAATAAAGTGATAAGAAAGTATCGTTCCCACGAGGATTTGGTTACAAATGTGACCAAACAGAAGGCTTAGTGAGTTTAATTAAGTTGAGCTAAATCAAATGTTGGCATCTTCATTATAAAGGCCATGGAACAACCCATACAGCTGAAGCATCGTAATCATCACCGGTTTGATCTCAAAGGTATGTGCTTGCATCTCCAGCATCCGAATGCAAGATTGAGTACCTCGCATGTTGCAATTGGCAAAGTCATTGACAGTAGCCCGATCATATTCATCATAAGCCATGATTGCAGATTCAGTCTCAACTTCTTCCTCAAAGATATTCACTCCTTCAAGTACCACTTCCAAGCTACCAAACTCCAAGCTTTGCATAGACCGAAATGGCACCTACAAGAAGCACAACCAAGCAAGTATCAAACTAACCCAAAGTAAAATTAAACAAGAAAAGAAAAAAACTATGTATCTACAAGCTCAAGTGAAATTAATAACCAAGCCTAAGGTTGGCCAAGGAATTTGTTACCAAATCCTCGGCAACGGCGCCAAAAACTTGTTCGCACCGCAAGTGCACGGTTGCGTCAATTGATAAAGTGATAAGAAAGTATCATTCCCACGAGGATTTGGTTACAAATGTGATCAAATAGAAGGCTTAGTGAGTTCAATTAAGTTGATCTAAATCAAATTTTGGTTGGAGAATTAACTAATAGAAAAATGCCTTTAAAAATAGAAGTTGATGGTTATAATTAATTCTTTGACTTTAAGGACAAATTGGAGCCTAGGATTATTTATCCCCCTTGTATTTCATAACCTCTAAATAACCTCCTCTCACAAATGCTTCTAATAGATGTACATGTATTAGCCTATGATTCAAAATATACTTGTAAAAGCTTTCTCAAGTCAAAAACAAGTGTCTCATTTCATTAATTGCTCAATCTCTTGTTACAATTAATAAAACCCAATTTCCAAACTCCAACCCTAATGTGGCTATGCAAGGTTAATAAGTATATCTCTATCTTACCAACAAAACCATCCATTCATCAAGCAAATTTCAAGTTCTTGCACAATTTCACCCAAGTTCTACATTTAACCTAGCTCTCTCAAGCTTCAATCAAATGAACAAAACATCTAAATGGGGATCAAGCATAAAAAAGCATTTTAGCAAAGAGTAAAATAAACACATATATATCATTAATCACAAAAGGAGAGGAGTATTAAAGAGTTAATCCATACAAGGGTTCAAAATAATCCTAGATAACAAGTTTAGCTACTCATAGTCAATGAAAAACTACAAATCCAAGGAGAATATGCAGCCATAACAGAAAACAAGAGAGGGAAGGAAGATGAAGAAGAAAAACCAAAGAAATTAAGCTCCAAATCTCTTCCAAAGCTCAATCCTTGCTTCCTTCTCTTCAAAAACCAAGCCCTAGCACCCCAAAATGCTCCAAAGTTGCCCAGAAAGTCGAATGTGTCCGCCCCCAATCTTTTTCCAACTTTTAAAACCTAATTTTCTAGTGAAAATGGAGCTGTGCGTTTTGCTGATGCGATTGAGCCTCGGCCCAGAAAGTTGAGCCGCGGCTAGTTTTCTTCTGCCTAGAAATGAGCTGCAGCTGAGCAACTGAGCGCGGCCCAGTTTTGTTCTGTCCAGATTTGAGCTGCGGCTCAGTTTGCATAAGGAAAATTTGATTTCTTCTCTTACAATAAAGTGGTCTATCCATGATTTGCCATCATTTTCCTCATCTTTGATTTCCCAAATGCCTTGACTCTAATTCTCTTTCCAAAACACATCTTACACAATAATAATTTTAATAAGCTCATATTAATAAAGAGAACATCCCAAAATATGCACAATTGAGCACAAATTGCAACCAAAAACATCATGCACATTTTTCTATATTTGAGTATCTAAAGCATGTACAAGTGCTACAAAAATGTATAAAATCCAATTGAAAATGTGCCAAAAAACATGTGAATTCTAAGAGGTTAACACATCCCCAAACTTAGACTTTTACTCGTCCTCGAGTAAAACACAAGATAAAACAGCTAGATTGGTCAATTATCCACCTACCATGCATGCATAAAATTATCCTCATCAATTGCTCAAGAAATAAATTCAAGAGGGAAGTAGTGGAATATTGAAAAATGCTAGATTCACAATTTTAGAGCAAGTTTGCCAACAATTTTAGTCTATGTGTGTGTGGAGCTAGAAGACAATGCAATGGCACTTGTCAAAATCCAAAGCAACATTTCAATATGTATGAAATATCCTTAAATTCAAGACTTCACTTTCCTAGTCTTTCCCTCTCTCTCCACAAAAGAATTAATTCACACAATTAATAAATATCAATGGGACTTTGTAAGCTTGTAATGTGGCCAATGGTCTAAGTGTTTAGCTCTTTGAAAGAATGGGGAAGAAGGAATTCAAATATCTTGAGATAAATGACTACATTCTAATATTTTTTTATGCACAACTTTTTTTTCTTTAGAGAAGCTCAAAATTCCCCCCCCCCAAACTTATCTCAAATTGGTTCTTTGTACTCCAAATCTTATTGGAATTGATTTTCTTTTTCTTTTTTTTGTTTATATATATACACTTTTTTTTTGCATTTTTTTAGGAGTTCAAATTTCCTACTGTTACACACACTATTTCCCTTCCCACACATGATTCTACATTTACACACACCTTCAACAACCATACCAATCGTCACCACAGTAAAATGTCAATTATCTCAAGATTCAGGTAGTTCATGGTTTTTCAGGTTATAAAGGGTAAGGTCCAATGTGGCTTCCAAAAAGAAATTCTCATGGTTTTTCATTATAAGGCTCAAATAGGTTTCAAGTGGAAATAATACCATAGGTAAGCTTTAAAAGGCTCAACCGCATTTAAAAGATGCCTGATAACTCCTAGAAATTCATGTCATTTGAGTATATTTTCCTTGAGTTTTATTAAATCATTGATAAATTTTGGATACTCAAGATAGGAAAATGTTCATTTGATTTTTGGTTACACATCATTGTATATTTATGTAGATTTTGATTATTTTTGTAGTTAGTTTCTTATGTTGTTTTATGTAATTTTTGTAGGAATAATTTGATGCAATAAACAAGAGATTTTAGCCCTCCACCAAGCTCCCAATTGAACAAAAATAAGAAGAAGCCAGAGCAGCTTGCCTCTGCCCATTTTGGATAGCTCGCCGTCATCTCGCCGCGGTGAAAGCCACGGCGAGAATTTATCAGTTCTGGAGTTTTTGAGCTCGCCGTGGGCTCGCCGCTGCGAAACCCACGGCGAAGTGCATGCTTTACTGGGCGTTTTGACAGTATAGATGAGTTGGAAGGAAATAAAAGCTAGGGCTTCGAGCTTATTCGGCATTCTTTGACTTTTGGGGCATTTTGGGAGTGTTTTGCTCTGCTAGGGCTTGGAGCTTGGTGGGGATTGAGCTTGGGCTTGGAGCTTCAAAGAGATTTGGGCTTCCTCTCTTGGTTTATCTCTTCCATCTTCATTCTCTTCTCTTGTTCTATTTTGTAATGTTGTATATATATGCTCCCATGGAGTTGTTGAACATGTATAGCTAAATACTTTGATTCTAGGATTATTTTGAACCCTTGTATGTATTGATTCTTGATTCCTCCTCTTAATTTGTGATTAATGATATCTATGTGCTTATTTTACTCCGTTCCTAATGCTTCTAAGTGCTTGATCACCATTTAGATGTTGGGTTCACTTGATTGATGCTTAAGAGGGCTAGATTGAGTGTAGAACTTGGGTAAAGTAGTGCAAGAACCGGAAGTTTGCATGACGAATGGATGGTTTTGTTGGTAAGATAGAGATATACTTGCGAGCCTTGCATAGTCACATTAGGGTTGGAGCTTGATAATTGGGTTTTATTAAATTGTAGCAAGAGATTGTGCAATTAATAAGACTAAACACTTGTTCTTGACTTGAGAGAGCTTTTACGAGTACTCTATGAACCCTAGACTAGCACGTGGTTTCGTTGAGAGCTTCTTTGAGGGGAGGTTAATTGAGTTTTAAGAAGTACAAGGGGGATAGATAATCTTATGACCCATTTTATCCTTGAAGTTGGAGAATAACTTGTTTATAGTTTTATTTTCATTTAGCATAGATTTATTTTCTTAGTTAGTTTTCAATCTCTACATTTGTGTCACTCAAATTGGGCGAGAGTGTGACAATCATTGTTTGACCGGGTTTTGGACAAATCCTCGTGGGAACGATACTTTAGTCACTACTTTATTACTTGGCGCGACCCGTGCACTTACGGCACAGGGCGAACAAGTTTTTGGCGCTGATGGCGGGGATTTGTTTCCCAAAACCGTCCTTGGTTAACGTTGATTAGAGCACTAGTAGCTTCCAAATCATTTTTTTTTAAAATTGTAGGGAATCATCAAACTGCTTCAAGAGATTCTAATACAAGTTGTGAAATCCATCAATTGAGAATAAACATACAAGTCAACTTGCCACAATTTCTCCTAACAAGAGCATTTCAATCATCCCAGCTTTAATGTGCAAAAAGGACAAAAATTGTCAGGAACAAGCCTTACATTGCTACTCTAGCATTCAAAAATTTAATCACCATTCCCTATTAAGCATCCAGTCTAAGCAACTATTCTATCATTGGATTATGCACTAACTTCAGAAGATAATTAATCAATCTAACTCACAATTTTCACAAAGTTACAAGCAAGAGTCCAAGTTCCAAGTTTCCAAAATTAGAATCCATGCCAAATCAGCAAAGCAATTTATTAAAATCAAAATCAAAATTTGCCCTTACCCCCAAACTTAAAATGGACAGTGTCCTCATTGTCACAAGGGAAAAACTAAGGGCCTTCTCCCATGCAACAACACATTCCACAAAATGAAAGAGGTTGCATGAGAGGAACAAAAATTTGTGTAGCAAACAATGAAAGAGGGAAGTGTCCAAATCAACAAGATGAAATTATAGATATCAATAACATTCATGGAAAAGTTTGAACCAGTCAGTACATTTTATACACAAGAGCATCTTTCAATCAAAAAGTCAGACCCACAACCCTATTCCAATGCACTAACAATCAAAAAGAGCACGCATTCAGACATATACATGCTCTAACAAAAGCACAAGATAGATCATTCAATCAAAACATACACAGCAGTCTTAGTTAAGTTTCTTGCTTGAGAGAATTCAGGAGATTCATTGTCACATGCTAGAATAAGATATAGTTGGCTTGTAAGTTTCAGTTGGTGAGGGGCCATATTCCTGCAAAGAAGTTCAAGCAATCGAACCACAAATTGAAAGCTCACCAACAGACACGGGAGTCAACTAAAACTGAATGTTCAAGACACTTAAAATTAAATAGACCCCTACTCTGACTAGTGGACAAAACTAAGAAACCAGCTTAGATCCTTTCCAACAGACAAACTCAAGGAGATTAATTAAATCCCAAAATGAATCTCCACAATACCTCCCTGCTACCATTTCTTTCTCTATACACAATGAGGCACCAAAATTTCCATGAATAATCACCCTAACAAGCCAAATTATTAAACGTTCAAGTACCAAGCTTAGATCCAATAAGCAGAAAAATTCCCAATGAGTATTTTTAATTTCAACATGCAATTCACTGATCAAATTGACACTTCCCACATCATGCAATTAATTTCAATCTCAGCAAATCATCATCACCTTTAGAAACAGAGCAGTGAATGGTCAAAATCCAGGTAAAAGATTAAACACTTAGGACCTCAATGTGCAGAGACTAAAACTTAAATGCTAAAAGAAGTCGAATCAACATCCTCCTTGCTTCCAAAATCCTTAAGTCAAACATTAAATTGAAGCAAAACATAGGCGAAGGACAAGGGTAGCTTACCAAGTTCAAGAGGCTGCACTGGAGGGAGAAATAGGTAGAAAGGGGACTTGACAGCCACAGAAATTGAAAATAAAGACTTATAATTGCAGCTACACCCACTCTAAAATTTCTTTGAATCAAAGAGGAAAATCAGAGAAACTGTGAAGCTACACTGCAGTGAAAAATAGGGAAAAGAAGAGCTTCACAGTAGCATAAACTGAGCCCAAAAAATGTAGCGTTAGTCATAGTGAGTATCCTTTGAGTCTGAGATAAAAAGGAGAGAAGCCATGGTGATAGGAGCTTATGGCTTGAGACGCAATGAAGGAGACTATTGTGCTCGGGCAAGCACGACAGGAACAACAATGGACTTGAACTAGGACAGTGGCGTGACGGTGAAAGAGTCTGAACAGGACAGAGTGACGCTGAGCAACTGGTGGCCGGCAAAGAACAGGGGGCGGAGGAAGATTCTGATGCACGGTGGAGACAGCAGCCAGCGGCGGAAGGAGAAGCTTGAGATGGTTGCTTCGAAGAAGAGGAGAAAGGTTCTACGCATTACGCCAGCCGATCATGGTGGGATGGTTGAATTTGAGATGGAGAAGGAGGGGTGCTAGGGTTCATGGCAGGGATGATTAAAGTTTGTGTGGGGGGGCTTCAGGTTCATTGTGCAAGGGGGTTTGAATTTTTTTTAATTATTATTATTATTATAATATATATGTATATTTATATATATATATAAATTTTTTAAAAATAAAAAACTAAGTTCAGTGACGCAGGAAGAGAGGAAAATTGAAATTTTTTTTAATATATAATTTATTTATTTTATTTACTTATTTATTATTTATTATTATAGATATATTTTTTATTTTTAATTTAAAATTTTATTTTTTTTATTTTTATTTGGGCTGCAGCTCAAAAGCTATTGGGCTGCAGCTCAATTCTTCTCTGCCCTCATTAATCAACGCTGAGCTGCAGCTCAATTTCTCTTTGGTTCATACTAAACAATTTTTGAGTTACAGCTCAAAAATTTAGGCCGCGGCCTATTTCTTTGCTGTCAAAAACCAGATTCAATCAGCAAAATCAAAACTTTGCTGCAATATACCCCACAATACAACAAGAACACCACAATGCACCAAGATTGGCATAATTTAAACAAGCATCATGAAGCAAATTAACACTCAATTCCAATTAATCCAAGATCAAATAACACTCCAAAAACATCATAAAACCATGATTTAATCACAACAATTCATTCCCATGTAGTGCAAACTTGACTTCAACATAGCAATTCCAATGAACAAATTTTTCTTCTCCTTGAGGTAAGATTAATTACTTGAACACAAAAAAGTGACATTGCAACCACAATCACCACCAATTTTCCTCATGTCATAATTCTCCAAAATCAGCCCAAACATATCAGCTTGTTCATAGAACAAAATCTCCATCTAATACATCCCATTGCACATAAACAAATGAACACAAGTTATAGGGCTACATTTATTCCATATCTACCAAATGGATCTCAAATAAGAAGCACTCATGATCATGATATGAGAGTAACAACCACCAAAATATCAGCAACACATTTTTGTAGCCATGATGAACCATCCATATCAGCAAAAATAGTTCTCAACATCAGATTAATATCATATTAACCATTGAAATAGTTATTACTCCCCTGAAAATGCCCAGCCATTTGTTAGCCTTCAAGTCAAGCCCATTCCACATGCCTTCATCCTTTCAAATGCAATATTCTTGAATACTTCCCACAAGCCTACAAAACATAAAAGAACAAGCATACTTCCTCCAAAATAAGCTAAAACAACCAAAAAATTCAAAAGCAAAAGTTTAGAACTTGGGTTGCCTCCCAAGTAGCGCTTGGTTTATAGTCCTCAGCCAGACTCTTCTCTGCTTCAAGAGGGGTCAGAAAGAGGTAAGGTGACTGATGCACGATCCACGTGACCACTCCAGTAATGCTTTAACCTTTGACCATTAGCTTTAAATCTCTCTCCATCATTGCTTTCAAGCTCAATAACACCACGATCCAGTGCTTGGACCACAGTGAACGGTCTGACCATCGGGATTTGAGTTTCCCTGAAAATAGTCTCAACTTGGAATTAAACAAGAGAACTTTTTGTTCAGGTACAAAATTCTTGAAGAGGATCTTCTTGTCATGCCACCTTTTTGTCTTCTCCTTGTACAACCTTGAACTCTCATAGGCATTGAACCGAAATTCTTCAAGTTCATCTAGTTGAAGGAGTCTCTTTTCACCCACAGCCTTCGCATCAAAATTGAGCTTTTTGATAGCCCAATAAGCACTATGCTCCAACTCCACCGGTAGATGACAAGCATTTCCAAACACAAGCCGATATGGAGACATACCGATGGGAGTCTTGTATGCCGTTCGATAGGCCCATAATGCATCATCAAGTTTAATGGACCAATCTTTTCTTGTTATGCCCACGGTCTTCTCAATGATCTTCTTGATTTCCCAGTTGGAAATTTCAGCTTAGCCATTAGTCTGAGGGTGGTATGGCAAAGCAACCTTGTGTCTCACACCATACTTCTTCAAGAGAGTTTGGAATTGATTGTTGCAAAAATGAGTACTTCCATTACTCACAATGGCCCTAGGAGCTCCAAAGCGGGTGAAAATCTGTTTCTTCAAAAAGTTCACCACTAGTTTTGTGTCATTGGTAGGAAAAGCAGCTGCTTCAACCCATTTTGAGACATAATCAACAGCAACCAAGATGTATTGATTGTTGAATGATTTGGGAAAAGGTCCCATAAAGTCAATGCCCCACACATCAAATAACTCCTGTAACACCTAAAATTTTCTACTATAATATAGCATTTTTAATTGAATTATAACCACTTTTTAGTGTCAGAAGCCCAAAAATACGGGAAAATTTAAAACTTTTTCTTTTAAAACATTAGACCAACCTTCCATTGGTCAGAATGGGCTTTTCAGACAAACAGGAATAATTTGCAACTCTTTATAAAATAAAGTGGTTAATAAAACAATTAAAAGTACACTAACCCTCTCAGGGTATCTATTTTTAATTTATAACACTTAGGAAATTTAAGTCCCAATATAAATTATATAATTATATTTTCTATGCTATCTACTCTTTCTTTTAATAATTAAATTTACATCATATACAAACAGCCTTACTTTTTATAACATAAATCTTAATTTCTTCATCTATTTTTCTTTCAACACTCCTGCCTTATCTCAACCATCTCACTATCTTCCAGCTTCTCTGAAAACAGCAGTTCAATGCAGTTTATGTCATTAACTGTAAATTTCATGCATGCATTGCCATGTATACATTTTATAAATCTGAACAAATATCACAATTACACACACTTCCTGCTCTATATACTCTACCAGCCACTATTAACAATATATTTGTTAACTAGTGGAGGTCTCACCTGCAGGATTTCTCGTTATAACATTTTAAGCTATAACATAACTGATTTGGCAAAGGGGGAACGACCCACCTAAGCCTGGAGTACTCCATAAACTTCTATGTAGGAATTAACAAGGTTATTCACCTTCATGCATAACGTAAATTTGAAACAAATATTACAAAATTATACATGTAATTTAGTATAATGAGATAAACTGCTACCTGAACTCCAAGCTTAATCCTTTACTGTCCCCTTTCCTTTCCATTGACCTCCTCAGCTTATGTCACTATCTATACCTATTTACATATAATATATAAATAATGAATTAATATCTATATTCCTGGATAACTATTCGACGTCTCTCACGTCCTAAATATTTGATACTACCCCATTCTCTTCGTCTGGAAATTGCCCATATTTATTTACTCATATTAAATATTTCTTATTCTCAATGTTTGACCAATAGTTTCTATAAGAGTCATTCTTTAAATACTTTAATTATTTATAAGTTTCAAGTTCAGAACTTAATTCTTTATAATATTCTTGATATCTTTACAATCCCACAACATACCTAGAATTTATATATAAAATTATTCCTAATTTCTAAATCAACGCTTTAAAACATATAAAACATATCAACACCTTAAACCCATGTCTTCCAGTCCTTCATACACGTTAAATAACTTAATTCTTTAGTTCAAATAATAAATTCTATATTTATAGTAAATCCTTAATAAGGACATAGAAACACACACACATGAAGACATGAACACAACATAATTTCAAATAAGTGCAAAATATCAAGAGTAGATCAAGCCATCCTCAACCATCATTATTAGCATAATTCTTTCTTCCTTATTTTTCTTCCAAAAACACCTTAATAATTAGGTTGCGTTTCTCACTCCGAAAATCATTAATCAAACTTGACCCACTTTAATTCTTTATATGCTAAATCCTTATTGATGAACAATTACTTTAATCAATTGTTTCCTTTCTAAAGTCTCAACTTCCTTCCTTGATTATAGAATCAATACTCCATATATTCTAATCCTTAAACCATCTACATCCATAAATTCACACTTAATTATTAGACTGATTCTTTATACTTCATGTGGATCCCACCTTAATAATCACTATAGATTCAATCACAATTTCTTCTAATTATAAAACCAGAATCTACACTTGAACAGTCCAATTCACCATAAACAATCACACACTAACACCATATCTTCATTATCCTCAAACTCCTCTCCATCGATTACCATCCTTGATTCTACTTTCACCCCATTTTCATAACAATTGCTCACAATCTATATTGTTCAAATTATTCAAATACCCATTATTTGATTCCTCACAATTATAAACCCCATCAGATTAATCAAGTCACTTAAATCCATAATCCATAAACATTTTAAAACCCTTGGATTACCTACTAACATTTAAGGACTTTAAACAAGAAACAATTCAGATTCAACATCCTATTTACCAGAATTCATTTACAATTCAAATATGTCCTTAACAACTTTAATTCATATTCTAATCAAAACTCTAAGCCATATACAATCCAACAACTTGAATCATATCAATATTTATATAACCCTTATTTCAATCAAGGATTAATAGAGAAAACCAAGTCACAAGATTTAACTTCATCTAAATTCTTCAATTGTTTATTCAATCATTACCATAATTAAATAACTATTGATATCCCTCGTTAATCTAAAAAAAAATCATCTCTAGACTTACATTCTACATACATCACATAAATAAAATAATAATAATAATAATCCTTAATCTACTCATTATTAGCTTCAATTACAACCTAACTAATATCTTAAGACCTCAAACATATGCCAATCAATTCAGATCCTCCTCAGAATAAAACTTTAACTTCTATAATTTATTGATATTTTATTCCCACCTAAAAACCAATACATTAGACATTAAGTTGGAGCCCTTAACTCAAAATTATCATTAACCAATTCTATAATTCTCATTCTCAATTTATGAAATTCTTACTAATTGATCATTCCAACACTGCTAACTTATTTAAATTAGCTAAATTAATTATTCTATAGTCAGAGATATCAAAATAGCCTTTTTAATTCAAGCTTTCATTACATCCTCAAATCAGACTTCTTTGGACAATACCCACAATACAAGAAATGTTTCCGATTCAAGATAAGTAAATAAATCATCTCGTTAATGTGTTCTAAGCAACCTCTAAACCATATGAAGCTAACTTAATATGTTACATTCTTTTAATCCAATACAGATTTCATTCCTACAAAACATAAACAAATCCTTATTTCCCCCAAGTCTATTTTCCTCATATCAAATCCATTAAGCCATCTTCATTAATCTATCAATATGAACCATTAATCCCTTGTCTCTTTAAATTTTCCTAAATCATTTCTTTTAAACTTCTATGTTCAAAACCTCATTTGAGTAATTCAACTTAAGCTTTATATAACTCTTAAAGAAGAATGAATGAAACACTTTCTATACTTAAAGGTTAGATCAAGGCTTTAGTCCTCAAATTTGTTCTTCTATCTCAGCTACTATATATATAGGAGAGAATTAATCAGACAGCTACACTAATTTTAACTTTGCATCGCATGTAATCTTAAGCTTAATTAAAATATCAACCGATAATTATATAATAAGATCAACTCAGGACTTCCCAGCAAACCAGAAATTTCCAAATATCTAAAATCTTAACTATTCATAATGTACTTTCAATTCAAGTCCACTATCACTCAAACTTTAAATCCCACTTACAAAGTCTCGTTTAAAAAATGCTATTTTAGCTACCCAAGTACAATTTTTCTATCGTCATTTAATTATTAACACAGCAACTTAGGAGGTGCAGCTTCATTGCCAAAATTCATAAAACATCTTCAATTTAATCCACAAGAATCATCCCTCCACCCCATCATCTTAAATCGGTAATTTTCTAAATGTCTTCCCAAGACCTTAAATAAATCCTTGTTTCCTATTTTCTAAAATTTGGGATGTTACAACTCTACTTCAAGCATGTTATTCAAAGGCATTTCATTCCTTCTAGAGATGTTCCCCAATCTTTGGCACCGATCATACTTCAATGCAAAGTCATAAGAATCTTTAAACAAAGACGGCCAATAAAAGCCACATTGTAGAATCTTAGCAGCAGTCTTGTTGCCTCCAAAATGTCCCCCATATTCACAAGAATGGCAACATCTTAGAATTTCTTGTTGCTCAAATTTAGGGACACACCATCTAAACACTTGATCGGCACATTGATGAAACAAGAAAGGCTCCTCCCAATGATAGAACTTGACATCATGCAAAATTTTTCTTCAATGGTGCGGCTTCAAATCATGAGGTATAATTCCACAAACAAGAAAATTGACAATATCAGCATACCAAGGAGTCATAGTATGGCTGACACTGAAGAGTTGTTCATCAAGAAATGTCTCATCAATATCTTTGTCACTCTCTAGTTGAGCATCAGTACTCAACCTAGATAAATGGTCGGTTACTTGATTCTCCATACCCTTTCTATCCACAATCTCCAAGTCAAACTCTTGCAATAAAAGCACCCATCTAATCAACCGTGCTTTTGAGTCCTTCTTGCTAAAGAGATACTTCAAGGCTGAATGATCAGTGTACACTGTGACTCTAGCTCCCACAAGATATGCCCGAAATTTTCCAAAGGCATACACCACTACAAGCAACTCTTTTTCGGTGGTTGTGTAGTTTTCTTGTGCATCATCAAGTGTTTGACTAGCATAATATATTGGATGGAACAATTTGTCTTTCTTTTGACCAAGAACAGCACCCACAGCTTAATCACTAATGTCACACATCACAATGAAGGGCAAAGCCCAGTCAGGAGCCATCATAATTGGTTAAGAAACAAGCTTTCTCTTCAATTCTTCAAATGCTTTCAGGCATGCATCATCAAACTTGAATTCAACATCTTTCTCAAGCAATGCCCATAATGGTTTAGCTATCTTCGAAAAATCCTTGATAAAGCGGCGATAGAAGCCGGCATGGCCTAGAAAGCTCCTCACACCTTTGACATTGATAGGTGGAGGGAGTTGCTCAATCACAGAGATTTTGGCTTTATCTACTTCTAAGCCATTTTTGGACACTTGATGGCCAAGAACTATGCCTTCTTTAACCATAAAGTGGCACTTCTCCTAATTCAAGACTAGGTTAGTCTCTTCACATCTTTTCAACACATTAGCCAAGTTCTGCAAACACTCATCATAGGAATCCCCAAATACTGTGAAGTCATCCATAAAAACTTCCATAGAATGCTCAATCATGTCAGAAAAGATAGCCATCATGCATCTCTAAAAGGTTGCTGGTGCATTACATAAGCCAAAGGGCATGCGCTTGAATGCAAAAGTCCCATATAGACAAGTGAAAGTCGTCTTCTCTTGATCTTCCGGCGTTATTGCAATTTGATTATACCCAGAGTATCCATCTAGGAAACAAAAGAATTCCTTTCTAGCCAGTTTATCAAGCATCTGATCAATAAAGGGAGGAGGAAAATGATCCTTTCGGGTGGCGGCATTTAACTTGCGATAATCCATACAAACTCTCCAACCTATGATAGTGCGAGTAGGAATCAACTCATTGTGGGTGTTAGCCACTACAGTCATGCTGCCCTTTTTGGGGACGCATTGGACTGGGCTCACCCAAGAGCTGTCAGAAATAGGATATACAATGCCCGCATCAAGCCATTTCAAGATTTCCTTCTTCACAACTTCCTTCATAATTGGATTCAATCTTCTTTGATGTTCAATGGAAGATTTATGATTTTCCTCAAGAAAAATCTTATGCATACAAGTTGAAGGGCTAATACCCTTTATATCTGCAATAGTCCACCCGATAACATTTTTATGAGCTTTCAAGACCTCAACTAATTGTTCCTCTTGTTGCACTGACAAATCAGAAGCAATGATCACTGGTAAAGTATTGTTATCCCCCAAATAGACATATCTCAAGTGGGAGGGTAAAAGCTTCAACTCAAGGGACGGTGGCTCTTCAAGAGAGGATTTCAGAGTTGGTCTATCAAGAGAAGTCAAATCTAGAGATTCAAATTGCACCCAACTCCTAGGATAAGGCATTGAAGCATCCATGATAGCCAAACACTCCTACATGTCCACACCCTCATTTTGTAGCCTAATTAACACTGCTTCAACTGGATCTTGACATATTGACTCATTGAATCCTTCTTGCGCCACTTGCTCCAGAACATCAACAAAGAAGCATTGGTCTAACTGATTAGGAGACTTCATCAACTTGTGCATGTTGAATGTAACTTGCTCATCTGTAACTCTCAAGGTAAGTTCACCTTTTTCTACATCAATCAGAGTTCTAGCAGTTACTAAGAATGGTCTTCCTAATAGAATAGGCATTTCTCTATCTGCTTCAAAGTCAAGTACAATGAAATCTGCAGGAAAAATGAATTTATCCACTTTCACCAACACATTTTCAATAATACCTCGTGGATAAGACATGCTTCTGTCTGCAAGCTGCAAAGTGACAGTGGTAGGTCTCGCTTCACCCAACTCTAACTTGTTGAATATAGAAAGAGGCATTAAATTCACATTAGTTCCAAGATCACATAAAGCTTTTCCCAAGAATTTGTCTCCAATGTGGCATGGAATAGAAAAACTCCCAGGATCTTTCATCTTCAGAGGAAATTGCTTGATAACATCAGTGAAACTCTTAGTCACTGCAACTGTTTCAAATTCATTGAATCTTCTCTTCTTTGAGAGAACATCCTTCATGAACTTAGCATATTTGGGCATTTGCTCCAATGCTTCTACAAAGGGGATGTTGATATGCAATTGCTTGAACATATCTAGAAACTTCTTAAATTGGCCATCATCTTGTTGCTTCTTAAGCCTTTGAGAAAAGGGAGGTTGAGGCACATATTTTGGTTTTGCCTCTTGTAGCTTCTTCTTGTCATCACCCTCCTTTTTACCTTTGGCTTCATCTTTCTTCTCAACCACATTCTTCTTTGTGCTATCATTCTCTTCAACTATGATCTCCTCATCAACTTTGTCATCCTTATCAAGAACAACATCTTTAACAACTTCATTTCTCTTGTCATTAGATTGAGGCACATTAGGTACTTGCCTCCTATTTCTCAATGTGATTGCCTCGCACTCCTCCTTACCTTCCTTTCTAGGATTAGGAATGGTATCACTCGGGAGATTACGTCTTGACATAGCATTCATTTGTGAGGCCAGTTGCCCCATTTGCACCTCAAGGTTTTTAATGGCTGTTTCATGGAGAGAAAGAGTTGCTTTAGTCTCAACCCTTAAAGCCTCTTGTCCAGCTAAGATCTTAGCGAACATATTTTCCATTTTAGATTCTTCCTCCTTAATAGGGACTTGCCTAGATTGTGCTTGAAAACCCAGTGGATGAGAAGGTTTAGCACCCGAAGACAAAGGTTGATTCACAGTTTTCCCTTGATTCCATGAGAAGTTAGGATGATTTCTCCACCCTAGATTGTAAGTCTGTGAATAAGGGTTATTATGGGGGTTTTGAAACTTGCCCATGTAATTAACTGACTCTGAAGCCATATAGAGAAGACAGTGGTCCGGCAGGTGGACATCATTGCATTGGTCACACACAACTAGGGTAGTATGAACAGAATGCACACCATGAGATTTACCCTTTTGTATTTGAGACTCTATTACATCAAATCACTTATTCATAGCAGAAAGAATAGTAGCAATTTGGGAAGAAGAAGGAGAGTCATCCTTAGGAGTAGCCAACGGTTGTGAGGTCCTCCTATCAGTGCCTTGAGAGTTATTGGAAGATAGTTGATCTAGTAGTCTAAACACTTCATTAACAGGGACATTTCTATACCTTCCATTTGTCATAGAATCAACTATTGCCTTAGAATGAGGATTAAGGTGAGTACAAAAAATTTGGACTATCACCCATTTGTCTACCCCATGATTAGGGCATTGCTTCATCAACGTCTTGTATCTCTCCCATGCTGCATAAAGGTGCTCATCAGGATGTTGCCTAAAGCTTAGAAATTCATCTCTGGCTTCCACAGACTTGTCATCAGAGAAAAATCTTGCTCTAAATTTTGCTTCAAGATCGGCCCAAGAAGTGATAGATCCCTCTGGTAGATTGTCAAACCATTCCCTTGCCTTTCCTTGCAGAGAAAAAGGAAACAATCGAAGTCGGAGAACATCGTCATGAACTCCATTTTGCTTAAATGATCCACATACCTCTAGAAAGTATAGCAAGTGCTTGTTGGCATCTTCATTATAAAGGCCATGGAACAACCCATGCAGCTGAAGCATCGTAATCATCACCGATTTGATCTCAAAGGTATGTGCTTGCATCTCCAGCATCCGAATACAAGACTAAGTACCTCGCATGTTGCGACTGGAAAAGTCATTAACTGTAGCCCGATCATATTCATCATCAGCCATGATTGCAGATTCAGTCTCAACTTCTTCCTCAAAGATATTCACTCCTTCAAGTACCACTTCCAAGCAACCAAACTCCAAGCTTTGCATAGACTGAAATGGCACCTACAAGAAGCACAACCAAGCAAAACAAGAAAAGAAAAAAAAAACTATGTATCTACAAGCTCAAGTGAAATTAATAACCAAGCCTAAGGTTGGCCAAGGAATTTGTTACCAAATCCCCGGCAATGGCGCCAAAAACTTGTTCGCACCACAAGTGCACGGGTTGCGCCAAGTGATAAAGTGATAAGAAAGTATCATTTCCACTAGGATTTGGTTACAAATGTGATCAAATAGAAGGTTTAGTGAGTTCAATTAAGTTGAGCTAAATCAAATTTTGGTTGGAGAATTAACTAATAGAAAAATGCCTTTAAAAATAGAAGTTGATGGTTATAATTAATTCTTTGACTTTAAGGACAAATTGGAGCCTAGGATTATTTATCCACCTTGTATTTCATAACCTCTAAATAACCTCCTCTCACAAATGCTTCCAATAGATGTACATGTATTAGCCTAGGATTCAAAATATACTTGTAAAAGCTTTCTCAAGTCAAAAACAAGTGTCTCATTTCATTAATTGCTCAATCTCTTGTTACAATTAATAAAACCCAATTTCCAAACTCCAACCCTAATGTGGCTATGCAAGGTTAATAAGTATATCTCTATCTTACCAACAAAACCATCCATTCATCAAGCAAATTTCAAGTTCTTGCACAATTTCACCCAAGTTCTACATTTAACCTAGCTCTCTCAAGCTTCAATCAAATGAACAAAACATCTAAATGGTGATCAAGCATATAGAAGCATTAAGCAAAGAGTAAAATAAACACATATATATCATTAATCACAAAAGGAGATGATTATTAAAGAGTTAATCCATACAAGGGTTCAAAATAATCCTAGATAACAAGTTTAGCTACTCATAGTCAATGAAAAACTACAAATCCAAGGAGAATATGCAGCCATAACAGAAAACAAGAGAGGGAAGGAAGATGAAGAAGAAAAACCAAAGAAATTAAGCTCCAAATCTCTTCCAAAGCTCATTCCTTGCTTCCTTCTCTTCAAAAACCAAGTCCTAGCACCCCAAAATGCTCCAAAGTTGCCCAGAAAGTCGAATGTGTCCGCCCCCAATCATTTTCCAGCTTTTAAAACCTAATTTTTGAGTGAAAATGGAGCTGTGCATTTTGCTGATGCGATTGAGCCGTGGCCCAGAAATTTGAGCCGTGGCTCAGTTTTCTTCTTCCTAGAAATGAGCTGCGGCTGAGAAACTGAGTTGTGGCCCAGTTTTGTTCTGTCCAGATTTGAGCTGAGGCTAACTTTTTGAGCTGCAGCTCAATTTGCATAAGGAAAATTTGATTTCTTCTCTTACAACAAAGTGGTCTATCCATGATTTTCCATCATTTTCCTCATCTTTGATTTCCCAAATGCCTTGACTCTAATTCTCTTTCCAAAACACATCTTACACAATAATAATTTTAATAAGCTCATATTAATAAAGAGAACATCCCAAAATATGCACAATTGAGCACAAATTGCAACCAAAAACATCATGCACATTTTTCTATCTTTGAGTATATAAAGCATGTACAAGTGCTCCAAAAATGTATGAAATCCAATTGAAAATGTGCCAAAAAACATGAATTCCAAGAGGTTAACAATGAGACATGAGGGCATTGCTCACTATAATGATTATCACCACAATAATTGCAACAAATGTACTCATATTGAGTTTCAACAGCATTATGATCATAATAAGAATGTAGATAATCATCATCATATTCACATCCACTACTTGCCCCATTAGTCCACCAAGGATAATCCATAAAAAAAATTTACAATAAAATAACTACAAATCAAAAAGACACACAAAGAGAACAAACATACACATGAACACAAGAAAATAAGTCAAAAGAGAGCAACAAGCACAAGAACAAATATATACAAAACTCAAGCTTAAGCTACTAGTGCTCCAATCAAGGTTGACCAAGGACGGTTTTAGGAAACAATTCCTCGGCAACTGCTCCAAAAACGTATTCACACCGCAAGTGCACGGGTCGCGCCAAGTAATAAAGTGATAAGTAGAGTATCGTTCCCACGAGGATTTGGTTCCAAAATCAGTCAAACAATGATTGTCACACTTTTGCCCAATTCAAGTGATTCAAATATTGAGATTGAAAATTAATTATGAAAATAAATATGTGCTAAATGAAAACAAAACTATAAACAAGTGATTCTTCAACTTCAAGTATAAAATGGATCTTAAGATTATGTATTCCCCTTGTATTTCTTAAAACTCAATTAACCTCCTCTCAAAGATATTCTCAATGAAACCATGTGCTAATCTAGGATTCACAAAGCACTTGTAAAAGCTCTCTCAAGTCAAGAACAAGTGTTTGATCTCATTAATCGCACAATCTCTTGCTACAATTAATAAAACCCAATTTTCAAACTCCAATCCTAATGTGACTATGTAAGGTTAGTAAGTATATCTCTATCTTACCAACAAAACCATCCATTCATCATGAAAACTTCAAGTTCTTACACTATTTTACCCAAGTTCTACACTCAATCTAGCCCTCTCAAACATCAATCAAGTGAACCCAACATCTAAATGGTGATCAATCACTTAGAAGCATTAGGAGAAGAGTAAAATAAACACATACATCTCATTGATCACAAAATAAGAGGAGGAATCAAGAGTCAATCCATACAAGGGTTCAAAATAATCTTAGAATCAAAGTATTTAGCCCCTCACGTTCAACAACTCCATGAGAGCATACATATATACAAGCAGAAACATAGAACAAGAGTAGAGAATGAAGATGGAGAAGATAAACCAAGAGGAGAAGCCCAAATATCTTCAAAGCTCCAAGCCCAAGCTCAATCCCCACCAAACTCCAAGCCCTATCAGAGCAAAACACTCCCATAATGCCCTATAAGTCGAAGAATATCGAATAAGATCGAAACCCTAGCTTTTATTTCATTTTAGCCCGCCTTTTATGTTAAAAGGGCAGCAGAATACGTAGTTCGCCATGGGTTTCGCCGTGGCGAAGCGACGGTGAACTATCAAAAAATGTCCAGAAACTAGTGCTTTTAGCCGTGACTTCGCCGTCACTTTCGTCAAGGCGAAGTTTTTTTTTACACTCTGGTTTTGTCTTAGCTTTGTCCACTTGTGAGCTTGATGAAGGGGCTATAATCACTTGGTTATTGCATCAAAATATTCCTACAAGATTTACATAAAACAACATAAGAAACTAGCTAGAAATATGATCAAAATCTACACAATTAAACAATGATATACAACCAAAAATCAAATGAGTATTTTTCTATCTTGAGTATCCAAAATTTATCACGGATTGAATAGAACTCAAGGAAAATGTGCTAACATTACATGAATTTCCAGTAGTTATCAACATCTGATAGACCAGTTTAGAAGAAATTACTGATTTAATAAGAGTTACCCTTCCAGCTTGAGATAAAAGATTTGATTTCCACATCTGCAATTTAGAATCAATCCTTTGCAAAATATCATTATATAGAGGAGATCTTTTCTTCCCCAAATCAACAAATGTACCCAAATATTTTCCCAATTTATTTGCAAAATGAAAGCCCATGATCGAAGATAAACGAAGCTTTTGAGCATTATTCACATTTGGACTAAATACCATTAGAGATTTAGCCTTATTTTACCTTCTGACTAGCCAAAAAACCATACAGTTGCAACAAATCATTGACCATTATAATAGAGTTTTCTTCAGCAGGGACTATTAATAAGGTATCATCAACATATAACAAATGAGATAATGGCAATGAACCCCTGGCAATAGAAAGACCCTTCCACAAGCCTAAATTTTGTGCTTGTAAAATAAAAGCAGACAACACATTAGCACACAAAATATAGATATATGATGACAAAGGATCCCCTTAACAAATATCATAACTTGGAGCAAACGAAGAAGACGGAGATCCATTCACCAATACCTTATAAGAAGTAGATTTAACACAAGTCAAAATCATGCTTATCCAATTTTGTGGAAATCCCATTTTTTCAAGGATAACATGAATAAAACTCCAAGAAATTTTATCATATGCCTTCTCAATATCAATTTTCATTATGCACCAACCATTGGAAAATCACCATCAACACCTTATAATGGTGAATTCTATGGCCAACAGCAATGACTATGACGGTTCTGCCTCCTTCCACTAAAAAAGCGGTTCAATTATGATCCACTAAAAAAAGGGTTCAATTATGATGCTTTTATTGAGATGGCATAGTACGATATATTTGTTTTTTATTTTTATTATTTTTTTTTTCAAACCACAGTTTTGTAACGAAATTCACTAGGCTTAAAATGTTACTCCCTCCGGTCCTAAATATAAGATCACTTTGACTTTTTTTTGTGAAAGTTAAGGAAGAAGATTAGACCACTAAATTATTACATATGTCACATGTAATTAGATTATATGTTAGTTTATAAGTAGAATAGAGTAGTTTTAAGGAAAAAAGATAACTATAGACAATTTAAAGTGATTAATTTTGTATCCTTAATTTTTTTTAAAAAAGTCAAAGTGATCTTATAATTAGGACCGGAGGGAGTATATCACATTCTTAGAAAGCTAGCTAGTGGGGGTAAGTTGAATGATTTTTCAGCAAAAGCAAAAAGGTGATTCCTCAATTACACGGAGAATTTATGCTTCAGAGAAAAAACAAAATTGGCACAGCACTTCAACTAGGTGCTTATTAATTCAGAATTTCACATAATTAAACCTTTTTGAAATAGTTTTGAATACAATATTATATAATAAGAACGCACGAGAGGTTGATGTGGTCGTCAAGGCAGATTATAAGTTTGTGAGCTTTTAGATTAGAACACATGGGAAACACACACACACACACACACTTACACACATATCTAAAACGGGTCGTAAAGATATGGGTTTTGCAAAAGGAAATATATATGGACTCCAAAGAATTAAGTCGGGAGAACCTACTATTAGTTTAGCCCACAAAAGAATTAGTCGACATGGAATTTGGAAATATTCTTCTTTAGGCCTGAATTACCACAAGACCCACATCGTGAAAGTTCAATACATGTGTTGAACTTGGTTGCATAAGGAAAATATTGGACTGAACAAATAAAAATATTTTCCTTGTGTCCTTTGAGATGAACTTATTGGGGCTAAACATGTGAGGAATTAGGAACAAAATATTTCTTTTCTTTTTTACCTGCAGGAACAAAATATTTCAGATAATAACAATTAAAGTAGGCCTCAATGATAGATGCTTTCGTCATACAAGCGAGTGGTCAAATTTAATTCTTGTATATTAGCAACTTAATAGGAAAATTCTATCTTAACTTAGACCTCTTGTTAGCGGAGCAGCGCATATAAATGAGAATATTTAAGTGAATCCTATCAGAAATCATTTTCAGTTTATCAAAAAAAAAAAGAAATCATTTTCAGTTGTTAAATTTTTAGAAAAAAGGCACATATAAAAAGAAAGAAAGAAAGAAAAAGTCATGCTAAAACTAAAGTCTCGTGTCACATACTCCCTCTGATCCTAATTATAAGATCACTTTGTTTTTTTTTTTACTTTTTTTTCACTTTGACTTTTTTGATATATGTTATAATTTAGTGGTCCAATTTGCTTCCTTAACTTCTATAAAAAAAAAGTTAAAGTGATCTTATATTTAGGACGAGAGGGAGTATATCTTTTAACTTCTCCATATGTGGCTGCTGCTTCAACTAATCAAAGAATGCATCTAGACATATAAAATCAATTCAGACACATAACCGATGGCGATGTGTACCTAATAATCCCATCCCTATACAAATGTAATCCTAAACACACACACACACACACACAATTCCTAAACCAATTACCATTTTATACCAAACCCTTGTATAAACAAGTTGCCAACATGTCTGCAACAAACATTCCTCATCTGGTTCTCTCCGACAACCGCAGCATGCCGGTGATTGGCTTTGGCACGGCAGCCGACTCACCGGGGAAGGACACCACAAAATTGGCGGTGATAGAGGCTATTAAACTTGGGTACAGACATTTTGACACAGCCTCAGTGTACGGATCAGAAGAGTCTCTTGGAGAAGGCATTAATGAAGCACTTCCACTTGGTCTTATCAAGTCAAGAGAAGAGCTCTTCATCACTTCTAAACTCTGGTGTAGTGATAATCATCCTTCTCATGTCATTCCTGCCTTAAAGAGATCACTTGGGTGAGAAAATCAATCACTACTTCTTAAATTATACTGCTACAATTTTAATTTTAGGTTCTAAATATAAGAAGTTAATAAATACAACACATTCATTTTGCCTATCAAATTTATAATATTTTATCAAAGTATCCATATTGAGTGTATATAGCATGAGGGTGTTTTCGTAAAGTCAACTAGTTATAATGAGCCATAATTAACACATGTATTTTAGAAAAACCAACACATATTTGTTTTAAATAATTAACTTAACTAACATTCTTAATATCAAAAAATTAATTACATAGCTCCTATATTAACTGGGAGAGAATTACTTCTTTCTTAAAGCTACTCATGATGAATATTTTATGCAGGCGTCTGAGATTAGAGTATCTGGATCTCTATTTGATCCACTTTCCTCTTAGTGCTAAGCCTGGGAACTTGAAATTCCCATTAGAGAAAAACGAGGTGGTGCCATTTGATATGAAGGGAGTGTGGGCAGAAATGGAAGAATGCAAGAACTTGGGTCTCACAAAATCCATTGGAGTCAGCAATTTCTCCACTAAGAAGCTTGAAAATCTACTTTCTTTTGCTACCATTCCTCCTTCTGTGAATCAAGTAATTTTTTCAATGCTTCAGTGTGATTCTTTATAAGCATATGTATAATAGTAATTGTTGTATTGGTAATCATTAAATTATTAAAGTACGTACATCTGATCATATAGGTAGAGATGAATTCTAGTTGGCAACAGAAGAAACTAAGAGAATATTGCAAAGCGAAGGGCATAATCGTCACTGCATATTCTCCTTTGGGAGCCAAGGGAGCGAGTTGGGGTACAAATAATGTTATGGACAATGAATTTCTGAATGAGATAGCTGAGTCTCATGGAAAATCCGTGGCACAGGTACTCACTCCAGCTAATTAGCATATATTAATCTCCTCTATCAGTTGATACAAGACCTACTTTAGAGAGTTGACATGAACTTAACTATATTATATGCACTCCCTCTTGTCGTTATTAATATTGTCGTTATTAATATAAGACTTGTTTGGGTAGTTATTCTGATATTAAATATAAGACTTATTTTTAATTTATATCAATCATTTTAAAAGTTAGCCCCATTAATGCTCCATTAACGATAATTAAGTATAAGGGAGAGAAAAGAGAAATAAGAAAGATGATGATATGGTACTTTAATTTAGAAAAACAATGTCATATTAACTAACTTAACTATCATATTAAATCTAATTAAAGTAGGTAAAAAAAAGTCTTATATTTAGGAACAGAAGGATTAAATTTAAGCCTATTTGATAATTCAAATGGTAATTAACTCAGTGATAATCATTGATCAAGTTCTTCTGATTTTTGTGGTGGTTGAACATAGGTATGTCTGAGATGGTTGTATGAGGTAGGAGTGAGTTTTGTTGTGAAGAGCTATAACAACGAAAGGATGAAGCAGAACTTGGAGATATTTGATTGGTCACTCACTCAAAGTGACTTTGAAAAGATAGCTCAAGTGAAGCAGCAGCGTACAAACTTAGGACCTACTGCTTGTCTTGAAGATTTATTTGATGGCGAAACTTAATTATTTGCTTCATTTATATATAAAGCCAATAATGCCTCATGCTAATGCTTTTGCTCATTCAACAAGTTGCTCTTCATGTACTGAATATTTCCCTTGATTGAATAATTCTGGCTGGTCGAGGCTGCCATTTCACTCAGACCAGTGCATTCATGCTAGGGATGGGGGGCCGGCTCCCCCCCCACCCTCATTTTTGGGGCAACTGTAATTTTTTTTTTTACACACCTATATTCTACATTAAAAGAGTGACATTTTGATATATTATAGACAAAAAATGATTATATTTTCAATTTTTTATGATTTTTCAAAGATTAGATACTCCAAAATAAGGCTGTATTTTTTTATTTAAAGTACTTAATCTTTGAAAAATCATAAAAAAATTGAAAGCATAATCATTTTTTACCCATAATAAATCAAAATGTCACTCTTTTAATGTATAATATAGGTGTATAAAAAAACAAAAAAAAAAATATTGCAGCTGCCCAAAAATGAGGGACAGTTCGGGGGGCAGCCGAGACCCGTCCCTCATGCTAGTGCATTCAACAAACAATACAAAAACCAAAACATATTAAAGAGCCAAAAATTTGTATCCCTTTTCTTCATTTTACTATTAAATTTGGATCACATTGCTTCTTTTTTAATTCGACTGCTTGTTTTTTAATACTTTTATCGTGACATTGAGCCAAAACTATTTTTGGGCCCTTACTGGAGTATATGGACATTGTTTCTTTTTTAACATTTATATGACAACATATATAAAGCTAGAAAAAGCTTTTGGGTACCACAATTCCTTGATAGAAAGTACCATGGGAAAATCACCATCAACAGCAATGACTATGACGGTGGTGCCTCCTTCCACTAAAAAAGCGATTCAATTATGATCCACTAAAAAAAACGGTTCAATTATTATGCTTTTATTGAGGTGGCACAGTACGATATATTTGTTTTTTTATTTTTTTTCAAACCACAGTTTTGTAATAAAATTCACTAGGCTTAAAACGTTACATCAAATTCTTAGAAAGCTAGCTAGTGGGGGTAAGTTGAATGATATTTTCAGCAAAAGCAAAAAGGTAATTCCTCAATTACACGGAAAATTTATGCTTCAGAGATAAAACAAAATTGGCACAGCACTTCAACTAGGTGCTTATCATTTATTAATTTAGAATTTCACATAATTAAACCTTTCTGAAATGGTTTTCAATACAATATTAAATAATAAGAACGCACGAGAGGTTGATGTGGTCGTCAAGGCAGATTCTAATTTTGTGAGCTTTTAGATTAGAACGCATGAGAAATATATATATATATATATCTCTCTCTCTCTCTCTAAAACGGGCCGTAAGGATATGGGCTTTGCAAAAGGAAATATATATGGACTCCAAAGAATTATAGTCGGAAGAACCTGCAATTAGTTTGGCCCACAAAAGAATTAGTAGACATGGAATTTCGAAATATTCTTCTTTAGGCCTGAATTTCCACAAGACCCACATCGTGAAAAGTCAATACATGTGTTGGACTTGGTTGCATAAGGAAAATGTTGAACTGAACAAATAAAAATATTTTCCGTCTCCTTTGAGATGAACTTATTGGAGTTAAACATGTGTGGAATTAGGAACAAAATATTTCTTTTTTTTTTGACCTGCAGGAACAAAATATTTCAGATAATAACAATTAAAGTAGGCCTCAATGATAGATGCTTTCGTCATACAAGCAAGTGGTCAAATTTAATTCTTGTATATTAGCAACTTAATTATGAAAATTCTATCTTAACTTAGATCTCTTGTTAGCGGAGCAGCACATATAAATGAGAATATTTAAGTGAATCCTATCAGAAATCATTTTCAGTTGTTAAATTTTTAGAAAAACGGCACATAAAAAGAAAAAAAGAAAGAAAAAGTCATGCTAAAACTAAAGTCTCGTGTCACAGATATCTTTTAACTTCTCCATACATGGATGCTGGCTTCAACTAATCAAAGAGCATCTAGACATATAAAATCAATTAAGACACATAACCGATGGCAATGTGTACCTAATAATCCCATTCCTATACAAATGTAACCCTAAACACACACACACACAATTCCTAAACCAATTACCATTTATACCAAATCCTTGTATATACAAGTTGCCAACATGTCTGCAACAAACATTCCTCATCTAGCTCTCTCCGACAACTGCAGCATGCCGGTGGTCGGCTTTGTCACGACAGCCGACTCACCGGGGAAGGACACCACAAAATTGGCTGTGATAGAAACTATAAAACTTGGATACAGACATTTTGACACAGCCTCAGTTTATGGATCAGAAGAGTCTCTTGGAGAAGGAATTAATGAAGCACTTCCACTAGGCCTTATCAAGTCTAGAGAAGAGCTCTTCATCACTTCTAAACTCTGGTGTAGTGATAATCATCCTTCTCATGTCATTCCTGCTTTAAAGAGATCACTTGGGTGAGAAAAGCAATCACTACTTAAATTATGATACTATAATTTTAGGTCCTAAATATAAGACATTCATTTTGCCTATCAAATTTCATAATTTTTTACCAAAGTATCCCTAGTGAGGGTATATAGAATAAGGGTGTTCTCTTAAAGTCAACTAGCTATAATGAGCCATAGTTACGATAGGTATTTTAGAAAAACCAACACATATTTGTTATAAATAATTAGCTAAACTAATTTTCTTAATATCCAAAAATTAATTACATAGCTCCTATATTAACTGGGAGAGAATTACTTCTTTCTTAAAGTTACTCATGATGAATACTATATACAGGCGTCTGAGATTAGAGTATCTGGATCTCTATTTGGTGCACTTTCCTCTCAGTGCTAAGCCTGTCCCATTCGAGAAAAACGAGGTGGTGCCATTTGATATGAAGGGAGTGTGGGCAGAAATGGAAGAATGCAAGAACTTGGGTCTCACAAAATCCATTGGAGTCAGCAATTTCTCCACTAAGAAGCTTGAAAATCTACTTTCTTTTGCTACCATTCCTCCTTCTGTCAATCAAGTATTTTTTTCAATGCTTCAGTGTGATTCCTTATAAGCAGATGTATAATAGTAATTGTTGTATTGGTAATCATTATATTATTAAAGTACGTACATCTAATTTTCCTACCCACTTTATTAAATAATACATAACAAAAGGCGTGGGACCCACTAGAAGTCAGAAGTCAGAAGCCAAAAGTCACTTTTTTTTGCTTCTGACTTTTCACGTTGCAGAAGTCATTTTGGACCAAAAGTCATTTTCAAAATAAGTGAGGCCAAACATAATTTTTTTTCTCAGAATGACTTCTGATTTTGGGATCCACTTCTGGCCTCCAGAAGTGAGATCCAAACATGCCCATTGTAAAGCGAAGGGCATAATCGTCACTACATATTCTTCTTTGGGAGCCAAGGGAGCGAGTTGGGGTACAAATAATGTTATGGACAATGAATTTCTGAATTAGGGCCCGTTTGGTTCACGGAATCCCCACCAATGGAAGCGGAAAATCAGCATTTTCCCTCGGCCTGGCGTGTTTGGTTGGCGGATCCTCCATATTTTCAGTTCCGGCGGAGGGGCTATTTTCCTTTATATAAGGGAAAATCAGTTCCCACCAAAAATGGTGGGAACCGATTTTCCCGTGTGCGATGGAACGTGCCTAGTCTTCCTCTTCTCCTTCTTCAACCCATCTTCGTCACCGACTTCGATGGACAAAGGAACGAGACTCTCGAATTCATCGTCCCTTTTGGTCTGCAACTCCCTCCCTCCCTGCTACACTAGTCACGCTCACACAGGGAAGAAGAAGAATTGATATTGTGTGTGTATTCTGGGTATTTTTTCTTTGTTTTATTTTCTGCATCTCTTGTGTTTCTGCCTGGATATAGATACCCAAAAACTATGATGGTGATATTGTGTGTATATTCTGGGTATTGCATTGCATTATGATTGAAATTTTTCTAGAGATTTCGACACAGTTAAACTCTAATTTGGACGGTCAAACTCGAATTTGGCACACTAATTTAGTGTGAAAATGAGGTCAAACTCGAATTTGGCAGACTAATTTAGTATGAAAATGAGGTCAAACTCGAATTCAACTAATTTGGCAGACTAATTTAGTGTGAAAATGAGGTCAAACTCGAATTCAACTAATTTGGCAGACTAATTTAGTGTAAATATGAATTGTTTTTTGAAATTTTATTTTATATTTATATTTTTTTATTGTAATTATTTACTTGATATGAGAAGTAACTGAGAGTTTAAACTTAAGAAGTGAGTTTAAAAATTTTAACAAGAGTTTGAGGAAGAAAATGTGAGAGATATATTTTTATTGGATAAACAAAGATAGTTGGAGCTCCAAGAGAAGTTAAATTCTCTTCAAGTAATTATGTAGTTATTTTTTAATCATATTATATAAATATATGTATGTTGAAATTAAAATCATGTGATTTATTTAACAGAAATATTTTTATTTTTTTATTTATGTTAATTATAAACTTTTTTATTAAAATTAAAGATTTATTGAAATTATAATTATTAGAAATAATTTATTCATTTATTTTTATGATTATTTAATTTTAAAATTTTATATTAGTGAGTTTAATTAAGAAATACTCATTAAGGGTAATATGGTCATTTGCTTCTATTTATGTATTTCCTTACCACTATTTTCAACCAACCAAACATAAAATTTTCCATTCCATTCCATTCCTTTCCTGTGCGTACCAAACAAATCGACTTCCTTTCCATTCCATTCAATTCATTTCCTTTCCTTTCCATTCCATTCCATCCGAAAATTTTCTGTGAACCAAACGGACCCTTAGATAGCCAAGTCTCATGGAAAATCCGTTGCACAGGTACTCACCGCTGCTAATTTGCATATATTAAAGGTAGAGGTGTAAATTTACCAATGGCATTTATCACAATGAGCGTCTGGTACAAAAAAATTTTTTGTGGTGCTTAAATACCAAGAAAGTTTTAAAATGTTGCGAATTTAACAAAACAATTGTATATAAGCAAATAGCCGTTACTTTTTGAGGAAGAAATCAAGTGGGATCCACGGGAAAAAAATAACAGAAGTTTGGTTATACATAACGGTTTTGGTAAATTTGCATCATTTTAAAAACTTTTTTGGTATTAACCACCAGGAAATATTTTTTGTGCTAAGCGCTCTTCGGGTAATTGTCCACGATAAATTTGCACCTTTGCCTCATATATTAATCTCCTCTATCCGTTAATACAAGACCTATTTTAGAGAGTTGACATGATCTTAACTATATTATATGCACTTCCTCTTGTCCTTATTAATATAAGACTTGTTTGGGTAGTTGTTTCCATATTAAATATAAGACTTATTTCTAATTTTTGTCGATCTTTTTAAAAGTTACCCCTATTGATGCTCCATTAACAATAATTAAGTAAAAGAGAGATAAGAGAATTAAGAAAGATGATATGGTACTTTGGAAAAACAATGTTATATTAACTAACTTAACTAACATATTTAATCTAATCAAATTAGGTAAAAAAATCTTACATTCAGGACCATAAGGATTCAATTTAAGCCTGTTTGAGAATTTAAATGGTAATTAACTCAGTGATCATCATTGATCAAGTTCTTCTGATTTTTGTGGTGGTTGAACATAGGTATGTCTGAGATGGTTGTATGAGGTAGGAGTGAGTTTTGTTGTGAAGAGCTATAACAAAGAAAGGATGAAGCAGAACTTGGAGATATTTGATTGGTCACTCACTCAAAGTGACTTTGAAAGGATAGCTCAAGTGAAAAAGCAGCGTACAAACTTAGGACCTACTACTTGTCTTGAAGATTTATTTGATGGCGAAACTTATAATTATTTGCTTCATTTATATATAAAGCCAGTAATGCTTGATGCTAATGTTTTTGCTCATTCAAAGTTGCTCATCATGTATCCCTTTTCTTCATTTTACTATTACATTTGGATCACATTGCTTCTTTTTTAATACGACTGCTTGTTTTTTAATACTTTTATCATGACATTGAGCCAAAACTATTTTTGGGCCCTTACTGGAGTATAAGGACATTGTTTCTTTTTTAACATTTATATGACAACATATATAAAGCTAGAAAAAGCTTTTGGGTACCACAATTCCTTAATGGAAACTTCCATGGGAAAATCACCATCAACACCTTATGATGGTGAAAGAAAGACTATGACGGTGGTGCCTCCTTCCACTAAAAAAGCAATGACTATGACGGTGAAAGAAAGAAAGACTAGCGGATCACTTAAATATTCTCATTTAAGTGATCCTATCAGAAATCATTTTTTGTTGTTAAATTTTTTTAAAAAAGGGCACATAAAAGAAAGAAAGAAAAAGTCATGCTAAAACTAAAGTCTCATGTGTCACAGATATCTTTTAACTTCCCTATACGTGGCCGCTGGCTTCAACTAATCAAAGAATGCACCTAGACATATAAAATCAATTCAGACCGATAACCGATGGCGATGTGTACCTAATAATCCTATCCCTATACAAATGTAACCCTAAAAAAAAAAAAAAACACACACACACACACAATTCCCTATACAAACCCTTGTACATACAAGTTACCAACATGTCTGCAACAATCATTCCTCATCTGGTTCTCTCCGACAACCGGCAGAACAACCGCAGGCTGCCGGTGATCGGCCTTGGCACGGCCACAGAGTCATAGAGAAAGGATATGACAAAGAAGACAGTGATAGAGGCAATCAAATTTGGATACAGACACTTTAACACAGCTTCATTGTATGGAAAAGAAGAGTCTCTTGGAGAAGACGTAACTGAAGCACTTGAGCTTGGGCTTATCAAGTCAAAAGACGAACTCTTTGTCACTTCTAAGCTTTGGTACACTGATAATCATCCTCATCATGTCCTTCCTGCTTTACAGAAATCACTTCGATGAGAAAAAATCACTGCTATCAAAATTCATCTTCTATATTGTTGCTGCAATTTGCGTTCTTAATGAAGCTATACAACTCGCTAGGAGTTGAATCAGGTTATAAATACAATTTTTGTTCCTTCTACAACCTAGTTGATGTACGAACCCTCCTTTTTTCCCTCCTTTTCTCTCATATTCCCTTTTTGTAACCATTAGATTAACAATTGAATGGTTTAAATTTGACATTTTATAATTTGTTATCAAAATGCTAAATTATAAAAAGAAAAATAATTAATTGTATACCAGTTGATGAATTTTGATATAAATAACTTATTGCTATAATAAAAAACATACAATCAAGTATTTTAATATGGAGCTAAATCTATATCATTCAATTGTTGATCTAATGGTTATAAAAAAGGAATAGGTGAGAAGAGGAGCGAAAGGAAAAGGAAGGGTTCTGCACTCCCCCAGGTGATTCCACATTTTTTGCCCCTATTTTCCCATAATTTAAAAGGAAGGCATTATAATACTCCCTCAATCCCAAAATATAATATTCACTTTGGTGAAAGTGTATATCCCAAAATATAAGCTTCATGTTAGGTTTGTCTAAGTATTGATTGCATTTTTTCAACTTTACCCGTTGTTTATCTTTTCCCAGTGCATTTTCTTTCATCTTGGTTATACCTTATTAGTCACATTCTCTCTCATTTTCTTTTCCCTATGCATTATCTTTCATATTTATTAAGAAGGGCATAATTGGAAAATAAATCATGCTTCTAACATAATATTGCTTTTTAACCAATTTTAATATTTTTTTTATAAACATAAATTAGTTATTTAAATCTTATATTTTGAGACGATGGAGTAACAAATAAGTAATTTAGCTCTTTTTTAAAAAAAATCATAAGTGGTATAATTTTAGTACTCCTTCAACTTCATACAAAGATTCATGTTGATCCAAAAAGTGTCATTTTAGTCCTTTGACCTTAACATTATTAATAAAAAAATATTAACATCGAAATTTTTTATGCTGATAAAAGTTTCCCAAATGCTAACATTCTAAGTTTAATTTTCAGATTAACAATGATGGCATTAAAATAATATTATTTGAGACAAATGGTATAGGAATTGGAGAAATAAAATGATGCTTTTTAAAATTAAGAGGCCAAACTAATACCTTAGTTATTTGTCAAAAGTCTTTGCTGGTTTATCTAAAATATCCTTAAAAATTTGCATTGAAATTATCCCCAAGCTAAGTATATAAACCCCCTAACATGTACAGTCAAAAGCGATAATAATTTAGAAAAAAATGATATAATATGGGAGCAAAGTGGATTAAAGTTATATATTTAGAATTAAATCCAATCCTCCAAGTTTAACTCTATGTCTCTATCCACTCCTGGCTATCAAAAGAAAAAAAAAAGCTCTGTCCAGTCGTAATAAGACAAAAGGTGCACTTTTAACTATTTAGGATTTGATAGAGTAAATTATACAGGGAAAGTTACAAAAAAATACATTCTAAATTTCAAAATCTTAATAATTATTTGAGTATAGATATTAACAAGTTAAAGATAAGTATTAACAACTATTTTAGAATTTTAAAATTTGGAAGGTATTTTATATTATATATCATCCTACTTTCATAAATCAATCATACTTTCATAAATCAATACCATTGCTGGAACAATTTTTGCCTTCTTAAGTTGAATTGATGTAGGTGAAGAGCACCACTTTTGAGTGTGTGTGTGTGCGCGCGCATGTAGCGTGCCCTTGGGTCCGCTCTTCAAGAAAATAAGAACCAAGGGGATAGTGGAAGCTAACCCCCGGGTGTCGTTCACTTGAGGAGCCTAAACGCAAAAGATGACCTAATAGCTAGATGCAAAACTTGAATAAGCGGGTAAAAAGTATTGAATTTTGGTTTTTGGTTTAGAAAAGATGCAAAAGGTATGATATGTTCAAAAGTAAAACAAAATAAGATAAAAGTGAGATTTGGAGGGGGATGAAGATGGAATCATTCTTGATGAATAGAAACCTCGGGATTCATTGCTTCTAAAGGTTTTTAGGGAGTTTTTGTTGATTTTCAAAAGACCCCTAGAGGAACCCCTCTAGGCTAGGCTTAGGTTAACTTAATTAATGCCGGAACCCCGCACATTACTTAATTTAACCTAAGTTGATTAAGTTCAAAATCAATATGAATTTGCTAATCGTAAGGGGCTCCTAATCCAACAACCGGAACCCCGAATTGCCACTTAATTAATCATAGAGTTTAATCGATTACTGGAACCCCAAATAATAAATCAATTAAGACTCTAGGATTGAAGTCCAATGCCACTCATGCAATTTGACAAATTCAAGAACTAACTAATCATGTAAGACTTTAAATCCACAATTTAGGCCACCCCACAATTGCACTTAATTTCTCAATTAACCCTAACTCATTGATGGCCACCCAAACAAAGATTAAGGTTGAAAAGAGTGATTACCCAATGTCTAAACACAATTAATCAATTCCTATGCCATCTCCCTCAAGCAAACAACTTAACACTCTCAATCCACTAACCAAGCCACCTTGCATTAGCACATGATTTTCACAAAGAGAATAACAAAACTATGAACCCATAAATTTCATTAACTCAAAGTTAATAAATAGCAATGTCAAGCATTTGAACAAGAAGGAAACAACATAAACATAGTTTCTAACCCCATTACAATATACAAAGTTCAAGCACACAACCAAATGTCATAAATATACTCCTAGAACCCTAGAAAAGCATAAATACAACAAGAGGAAGAAGGATTGGAACTAAAACTCCCCTATTCAAGCTTCAAGCTCATCCCTTGGCTCCCATCACCAAGAATGGTGGAGCCTAGTTGCTGTCCTCCAAGAAGAAAACACCAGCAAGGAGTGGAAGTTGAGAAACCATGGAGGATTTGAAGGAAGAAGGTGGAAGATGGAAGATGGAGATGAGAGGAAAATGAGAGACTAGGGTTTTGGGACTCCAAAATCTGCCCTAATGGGGTGTATGTTTTGTGTTTTATGTCCTCCAAGTCGGGTCAAGTGAGTGGGTTTCAAGTTGGATCCGGATTGGGCCTGAAATTCGCGAACTGATAAGCTGCAGAACGCTTCGCTCGCCGTCACCTCGCCGCGGCGGAGCCGCGGCGAGGAGCTGTTGTTTCTGGACCCTTCTGGTTTTCTCGCCGTGGGCTCGCCGCGGCGAAGCCACGACAAGCTCACTCCTTCTCTGGAATTTGGGGGCCTCTTCGCCGTCTGACTCGCCGCGGCGAGGTGCCTCCAGTTCTGCCTCTTTGTTTGGCCTTTTCTTCATCCCGGGACTGATCTTTTGGTCCAGAACGACCCTATAAGTGAAAACAAGACTAAACAAGAATCAAATAGCCCTATAAATTAATTAATGCAATTAATCTACAATTATGGCTAATTAATCCTAATTTTATACTCATTTCACTTGAGAGTTTAAGATATTCAATTAAGCATTATTAGACCAAACTTGCATCTTAATCATGTTAATTGCCTCAAATTAGGCATGTAAAAACCATACAAATCAGAGATTTGTCAGTAGGTCACTGAAATTGGAACATGTGGATCTCTAGCTATTTGATCCATTCGCCTCTAAGTACTAAACCTGGGACTTTGAGATTTCCATTTTGAGGAAAACGACGTCGTGCAATTTGATATTAAGGGTGTGTGGACAGCAATGGAAGAGTACAAGAACTTGGGACTCAAAATCCGTTGGAGTCAGCAATTTCTCCATCAAAAAGCTGCAAAACTTTATCTCATTTGCAAACTCCCCTCCTACTGTTAATCGAGAGAGAGATACATTTCTTCAATCTTTGATGTTTTGGTAATTTTCAATTACTATTCACATATGTAGAGATGAATCCTTGTTGGCAACAGAAGAAGCTAAGATAATATTGCAAAGCAAAATGTATAATTGTAACCTCATATTCTCCTTTGAGAGCCAAGGGAGCAAGTTGGGGAACAAATAATGTTATGGACAATGAACTCCTAAAGCAGATCCCTGATGCTCATGCCAAAACTGTTGCTCAGGTACGCCAAATATTTTAGGACTTGTCTGATTTCCTATTTAAAAAAATTGTTTTAGAAAACCAAAAATTTATGAGGAAACTTGATTGATAACTAATTTTCAGTAAAGTGTTTTCTAAAAGCTAAAATACACAAAACTCTCCTAAGCTTTTTCAGTCAGTTAATATCCTAAACCTTTAAAAGTTTAAACTAAGAACCCTAATATTTCATGTTTTGAAAATCAATTCCCCGGCCATTGAAATCACCGTTAAAGTTAACAATTCTTGTCAAGTCATAATTTTTATATTTTTTGTTATATACAATGTTATTTAAAAAATTGCATTTGACATTTGACAAGTGTAATTTTAAATACTTCAAATTATAAAACATTAATAAATATTTAAACACTTATCTGACCATGTATTTTTAAAATAAAAAATATCATCACCAACCCTTAATATAAAACATAGTTGACTAATTTGATAAGATTAATGAAGTTGAAAATTACTTTAAAATATTTATATTTATCATTTTTCTCCAAATTAATTTGTCTAACTTATAAATTTATCTATAATCCAATTATATACATAAACACTTCAAAGACATTATGCAACATATATTTATATTATGTAGTTTATTTAGTTTCCTTAATCTCCCCAAATTAGTTGTCTAGTCATATATTAAGAACCAAAATAGTATAAAATACTTAAAATTACATGTCAAAGTTAAATATTATTTTTAAAATGCCACAATGTATAATAAAAAAAATATAAAAACTATGACAAGGGGAAAACAGTTATCTTTAAATATTATTGTAAAGCCATGGGAGTTGAAAATTCAAATATAAGGGGTTTTTTGTATTTTATCTTTTTTTCTAAAAAACAATATAATGGTTTCAAAAATAAAAAACAACGTTTTATGTTTTCTTATTTTTTATTCTTTTGTTTTGTAAAATTGGGCATTTAGCGTGTGGAGAGCCTTAACCTCATTCATCGCTTGAGATTGATAGCTTGAGCTCTTGCCTATCAAACTCGAACTCAACATATGTTCTCCACTCTATGCTCTACTCGATTTTCATATAAGAACAACTATTTTAAACAACTTTTTCTATTTTTTGGTCTCAAATATGTTTTCTTAGAGAAAACATCCAGTCAACTTTTTGTCTTGAGTTAAGATTCATTTTTGCCTTAAAAGTAAAAGTAAACGCCAAGAAGCATTGTATATGTAGAAGTTTTTAAGAAACATTTTTGCTCCAAAAGTATCTTAATTGTATCAAATTTGCCCCCACCATTTAAGAAGTTAACTTTGACCATTAAATCCTCTTTTTTGACCCACCAATAGATGCTAATATTGACATGTCACCTTACACATGTATTTGCTTAAAGGTCCATTTTTGCTTCAGAAGTAACCATCGAGGAGTACTATGTATATGGAAGTTTTTCGAGGAGCATTTTTGCCCCAGATGTATAAGGTGACAGAGCCACGTCAGTATCAGTGGTGAAAAAGGAATATTCAACAGTCAAAGTTAACTTTTTAAATGGTGAGGACAAATATGTTATGATTTGGATACTTTCATAGAAAAAATGCTACTCGAAAAACTTTAGGATACATAGCACTCCTTAGTGCTTACTTTTAGGGCAAAAATGTACCATAACCTTTTCTTTCTTCTCAAACCTAATCCTGAAAAATTATTATGAAAAAAAAATTGAAACTGAATAAACAAGGCCTTAATTTCGTGTGTGTGTGTGTATTTTTTTTTTTTTTTATGTAACGATCAAGTAATCATTAAATTTCCAATGTGCTTTTTGCCCTCAAGAAGAAAAGAGGGATTAGGCAAAGAGATCCCCCCTTCCCTACATTTTTTTTCTATGTATGGAAAGGCTATCCCAAATGATTACCACAGCGGTATGGAATGGATCATGGGAGTCAATTAAAATGGGTCATCGTTGAGTGCCACTATTGCACCTATTTTTTGTCGATGACTTGATTATCTTTAGCCGCACAAATGACTCTCAAGTGCAGGTTATAAAGAAAATCATTGGTAATTTTTGCTTGACCTCTGGCCACAAAGTGAGCTAGTCAAAAACCAAGGTGCTCTTCTCCAGGAATGTCACTATCAGTTAACGAATAATTTCAAGCTCTCTCCTTGGCTTTCAGCAAACAAACTCCCTAGGGCGATACCTTGTGGTCTCTCTTCTTTCGGCAAGAGTATCCTCAAATTCCTACAAATACATCTTGGAGAGAATTTAAAGCAAGTTAGCAGGTTGGAAGAGAAATTCCCTCTCAATTGCAGGTCGAATTACGCTTGTCAAGTCAGTCTTGACTACCATTCATCTTTACATAATATAAATTGTCCTCCTTCCAAACCCTTGTTGCAAGGAAATAGAAGGAGTCATAAGGAAGTTCATATGGGAAAAACGAGATGGAGCCAGGGGCATCAACTTAGTCAAATGGAAGGATTTGTGCCAACCATTGAAACATGGAGGTTGCAGTCTGCTTGATCTAGAGACCCAAAATAGAGCTTTCATCACAAAATTGGCCTTCCAGATGTGCTCACAAGAAAAGGTTCTATGGGTCTTATTTGCTCCTTTCCTACACGCCTTGGGGTCCAAATGCTAAATTAATAAAAAAAACCAAGGATTGCACTAGTGGTGCTCTCCCAGATCATCTCACATGGAGTCGATTAACTAACTACCAAAGCTAACTAAATACATGCAAAAAGCTATAAAGTCGGGCTTTTGTGATTTTGATTGCATAAAAACTAAGCTACTTATTTTTGGGATTTTTTATTATAGTGAAAGCAATTAAAATGGATTTGTGAAATCTATATGATGAACATGGATCTCTTGATAAATCGGGCAAACCTTCCTAGCTTCTAGAATGATATGGGAGTCTTAATCCAAGTTTTAATGTAAAACCTAAGGCAATTGCTCTTAGTCCAATTAACATAATTATCTAATTGATATGTAATTGTTAATTCCCAACTTGGTAGTGAAGATTCATGATAAATACACAAAGAGGCTCTCATTGGAAGTAGATCGAATCTTTCAATGATGGATCTAGTGGCTAAACATACATAAAATCGCACATGCATTCAACATATTCTAACAATCCAAAGGAAATATAAACGAAAAACATCTATCGCATATTATCGTGAAATAATCACTAGGTTAATACCAAAACAAAGAATTATAACACATAGATGAAATTGGACAAAGAAAAGAAACTAATAAAACTCTCCAACTAAGACGTCGAAGCTCTAGTTGCCTTTCTCTATCAAGATCCCCACATAGATGTCTAGCCACTGATGCTCTCAATCAACATAGACTGAATTTTTGAGTTAGAATCCATGGGACTAAAGTGGAATGATGATTTTTCATGTTGAGGGATAGTAAAGAGAAGAGAGGATTCGAATGGAAAGGTATAGAGTAAGAGAATGGAATGAATGGTGGTGAATTGTGGTAATGAGAATGGAAATTCAAATTCTAAATTGATTAGCAAAAGAAGCAACCCAAAAATCTTCCAAATTGATCCTAGATTACTTGGAGAGGTAAAAAATATACATTAGGAAAAAATTAAGCCAGACCCAATCATTCAAATTTGCAAATCAAATCAAAATAGTAAGTTTCCCAAAATCTGTCCAAGTCACGCATTTGGTCGTGCGTTTAATTAATTTACAAATTATTTTATTCCCAGCTGTGCAGTGCCATCGTTGTAACTCCCACAGTGCACCCACGGCGAGGATATAAATTTTTTTATTTTTATGTTTTTCTTTTCTTCAGAATTTTGATCCTCTTCCCTCTCACCTATATTGAAAAATTATAGCACTTGTAAAGTATTTCAATTTCTTCATCCATCTCATTATCACTCACATCAACAATCGTAGTAGTATGAGAAGAGTTAACCTCTTCAAAAAGAGGAGGAATATTACCAAAGTGTGAAGGTGACTCCTCCGATGGTCGAAAAGATGCTTGCTCCTTTTTTATATCTTGTGTGAGAATAGGCATTGAGGGTTGGGGATCATCCACTTGAGATGTGTCATTTGTTAGAATCTTAAGTTTTGATGAGGACTGACCCCATAGATAACATAAGTAAAATGAATAGTTAGCACACAACTTAGTCTGGAATAAACTGAGATAAGAATCATGCTAAAAGACTAAGTAAAAGAGTGTAGGTTATCTGAACATTGAAAAAGTAAAATCCTATAGATAACAGATACACTATCACTAGGCCAGAACCTATCGCTAATAAATGGAAAGCTTAGGATAATAGCTAATGAAGACTTAGTAATAATCTGAAAAGACAAATGTCCCTATCGCTAAAACCTTCACTATCGATAAGAGAATGAGTTGAGCTAGCCTAAGCTAGCAAAGGATAGATCACTATCGCTAAGCTATATCTCTATCGCTAAGGCCCCATAAATGACATGGATATCACAAGGGAAAATGTTAGAACAGCTAGCAAAGATAACTAGCGATAACAGGATCATCTATCGGTAACAGAATACTTCAGATAACAGACATTCAGATAGCTAGTGCCTTTGAACCATTGAGCTAATGAAATGAACTAGCGATAACATAGTCACTAGCGATAACATGATTGGGTATCGATAGGAAAATACTTGTTGAAATAACAGACATTCTGATAGCTAATACATTATCTGTAAACATTGAGCTAATGAATTTCACTAGCGATATCACCTACTATAATTCACTTGAATACTTGTTTAGCTAAGTGCAGGACTAACACTATGAAGTTAGCGATAGCCAAAGGTGCTAGCGCTACTAATAAAGCTGCTATGCAAGTACAATGTTGCAGGTGAACGTTACTCACAGTCTTCATCTCTCTTAGCTCATCCTCTGCAATATTAATTGAAGCAAGAGAAAAAAGTTGACGAAGATGAAGAACAGCATAAACTGTCAACGGCTAGTTCCAAGTTTCCAACGGACAGAATTTTATCAGACCCTATATAAAGACCTGAAGACATCAGGAACAGATGATGGAACAGCGGGCTCTACGCAGATTACACAGATTAACAGCAAAACACAAGTGAGCCCAGAAATGGGGAAATAATGATGAATCGAGCGAATTAGAAAAGTAGAGCTAAAGCACACATTGTCCAAATTGATAAGCTCTAGAATTTATATTTCATCATATATTAGTCTGTACTTCAGTGAGTAACAAAATCTACTTTTTAGAGAGAAGTTAGCATACATTGTAATCATTTTATTTTAGTGAGTGATGCTCAAGATTGGGTGATCTTGAGTGGGAAACGGATTGTACTCTTACATGTTGTAAGGGGGAGTGGTTCTCAAGTGCCCAGATTAAACTTGAGGTTGAAAAGGCTTCACAAGTGCCCGGCTAAACTTGTGGGTTGTAAAGCTTCTCTTGTACCCGATTTAAATAAGAGGGTAGTGGATTGAAAATCTCAGGTGGAGCCTGGGGACTGGATATAGGTCAAGGGAAAAGACCGAACTAGGATAAATCTCTTACTGCATCTCTTCTTGCCTTAACTTATATCTTTCAGTATATCTCACTTGCATAAATCTTAATGCATTTCACAGTTTGAAATACTCTCAGTGATAAACAGAAAAGGATTTTAAATATTGATTATTGTCTTCATTGTGACTAGCTAAAGAAATTATAAAAGTTTTATTCTATCACCCAATTCACCCTCCTCTTGGGTGACAGCCAGTATTCACATTTGGTATCAGAGCAGGTCACTTGTTTAAAGGATTCAATGATCTCAAGTGAAAAGATCATGGCTGATTTTAGGTGTAACATGTTTTCTGAAGGTTTTGATTTCACTGTTCCACTTCTTCTCAAAAATATTGATTTTCGGTTTTAGAAAGCTAGGATGAAGAGTTTTATTAAATCATTTGATTATCATATGAGGAATGTGTTTATAAATGATTTTGATTTTAAACCAAGAAAGGATTGGACTGTCGAAGAAAAGAAAATGTTTCCTTTGAACATTGGAGCAATGAAAATCCTTTACAGTGGCTTAACTGAAAATGATTTTCAGAAAATCAGACTTTGCTCTAGTGCTAAAGAAATTTAGGATATTCTTGACTCTATATATGCCACTGACCACTCTGTTGAAGCTGAAAGTGTTGGCAGTTCTGAAATTCAAAGTGCCATATCTATGCTGGATGATCAAATGGAAGTTGAGATTGAAGAAGATAAAATCACAGAACACTTCCATGATTCAGTCAACACAGAAGGACAAGAGGAAGATGACTACCTAAAAGAGCTCAACCTGAACGAATCAGATAAATCATCTTCTGGAGCTCAAGATACAGTTATGGTATACAGTTCCAATTCCTGTGTATTTAAGAAAAACGATTTTGATCTGCGTATCATTGATTCTCAATCTATCAGTGATCATATTTCAAAAAAGGAAAATATTTTAAAATATGCTGAAAAATGTTCTGGGAAGAAAGATTGTTCAAATGAAAACAACTTGAGTTTGTACTCCTCTGGTCATCACAATAATTGCATAAAATCTCATATTGCACACCATTCTATTATATGCCATTATTGTGGAAGATCTGGTCATATTTCTCACACATGTAATATTAGAAGAAATTCAACTGTGGGAAATAAATTTGTTTGGGTTCCAAAAGGACATGTAATGTCCACGGCTAACAATGAAGGACCCAAGTACAAATGGGTACCAAAATGTCCATCTAGTAATTTGTGTGTGCAGATTGATTCCAGAAGAAATGGATATTCTGGTGCAGAAACAACAAAGAAGAATCCAAGAGTTTCTCATGCTTCAAGAAAGAGATTCACATAATCTACATATGGAAGGAGAACTCTAGGAGAATCCACTGCTGCAACCACTTGGTTTAATCATAAGAAGCAGTGCATTACCGCAAAAAGAGCATGTTCTACCTCAAGAATGAACTATCATAAAGTACCATATGATTACCTTGAGAAGAACAAGAGAAGCAGAGCCTCTCGGGCATCAAGAAAAAGACTCTTGACCCCTATGTCACATGGGACAATATTGCAACCCAGTGCTAAGCATATCAGAACCTTTTGGGTGAGCCAAAGCAATCCTCCATGTACCTAAGGTAGAGGTATATCAAGGTAAAATCTCCCATACTATTATCAGTAATATTTATTGAGATTTTACACTCTGCAACCTTAGGGATGAACATTGAATTCTATGTTAAAGACAATTGCAAAAATGCTTACAATGTTCATAAGTTACCTTTTTATGCATGCAAAATGATTTGAAAAGACAATATATCTTTGTGCATAAAAATCATGGATATTTCACTATGCCCAACTATCCTAAATTGATTATATCCGTTGAAGCATGTGAATTATGTTCCTACAAACTAACCATGAGTGGATCCAAGTGAAATTGGATACTGAAGGAAGGAAAAGAATTGCTCAGTTTGTAGGAAAGAAGGATAGAAAGCTTCAAGACTATGACTACATGAAAATTAAGCTAGATCTTGATGAAGCTTCATTTCTTTAGCTTTAATCTTGGTACTGGATATGCAAAGAAAGTAATCAACATTACTTCACCAGAAACAAACAAGCTATTGTAAAAAGAAGAAGAGTTATGGTGATATCATTCTTATCCTATCTTGTATTTGAATGAATATAATTTTGTTTGGATAATGAATGCCTCTTCTTTATTCCATTAGCAATTCATTTTTCATTGTCATAAAATTACTGTCAGTTTGCTACATGGATTGAACAGTTAAAATGTGGCAGAATTTATTTCAGTTAATGCTTCTGAAATGCAATTCAGAATTTGATTAGTTTCAACTAATCGCTGTTTGCAAAATTGCATTAACACATTTGAAAAATATGCATAATTCAATGGCATGGCTTTTAATATATATATATACGTTATGTATAAAAGATGTATGCTTGAAATTTATCCTCGAAAGATTTCTTCCAAAATTCATGAGTTATCCAGTGTCAGAACTTATAAGATTTACTCTATAATGAGCTAAACCTTATATCTGACAAATTGTGCATCCCTGGGAAAGACTTGTGACAAATACATTAATTCTTGACTAGTTATTTGGACTGATGAACGTGTGCTACATTATTCAAAAATCCATCCCTTATCCTATTACTCGTATATCACTATCAATTCTATGATAGAGTAATTGGAGTCTTGTGTTAATATTTTGATCTTGGATACTCTTATCATTCTAAACACAACTCTAATAGTCAAGAAAATCTCTATATTATGGTAAAGTCATTGAGTCTGCCTTATACTGGTACTCATATGAATGGGATATCTCATTTGATCTATGGAAATGAAACATTTTGGTATATTCTCTTTACTATTGACTTCCATCATTTTTATTATGAGCATTGGTTTTTAACATGCTTGAAAATTTATTTTACTTTAAAATCTTTATTTCATTTATGCTCATGATATCCTGAATTTATGCTAAGAAAATGACTTATCAGGTGATCCTTATGCTATATATATAATATATTTCGATTCGGAAAATATACAATTTCTTTCAAATCTTATCTTGAGTTTCTCTGTTCTTACTGAAAATCAATCATGCTAATGATTTCAAAACAAGCCTGTTCTATGAGTATGATATCCCAGGTTGTGAGAAAGCTTGAAGAATTTCATTAGTAGAGTAAACTAGAGATGGCCACTTGAAAGAACTTGAAGTGATCGAGATAGGCTACACAACCAAGTTGTTTCAAAAAGTATGAATAACCAAAGTCACTACTCCTTATCAGAAAAAAAGCTCAAAGTGATACTGTAAAGATGATTTTGGGAATATACTTCACCAACACAAATTCAAGAACTCCTTGCCAGTTTTTTTTTTTGAATGAGCATTTCTATCCCTTACTCTTTATAGTTTATAAATATCATTTTAGGTAGATTTGCCACTTGCTATTAATTTGTTCTACTTGCATAAGATTCATGTCAATGACATCTTTTTTAAATAAGTTTATCTTCTTCCAAAATGTCATTGATAATTAAATCATCTTTTATAACCAGTAATTTGAATCTAATGATTTTGGTAAATTATATCATTTGGTTCAAGTACAGACTTTGATAAATAATTATGCTGCTTGTTTGGGTAAGAGAATAGGAGCTATTGTGACTAATATTATGAGGACCCAAGAAAAGATGGGTACCAAGTTGCCTCACACAGCTTTGCAGGTCATATGTCTGAAAATTGCAGGTCAGCCATCGATAGCTTCATAGTCCATCGATTGAACATGACAAGCAACAATCGATGGGATATAGAGTGGGCATCGGAGTGCCAAATCTTAAGTTTTGCAGGACTGACCAATCGATAGTGAGTATCACTATCGCTAGCATATGCAGAACAAAGCTGAGTTGAGCTAAGATTGCCATCGCTAGCCTAAAGCATTATCGATATCAAAGTCAGTCATCGATAGCAGGAATGAGTGAGTGATAAGTCTAAGTCACTTGCTCAGCGTGGGATCATGCCTGCTAGCGATAGCAGCTCTTATTAGCGATAGCAAGTCACTTAACAAGTCAGAATGCGAAACGATTAGCGAATGCTCTTCACTCTGGTAAACCCTAAATCTATAAATTTAGGTCATTTGCATTTGCATTCTTCATTCACGAACACTCAGCATTTTCTCTTCTACTCCAAATACTCTCTGAGCACTCAAGCATACATATTCTCAAAACCCTCTCTCCTTAAACCCTAAAATGGCCAGATCCAAAAACCCTAGTGTCAAGGCAACCTCTAGCGCTAATCCTTCTCCCAAATCCGCTAGCAAGAGGTCACGAGCTCAGAAATCTGTATCCTTTTCAAAGATGTAGATCAAGACAACCCCAAAAGACAGAAAGTAACCCCTCTGATTTATCCTATGTGAAAGACCCCCTGAAAGCTCCAAGCGCATTCTTCGCAGAAAGAGGAACCTTAGATAGGGCTGCAGTGTGGGTAGACTTGGACTATTTCAAGCAACAAGGATTTGATCTAGATGCCTGGCTGCTTCCTTACAAGAATTGGCTGAGTGTGAAGAATGACTACAATGAGGACGTGTTAAGAACATTCTACTCCAATCTTCAACCAGTCCCAGAATACAAGAAAGGAAAGCTTGTGGACATCTCCTTCAAGACTGGTTTGAGAGGTAGAGGCATCATCTTTAGATGGAAGGCCATCAACAAGTTTCTGGGGATCTATGGCCAAGAGTACAATAAATGGTATATGCTCGAGAAGTATTCTGAAGAAGAGCTTGAAGAAATATATGAGACCAACTCCAACAAGCCAGCTGATATGCCTGTGGTCAATAGGATCCTACACTATGTATATACAAGGATCATGACTCATAAATCAGGGAACTTCAACAGCTTTGCCAAAATTGACAATCCCTGCTTGGCCAGCCTCATCCACAAAGTTCCTCTCAATCTAGGCCAGGTGGTATACAAGGAGATTCACCGGTTCCTGTCTGATAAGTCTCCAAAGGCTCATCTTCCCTATCCTCAGCTCATCTCTCACATCCTTGAATTTTCAAAGATCAAATCACTAGGGGATGGTGAGAACAAGAAATGCAAGCAGCTTACAACTACCACCCTCAAGAAAATGGGGATTCCTGTGAGTATCAATGGGGGTGGTTCTGCTTCTCAATCCCATGCCTCTCATGCTCTCTCTTCCTCAGCTCAACCAAAGACTACTGAAGAAGAAGCTCAATCAGAAAGAGCTCCTCCTCCTGCTGCTGCATCCAAATCCTCTATCTTTTCAAAGGATGCAGTTGAAGAGATCATCTTCAGACTCTCAGCAGAATTCAACTTTGCCTTGGAAGCTCAGAAAACAGAGTTGATGAAACCTATCCAAGAGCTTCAGGCACAAGTTAAGAACCTGGAAGAATGCCTTTGCCTTGTCCCAGAAAATATTAAGCAAACGGCAGCTCCTCCTCACTCACCAGGTACATCATCACCAACCATCTCCCCTTCTCACCACTCTCACTCCCCCCTATTCACCATTCTTTCTCACCCCTCCACTCCCAAAATCACTCCTCTACTCCCTCTCTGTTAGAATCTTAAGTTTTGATGAAGACTGGCCCCAATAGATAAAATAAGTAAATAGAGGGTAAGTTACCTTTGAATTTAACAAGTAAAATCTGATAGGTAACAAGATTACTATCGATAGAGCTAAAGACTATCGCAAATGAAAAGCCCAACAATAGCTTATGGAAACTTAGCAGAACACTAAAATAAATTTCTCTATCGCTAAGTGTATCCCTATCGCTAATAGATAGAAAGGAATAACAAATGAAGACTTTGAAATGAGAAGTTAATATCTATCGCTAAAGTCTTTATCTATCGCTAAGAAATATCCTATCGTTAGAAGTTCATTGATAACATGGATAAATGAAAGGAAAAACAACTAGCAAAAAAATGAACTAAGTCTTTGAACTAATGGAATCAGCTAGCGATAACAAATGATGCTATCGATAATAAGTCTAGCTATCGATATCTGAATCCTTATTGAAATATCTTAAATACTCAGATAGCTAAACAAGCTAGCGATAACAGGTTTAGTTATCGATAACAGGATACCAGAAATAACTTTGAATACTCATATAACTCAGTATCCTTAAGCTAATGAGCAATCAAGTAACTAGCGATAATGGGATTAACTATCGATAGAAGAATGCTTATTGAAATGATATAGCTAGTACGCTGAACATTGAACTAAAAGAATATGCTAGCGATAATGCTCATATATATCGATATAGAATGCTTTAAAATTCCTCAGCTGATATATTGTATTTTTCTCATTGAGCTAATGGACTAAGCTTGCAATAACATCTGCTATGCATTACATGATTTCTTGTTTAGCTAACAGCTCAAGTGCAGGAATTATACTATGCAGTTAGCGATAGCAAAGCATGCTACCGCTACTGAAAAAGCTGCTATGAAAGTACAGTTGTTGAAAACGTTCAGAACGTGCAGTCTAGCTTACTCTATGGATGAACAGTTGAATCTAGAACAAAAGTTTGAATTAATAGCTTTTAATTGCCAATGGCTATGGACCTCCAACGACTATATTCAAACGGCCACATGAAGCTGAACGAAAAAGCAAGCTGTGAAGATATAAATAGATCAAGACTTGCTTCTATAACAACAATGATGGAACAGGGCTTTATGCATATTTGTAGATTACACTGATTAAGAGCAAAACCTAGTGAGCCCAGAAATGAGGAAAGAATGTTAAGTCAAGTAAATTAGAAAAAGAGAGTTAGAGCACTCATTGTTCAATCTGTTAAGCTCTAGAATTGTAATTTCATCATATATTCCTCTGTACTTAAGTGATTATCATAATCCGTTCATTAAGTGAACCTATTATCTAAAATCCTCTATTGTTTGAGGTTGTTCTAAAGCTTGGTGCTTTAAGAACAGGGTTGTAACCTTACAGGTTGTAAGGGGGAGTGTTTAGAGAGAATTCTAAAACTCTGTGAAAAGGTTGGTAGGTGAACCTGTGTTCGTAAAACCTGTGGTAAAAGGATTCACAAGTGCCCGGCTAAACTTGTGGGTTGTAAAGGCTTCTCTTGTGCCCGGTTTAAACAAGAGGGTAGTGGAAATCTCAGGTGGAGCCTGAGGACTGGATGTAGGTCAAAGTAGACCGAACCAGGATAAACTCTGTTTGCATTATCTCTTCCCTTAACTCTCTTAGTTTCCAGCATATCTAACTTGTATTCTCTTTAGCGCATCTCATGTTTTTGAAATACTCTCAGTGATAAACCAAAAAGGATTTTAACGATTGCCTTCATTGTATTTTATAGAAGAGAAGTTTTTGAGTTTTTATCCTATTACCCAATTCACCCCCCCTCTTGGGTGACAGCCAGCACTTTCACTCTCAACATAGCCAACCCCCTTCTCCAACTCCAAAAACCACCCAAGTCCCAACACCTCCAGAAACCCCTATCGCTAACCCATCCCCTAGCGATAGCCACCACACCCACATCCCAACCATTCATGAAACCCCTATCGCTCACCCCTCCCCTAGCGCCAGCCATCACTCACAAGTCCTCCCAACACATCCAATCCCTATCGCTAAACACTCTATTAGCGATAGCTCCCCTATCCCTCCCACAACCACTAGCCTACTCATCCTCCTCCCTCTTCACCAAACCTTCGCCCAACCCCTCTTACTTTTGATGATGCCAAAAAGAGGGAGAATAATCCAGCTCTTAAGGATGTTACTCTTGAGGATAGTGAAGAAATTGAGGAAGCAATCAAAGACATTGCTCGAAGCTACATGGAGTCTGAGGACCACAGGACTCCTCCTCCTTTCAATGAGCCTTAAGTTCAAGCTCAAGCTGCTAATGCCCCAGAAGTGGACATCTTTGCGGAAGTAGTTGTGATCGCAGAAAAGCATGGATTTCCTCCCAGTGTCCTAACTGCAAAGCCAATCCCAGTTTCTGTAATTCCTCCTGAAGCTGATGTGGAAATAACAATCCAGGACAAGCCTAGCACGGGAAATAAGGTTCAAGATGATATTCAGAAATTGCTAGTGTATGAGGCTAAGAAAAACAAGAGCAAAGCTGAAGGATTGAAAAAGGAAAGGAGCAAGAGGAAAGCCAAAGAAGAAGTTACCTTCAAAGTCACTCCAAGGGCTACCCCTGAGGCTCCTAAAGCTCAGAGGATCAAGCGAGTAGCTCCTAAGAGAGGGAAATCATCTGAAAAGCCAGCTCCTCCTCCTAAGATATCAAAAGAAGATATGAAGGCTATTGCAGAGGTCCTAAGGCAAAGAGGAAAGCAGAAAAAAAGGCTGCAAAAAGAAGAAAGAAGGAAATTGTTCAAGGAAAGAGGGCATGGGTATATAAAAGGAGGTTTCACACGTCTAAAGCTCAAAAGAAGAAGGTTGCCTCTAAAGATATCTCCCTTGCTGAACCCTTTAAGACCCCTGAGCAAGTCAAATCTGAGCAAGACAAAATTGATCAAGGCAGATTCTTCTACTCTGACTCCTCTATTTTTGACTATCCTGATGAAGAGTACATGACCACACCCACTGGTGCAAAATTCAACAAGGAAAAAGCCCTAGTCTTTAAGAATCACTCTGCGTACATCTCATACTTAGCTGATTCTAACAATTTTGATTCTGAAAATTTGTAAATATTTTGCGAAGTCAATACATGCCTTATCTGAAAATTGTTTTGATCCTGATAATTATATGCTTTGTACATGTTTTATCTTATGTTTTTACTTATGTTTTGTCATCATCAAAAAGGGGGAGAATGTTAGAATCTTAAGTTTTGATGAGGAATGACCCCATAGATAACATAAGTAAAATGAATAGTTAGCATACAACTTAGTCTGGAATAAACTGAGATAAGAATCATGCTAAAAGACTAAGTAAAAGAGTGTAGGTTATCTGAACATTGAACAAGTAATATCCTATAGATAACATATACACTATCGCTAGGCCAGAACCTATCGCTAATAAATGGAAAGCTTAGGATAATAGCTAATGAAGACTTAGCAATAATCTGAAAAGACAAATGTCCTTATCGCTAAAACCTTCACTATCGATAAGAGAATGAGTTGAGCTAGCATAAGCCAGCAAAGGATAGATCACTATCGCTAAGCTATATCTCTATCGCTAAGGCCCCATAAATGACATGGATATCACAAGGGAAAATGTTAGAACAGCTAGCAAAGATAACTAACGATAACAGGATTAGCTATCGATAACAGAATACTTTAGATAACAGACATTCAGATAGCTAGTGCCTTTGAACCATTGAGCTAATGAAATGAACTAGCGATAACATAGTCACTAGCGATAACATGATTGGGTATCGATAGGAAAATACTTGTTGAAATAACAGACATTCTGATAGCTAATACATTATCTGTAAACATTGAGCTAATGAATTTCACTAGCGATATCACCTACTATAATTCACTTGAATACTTGTTTAGCTAAGTGCAGGACTAACACTATGAAGTTAGCGATAGCCAAAGGTGCTAGCGCTACTAATAAAGCTGCTATGCAAGTACAATGTTGCAGGTGAACGTTACTCACAGTCTTCATCTCTCTTAGCTCATCCTCTGCAATATTAATTGAAGCAAGAGAAAAAAGTTGACGAAGATGAAGAACAGCATAAACTGTCAACGGCTAGTTCCAAGTTTCCAACGGACAGAATTTTATCAGACCCTATATAAAGACCTGAAGACATCAGGAACAGATGATGGAACAGCGGGCTCTACGCAGATTACACAGATTAACAGCAAAACACAAGTGAGCCCAGAAATGGGGAAATAATGATGAATCGAGCGAATTAGAAAAGTAGAGCTAAAGCACACATTGTCCAAATTGATAAGCTCTAGAATTTATATTTCATCATATATTAGTCTGTATTTCAGTGAGTAACAAAATCTACTTTTTAGAGAGAAGTTAGCATACATTGTAATCATTCTATTTTAATGAGTGATGCTCAAGATTGGGTGATCTTGAGTGGGAAACGGATTGTACTCTTACATGTTGTAAGGGGGAGTGGTTCTCAAGTGCCCAGATTAAACTTGAGGTTGAAAAGGCTTCACAAGTGCCTGGCTAAACTTGTGGGTTGTAAAGCTTCTCTTGTACCCGATTTAAATAAGAGGGTAGTGGATTGAAAATCTCAGGTGGAGCCTGGGGACTGGATGTAGGTCAAGGGAAAAGACTGAACCAGGATAAATCTCTTACTGCATCTCTTCTTACCTTAACTTATATCTTTCAGTATATCTCACCTGCATATATCTTAATGCACTTCACAGTTTGAAATACTCTCAGTGATAAACAGAAAAGGATTTTAAATATTGATTATTGTCTTCATTGTGACTAGCTAAAGAAATTATAAAAGTTTTATTCTATCACCCAATTCACCCCCCTCTTGGGTGACAGCCAGTATTCACATCATTTGGCTCTTGCTCTTCAATCTTCTCTTCATTCTTGGAGTCATAAGGCCATGGAGCTCCTCCCTTTCCATTAGTCTTATTCCATAGCACATGTTGCACAAACGCCTTGATGAATTCTTGTATCGCCACAAGCTGCTCTTCCATCTCCTTTGGAAGTTGATTAACCTCTTTTCACTACTAAAGAAAAGGCCTACCGCGATAGCTAGCGCTGCGATAGGCCTTTAAAGAAATCGCAGCTCTTATTAAGCATCACGATAAGTAGGCCTATCTTGACGCTTTTTTGAATAAGCACCGCATTAGGTTAGCCTATCGCAACGCTTATTACACTAAGTGTCGCGTCAGGCTTATCTATTTTGACGCTTATTTAAAAAAGTGCTGCAATAGGGTTTTTTCTTTAAAAAAATTTTACTTATCGTGGCGCTTTCTCAGTGATAGGTTATTGTTTTAAAAACATATTTTGAAATTTTAAAAAGTATTTCTCAATGACAAGTTAAGGGAGCCCTCTAACCTCTTCAATATGACCATCCAAGTGCTTCAAGTGAACCTAGTCATAAAAGTGTAAGTGTATAATGACAAAGTAATACTTGAAAGTGGTGATCGCACAAGAGGGGGGTGAATTGTGCTATTTACAAAATTTAGAAGAGATTAACTCAACACGAAATTTATACTGGTTCGGCCAATACTGCCTACGTCCAGTTCTCCAACACTCTGTTGGGTTCCACTAACCACAGGTTTTACGAGTCCAGGTTCACCTGTCAACCTTTACAGAATTTTAGAATCTCTAAACACTCCCCCTTACTACCTGTAAGGAAATATCCCTGTTCTAAAGCACCAAGCTTTCAGAACAACCTCAAACAGTAGAGGATTTCAATAAATACGTTCACTTAATGAACTGATTTTGATAAACACTTAAGTACAGATGAAATCTCTAAGACAATAAATACAGAGTAATGAATGAGCTTTGTAAATATTCTCGTTGTTCGTCTCTACTCAATAAATGCTTGAGTTCTGTATTTATATCTTCTTCAGATTTTCCCTTTTTGATTCAGCATTCAAGAAGCCGTTTGAATTTAGTCGTTGGGAGCTCATAGCCGTTGGCATTAAATGCAGCTTCTTTATCGGGCTTAACTCTCTGCTTTAGCTTCAACTACTTCTTGCATAGGGTGAGCTAAGAGAGAGACAGACTCAGCGCTCTGATCATCCGTACAAACAGTACTTTCTGGCAGCTTTCTATTAGCGCTAGCTTGATCTGTTATCGCTAATCTTATAGTGATCTGCACTTAGAGATGTTAGCTAAACAGATAGTCATATAAAGCACAGAGGCTTCTATCGCAAGCTTAATCCTTTAGCTCAAAGAGATAAAGACAGTATAAGGAATATCAGAGCTTTTTATCGATAGCATTTTCTCTTGGATTAAAAAGCATCATATCAGCATATATCCTTCTATCGATTGCTCAAACTACTATCGCTAGATACTTGATTTGCTTATTAGCTTTAAGGATACAATCTATCAAAGAATTCAGAACTTCAAGGTATCCCATTATCGATAGATAAACATTCTAGCGCAAGCAAACATATCAGCTCATGATTCATTAGCTCTTAGGCACTAGCTATCTGAAAGATCATTATCTGAAGCACTTATGGTTATCGATAGCTTATCCTATTATCGCTAGCTGATTTAGGGACTTAGTTCATTTATCTGCTGGTTTCATCTTCTTATAAACTCAATGAACTTCTAGCGATGGAACCTTTGCTTAGCGATAGAGGGATACTTAGCGATAGATAATGACTTGGATATTTCTAAGTCTTCACTCGCTATTCCTTTCTTTCAATTAGCTATACAGATATATTTTAGCGATAGAGATACTCATTCAATATTGATCTGCTAAGATGCCATTTCTTATTAGAGAAAAATCTTTGTTCTTGCAATGATGATTTGTTACCTGGCAGATATTATAAGATTAATTCAGAGGTAACTTTTACTTATGTTTTCTTAGGTTCAGTCCTCATCAAAACTTAAGATTCTAACAATACTAAACTTGGCTGTACATTAAGAGTTGAAGAATTTAACAAGCTTAGTGAACTACCGGGTACTACACAAATAAATACAAATAAAGACATTGAAAAGTGACTTATCAAGGCTTGTATTGCATTATTAGGCAACAGACTAAAATAATGTTTTCAAGAGGATATATTCTCAAGATTCGACTGGTGCTTGGATGATTGCACTTGATTATTACATGTTTTTATCCAATAATTATAGAAAATTAGCATTTGTTCTAGGCTTAAATGGGAATTTAGGCACTTTTATACTTAAGGTCCAAGATTAGAGAGTTAGTTGCATTTTGTTATAATTTGAGCATATTAGGCATTTAACTCATGCATTTATTATTTCTGCACTTGAAATACTTCACATGTACTTAAAATTTCCATTGTAGGTGCAAAGAATAAGGGTCAAAGCAAGAACAAAGCAAAATAGGAAATTACTTATTAGGAAATTGGATTGGTTGATTAGGTTTACCTAAAATATTTCATTTTTGTTATTTCTACAAAAATAGGAAACCCTAGGCTTGATTGAGGTTAAGAAGTTTTTTAATTAATTATTCTAATCACAACTTCTTTTTTTGCCTAGATTTCTTGAGAGAAACTGCTTGGGTCTTTCCCAAATATTTCCTATATGTTAAGGGCGGCCAAATTAGACAACCGGAGACCGTTTTGGATAGTTTTTAAGTGGTTTCTTGTGTCATGGAGAGTGGAATCCGAATTTGCATATTTATTCATCCATTCTTTGTTAATTCTTTCCTTAAACCTTTCCTATTTGTATATCCTAGTAAGAATAGGACACCCTACGCTAATTTAGAAGATTTTGGGTTGCCTCTTGTGCTATATATAGGCCACCAATGAATTTCCTTGATTTCTCTCAAAAATTCCTTCCTTCTCCTCCTCCCTCTCCTCTCCTCCTTGCACGAAAATCATCTTCCACTACACTTTCATGACTTCCAATTCCAAAATCCAGTCCATGTTGATCAAGAGCATGAGCGGCTAGGCACCTTTGTGGAGATCTTGATAGAGGAAGACAACCGAAGCTTCAATGTCTATAATGGGGAGTTATTAGTTTCTTTTCTTGTCCAATCTCATCTATGTATTTCAATTCCTTGTGTTTTGGTATATGTAAATGCTTTTGGAATAAGTTGTCTTTAAACTTCTATCGGTCATGCATGTAATCAAGCGATGCCTTTTATATGTATGAACCTAGTGTTGTTTTGATGATATTATGCAAAAGATATGCTTCATTTATATCTCCTTTGGATTTCTAGAATATATTGAATGCATGTGTGATTGTATGTGTGTTTAGACACTAGGTCCAACGTTAGATGGTTTGATTTACTTTTAACGAGAGTCCCTTTGCATGTTATCATAATTCTTCACAACCGAGTTGGGAATTAACGGTTGTTTGATTAATTAATTGAATGAGCGATGGCCACATTAATTGGTTAATTAGGTAACTGGACTAAGAGTGATTGCCTTAGGTTTTATCATTAGAACTCGGATTAGAACTCCTATATCCTTTTAGAAGCTAGGAAGGTTGCCCAATTCATCAAAAGGCCCATGTTCATCCCATATTCATCATATAGTTTTCACAAATCCATTTTAGTTGCTTTATCATAAATCAAAAATCCCAAAAATATTTAGCTTAATTTTCCTAATCAAAATCACAAAAACCCTGTTTTTTATAGCTTTTCATGCATTTAGTTAGCTTATGTAGTTAGTTAATCGACTCCATGTGAGACGATCCGGGAGAGCACCACTTGTGCAATCCTTGTTTTTAATTATTTTGCATTTGCACCCCAAGGCATTCAGGAAGGTGGCAAATCATTAGATCAAGCATTCTAATTCCATCCAAACCAATCTGCAAAAAAATAAACAAGTTGAAAAAAAATACTAATTCAAATCATCAGCCCTGGTAGAGATGAACAAGAAACAGGTTAAATAAATGCATGAAAGAACAAAAAAAAAACTACAAATTGCTAGACCTTTTTCTTCTTGTTTGAAATGTCTTTCTCTTTTTGCTCATTATCATTTTCTTCGTCCTTAGAATCAGAATCATCCTTCTTAGTAGCAGCAGCATTTTCTACTGACTTGTCCTTTATATCATTATCCTCATTGCAGAGAAGCACGTTAATTAACAAATAATACACAAAGACTAAATAAGAAATCGACAGTGGAGGAAGATACATTACCTTAGTGCAGTAACATCAGTGAAACTAAACTTCTTGAAGATTTTTCTAAATTCATCATCAAAACATTCATCAAGCTCTGCCTTCTCAGGAACATACTCAACTTCAATGTTTTCAACAACGTACATAACACTAAATGGAAATATAATGTAAACACAAACTTTGGTTTATGCATTAATAATTTATGCAACACAACGATTGCAAATTATAATTGACACAATAGTATCCGAATGAGTAGATAATTTCCAAAAAAGAGACATGTGACTACAAATCGATGGAAGAAATACAAGAATGGCCTTGGGTTAAAAACTGAAATTTGAAATGTGTACTGAACACACCTTTAATAGCATTCAATCAACTATAACGAATTTCCAAAACAAGGCTAACATTAAACCAATTCCAGCTGCCAGCACAAAATTAAGTAGATAACAAACCCATATTTCGTATATTTGGTTTATAATTGAATTAGTATAAACCTCTCACTTCCGCAAATATACCAGAATTCAAAACTTCCAGAGTCAAACATTCATTCTAAACTAATAACCAAAGACTAATATCAGAAATTGCCTTCCTAAAGCTAGAAGCTATTGTTGTTGATAAAAGGCCTATCTATCATCAATTAAAGGAAAAGAGCACAGTTAACAGCCACAAAAAATTCTCTGAAAACAATTCCTGATTCACAAAAATTTATCAAAGAATGGGATCACTAGAATGCTTGTTTTATCATCTAAAATTTGAAAAAGCACTTACACTTTCACTAATCATACCTTTGAATAATCCGTACTACCATAAATATATCCAAAAGGCATATCTATCAATCTGTTGCTCCCCTGATAACTTAATTCCAGCAATTCATCAAAACTTGAGAAAAAAGATATATTATTTGAGACAGCTAGCGCATAATTGGCATGCTTGGATAATTTATAAACCAAAACACTTGAATTTTTCAACAAAGATTTCTCTGCATGATTGCAAAGACCAAAATAACTTTAACTTTTGTTCATTTGAAGCCCAGAAATACTTAACAAAGAGTTGCAATGCAGAACCAAAGTTATCAAGCGAATTACCTCTATTATCGGCAAAATTGGAGTGATAATGCATCCTTGTTGTCTCAAGCATCTTGGAAACCTCATGAGCACTTTCAGAAGTCTTTAGAAAATCGTCATGAAGCTCAGTAAATATCTGCACCAAGGAGAAGGAAGTTCAACCTCATTGTGCTATTGTATGTACCTCTGCATCAAAGAGAAGAACACATGCAGTCATTGTACGCACATCAGAAAATCGTCTATATTAACAGGTTTGGTTGCATCTTTCCTTTCAAGTATGTATGCCATTTATTTACATTATTTGATACCAAGAATAGCAAATCCCCCGCTCCCTTCAACCATCCAGCTGCCTATACCTTTCATCCTACAAAAGATAATTAATGCTCCCCAGCCTCCTCCCACAAAGGAATTGCTAAGAAACCCACTGAACAGAATCATTGTACATGCTCTGATGATTCTGAGAGGATCTTCTTTGAGGCGTTCCCTTGAGCGTCATCTTCATCATCACTTCCACTCTTCCCCTTCAAATTCCCATCTTCTTCAAAAACTAGCCTCACTACAACCACATTCTAGAACTTCGCTCCATTATTCCACTTCAACGGAAAAAGATGATAAAAGCGAACTCCCCTCTCTCCCTCGCTGGCTTTGACATCGGAGCTCGTCCGTTGTCTCACCCTAGCAGCCGATTAGTCAAAAGGAAGATGAAGATGAAGAATGATAGGTCTGAAGACAAACGATTGTGAATAATAATGATGAAGAATGGGAGTTGGGGCACGAGTCCATGTTTGGGAACGTGAGGAAGGCATCACGTCCACTAGTTTGAAGTATGGAGGGTAGAGGTAGAGGTATATGGAAAGGAAGAAATGATGAGTTATATGGATTTCTATGCGGTGTGGGGAGGGGGTAGGATGGATTTATGGACAAGATGGTTCCAAATCTATTTGGAAATGGTTGGGCGCTTGAGATCCAAAAGAATTGTTGTAACTTTGCAAATCTGCTCTCATGGAATCCAACTCTTATAGAATCAAGTCACTTTGAGAGAAAGTTGGAGCAGAATGTGCCTCATTTCTCCAAGTATGTGGAAGCCTTGGTGTTTCATCATTCATTGAAAAATAATGCATAGGAAGATTAGTGTTAAACAAAAACTCATGGTTAATGTTAAAACAAGAGATGAAAATTGCAATCAAACAAATCCTAAAATGTAGGATGTAATGCTATGCAAATATGCCTAAACTTAGCTTGAGAAACCTAAAACAACCTAAGAATTGAGAAAAATAAAAGAGAAATTGTAAAAACACCTAACAAAAATTACACAAAATAAGTCAAAAATTGGGCAAAATTTTCGTTGATCGCTGTGGACCTCGCCGTGAGTGCCCACGGCGAACAGACAAAAATTCTGGCAGTGGACAGAGACAAAAACAGCAACTTGCACAAGTCAAAATAATTACACAAGTTGAGTGCAAATGTGATGTACCATTCCAAGCAAGTGCCAAATAGTTAAAACAAGTATGAGATTCAAAAGAAAAAATAAACCTAAAATGCACCTAAACTAAATGCAACCTAAGAGTTAGACCAGGCCAAAGCAAGTTTGACAACCGGCTCCCCGGCAATGGCGTCACTTGAAGAGCCCACGATTGCGTGTGCGGTGTAGCATGCCATTGGGTTTGCCCTTCAAGAAAATTAGAACCAAGGTGATAGTGGAAGCTAACCCTTGGGTGTCATACGCTTGAGGAGCCTAACGCAAAAGTAACATACACTACAAAAAAACAAAGAATTTCCGACGGAATTTACCGATGGAATTCCGTCCGACGGAATTTTTTCCGTTGCAAATTGATTTACCGACGGAATTTTTTTTTGTAATTTAATAATATTATTTTATAAATAAATTATTTTTTAATTTATAAATAATATATTACTCCTCTGGTCCTATTTATAGGGCAGAGAGAGAAGGTTTTATTTGGTCCTATATATAAGTCACCTCATTAAATATTTGGTGTGAATGTACAAGTTTACCCTTCATTTATTATGTGTTGACTTTATTTTTATGTGGTATAGTGGATATTTAATATGGGTAAAGTTGTAAATTTGTTGGATTTTAGTGGAAAGTTAATGAGTTTTAAGGTTTTCCTTGGTCTGTGTGAAATATGCTAGAAGTGACTTATAAATAAGACCAGATGAGTAAAATATTATTATCGACGGAAATTTGTGACGGAATTTCCGTCGGTAATTTTTTTAAATATTTAAAAAATTTAATCCACCATGTGTCGCTCTCTCGTGCCGCCACGTGTCGCTCCCACAAATTGCCTTCAATTTTGTCGTTGGAGAGATTCGAACTTGCAACCTGTTGGGGCGTGTCTGATGCCTCAACCAGTTGGGCTACAAACACCTTGTGAAATTATTTGCAAACTATTATATTTACAATATTTAAACTCCCATTATTATAATTATATTTAATCTTAATATATTATGAAATATTTTATAATTATTAATATATAATTTACATATTAATAATTCTATTATTTTTTACAAATAATTTTTATATTCATATACAATCCATTATATTTAGTATTTTCATTTTATATTATTAAATTATAATTATTTTTCATTTTATTTTATGACATTTTTAAATAATTATTTTATTATATATATTATTAAATTAAAATTATTTTTCATTTTTATTACTAATATTTAATTATTTATTAAAAAATAAAATATTGTTTAATAACAAATTAAAAATTAAATTTGGTAATAAATATATATCTTTATACGTGTATATATATTAATTTTTATTAAATATATTTTATTTATTTATAAAATATTTTTTAAAATAAATTAATATAATATGTTTTATATATTATTTATAAATAAAAATAAAAATTTATTTATAAAATAATAAATAATTAAATTTACCGACGGAAAATTTTCTGCAGGTAATAATATTTTATTATATTATTTATAAATTAAAATAATAATTTATAAATAAAATAAAATAATTAATTAAATTACCGACGGAAATTCCGTAGGAAATAATTTTTTAATTTTTAATTTAAATGAAAATAATAATTTATAAATAAAATAATATAATTAATTAAATTACCAACGGATATTCCGTCTGTAATCAGTCGGTAATTCCGTCGGTAAATTTTCCGACGGAATTTCCGTCGAAAATCCGTCGGAAATTACCGACGGAATTTTTGCCGTCGGTAAATTCCGTCGGAAATTCATTTTTGTTTTTAGTGATAATAACTAATATGCAAACTTGTAAAAGTGGGTAAAAAAATTATTGTATTTTGTTTTTGATACAAAATAAGTGCAAAAAATGTGATATTTTCAAGGGTAAAATAAAAATAGGATAAAAGTGAGATTTTGAGGGGAATGGAAATGGAATCATTCTTGATAAATAGAAACTTTGGGATTCAGTGCTTCAAAAGATTTTATAGAGTTTCTTATTGACTTTTCAGATGGACCCTAGAGGAATCCCTCTAGGCTAGGCTTAAGTTAACTTAATTAATACCAGAATCCTGCACATTACTTAATTTAGCTTAAGTTTATTAAGCTCAAAATCAAAATGAATTTGTTAATTACAAGGGCTCCTAATTCAACAACCAGAATCCCAAATCGCCACTTAATTAATCCCAGGGTTTAATTTATTATTGGAATCCCAACATAACAAATTAAGACTCTAGAATTGAAGTCAAATGCCACTCATGCAATTTAACAAATTCAAGAACCAATTAATTATAAGTCACTAAAATATCAACCCTATTTACCAATGGTTCCAATACCTAATTAATGAAATCCCATACAATTAGACATCGTTAAGCCCTGTAGTAAGTTGAGTTTTTTTTAAGTTTCCTAGAATATCAAACCCTATATAATTATAAGTAAGAAGATAGATGGTTGGCAGGTTGAGCCCATATCCAATGCCACTCATGCAATAGGGGTTAATTTAGTCCTCTTCCCTTTAAAGGGAAGAGGACTAAATTATATAGGGTTTTCTTTTTTAAGGGAAGGGACTAATCGATGCCTCGCACTAGAGCCAGTAATATGGGCTCAACCTGCCAACCTGAAAAATGCAGGAAATACACAATAGGGGTGAATTGTGTATCTTAAAAATTTGAAAGAACTAAAACCAAACACAATGGATTTATACTAGTTTGGTCCTAACTCTAACCTACATCCAGTTCTCCAACCTCAGTTGGGTTCCACTAATGAATCAGGATTATAATAGGTTCCTGAATACGTTTGCACCACAGAGAATTTTCTCAGTAAGACTCACTATCTCACCAAATTCTCTCCCCCTTACACTTTGTAAGATTACAACCTTTCCTCAAGGATCTCAATATCCCAAGAAAATCACACAATGAAAGTGTTTACAAAATTACAAGCTTGCTCGATGGCCGAATGGTCAATCAATTGATGTCTTCAGTTGTCAATCAATTGCTTTTAGATTGGTGTTGTTCCTCCCTGTAACACTCAATGGAAATGTTAGTTTATCGAGTAAAATTTGGCCACAGCAATCGATTGTCAAAGTTCCCAATCGATGGCTTCATGTCAATCGATTGTTCAGATATCCATCAATTGCATTCTGCTTGCTTTGAATTTAAGTAACAATCAATTGCTCCTCGATAATGTCTGTCAATCGATTGACTTTCTCCCAATCGATTGCTCAACTATCTAATCACTTTGAAAACTCGAGTCAAACAATCGATGCATGCAATAAGTAATCGTTTGAACTATCTGTCAATCAATTGAGACAAGGAAATCGATACGCCATCCATTGCTATGCCAAAATGTCAATCGATTGGCTGTGAAAGCTATCGATTGCTTGTTTAAAAAAAAAAAACTTGTTTCAAAATATGTTCTAAGTTAAGATGCCACAATATTCAAAACCTAAGTCATGTTTTGTCATCATCTAAGCAGGGTTAGAGTTGGGATTTTCCTCTCAACCCATCAAAGTGTATAATTTTTTATTAAAAAAAGAAAAAAAAAACTCTATTTAATTCATTAAGGTATATTTTAGCCACTTCACTAATGTAAATTGTGGTTGACATAACAAATTGTGGTGTTTGTATAGTATAATAAAAATTTTGTTAATAATATTGTTAGTACAATAAAACTAGGAAGATGTTTATACAAAAAAATATGTAATTATGGGTTCCATATTTTTATGGTACTTGGGGTATTCTATTTTATTTGAGCCAATTATGATATCTTTTTGTTGATTTATAATTTCATTTTTTTATTATGGTATTTTTAAAACAAAAAAACTTTAAAAAAAATTGGAGTTGGAGTTTTCCCAACCCTTTAAGGTGCGGGCCTCCTAACCCGCAACCCGTAAAAGGCCAGCCCGCGGTTTTCCTGCCTCTACCTTGCACCCCCAAATCCTATCCTGTAGTTAGCCCCATAAAATATGGAAAGCTTTCTTTACCTTTTAGGATGGAAACCAAAAATCAGCTCAATCTTACAGGTGGTGAATAAGATTAATTAGGGTTTATCACAATAATAAAATAATCGGGAGTAAAAAGGAATTTCCTCCACTCTAGCTAGTATATTGGGCACACTGATACGTATGAAGTACTATCACTTCAGCATAAGAAACGAAGAAACAAATGATGTTGATCCTGCTTTCTCTAGATTACAAAAAGCAAATGATGCATGTGTCGTCTCAGATTTACTCTAGTCGGAAACACATCCCCAAAAAGCTTCCACAAAAACAACTTGATCTTAGGAATAAGAGGCAGCCGATCAACTTGATCATTGAAGGATATAATATCAGAAACATCTTGAGAAGAAATAACTAAACAATTTTTTCAATTCAACTTAATAAATTAAAGAAAATCAATAGGGAGGAGACTGATCTATATTTCTGTCTTCGTTTCATTTCTGCGTGTCAGAAGTTTATCGTTCTTGTTTTCTGTCCCTATGTTTTTGTAAAATTTTACTGCCAAAAGTTATTCACTTTTATTATTGAATATATCTATTTAAATGATTTTTAGTATCTACAATTATTTTGTAATAATATATCAAAATTTTTTTAATTATCTTAATTTCAATTTTTTTTAATCACATTTATAATATGTATATATATATGCCAAAATATTCATAACCTTCATGAACTTCAACTCCGTTACACATAATCCCTCATATGTAAAAGTTTATAAAGTACATCTTAATATATTATATTTTGACATATAACCTCTTATCGCTAAAGTTGCTGTCAAATTTATTAAAATGAATGCCGCCATGTCAAAAAATGTGGTAGATGACATGTAATGTTCATTATTTCAAGGTTAATATAACTTTTGGTTCCTAAACTTTCACTTAATTTTGGTTTTGGTCCCTAAACTTTAAAATTTGTGGTTTTGTTCCCTGAACTTTAGGTCAATTTTGGTTTTGATCCCTGAACTTTAAAATCGATGTTGTTGGTCCTTGAACTTTCGGTCAATTTTGGTCTTGGTCCCTGAGCTTTAGGGACTAAGACCAAAATTGACAGAAAGTTCAGGGACTAAAACCAAAATAGACAAAAAGTTCAGGGACCAAGACCAAAATTGACCGAAAGTTCAGAGACCAAAACCATCACAACCACAGAAATAGCCTATAGCGGCGCTTTTTAGGCCCTATAACGGCGCTAATGAAGTGCCACTATAGCAAGCGCCGCGATAGGTCAAATGGCCTATCCAGGCGCTTTAAAAGCACCGCTATAGGTGACCTATTGCGGCGCTTTTTAATAAAAAAATACCGCAATAGGTAGCGGCGCTTATTTACTAAAAAGTGCCGCTTTAGGCCTTCAATTTAAATTTTTTTTTCAAAAAACGCCGCTATAGGTTTTATTTTTATAAAAAAATAAATCTATATTTTTTTTCACACCCACCTACATCAGTGCGAAAATTCCATCACTGGAACTCAGCAAAAAGCAAAATACTGCTAATTCGGAATGGTTTTTCATGTGCTCAGTGTTGCAACTTAATACAACAAGTAGAAACAAGAAATCCAAGTTATTTTTCCCTTTTTCCATTTTATGTGCTTAGTGTTGTAACTTAATACAATGAGTAGAAACAAGAAATCCAAATTACTTTTCCCTTTTCCCATTTCTATACAACGAGTCTAAACAAAAAAACCCAGGTACCGAAGAAAATAAGAAAAAAAAGCTTACACCATTTGAGATTCGTGAAATCACCTGTAAACTTGGAACTCCAGAATCTGCATCTGTAAGTGATTTCTCCAGAAATGGTAGCGAGACAAAGAGAGTGCGATATGCCAAAAAAAAAGAGGTAAACAATGAGAAGCTAAGAGAGAAGAGAGGATATTTGAGGAAAGGAAGAGAGACTTACAAATTGTCGATCAAATCCCTTATGAAGAGAGAAGAAAGAGTGGGACGGAAAGAGAAAGAAAGAAGACAAGAAAAAATGGGAGTGGGATATATTAAGAGAGAAATAAGAGAGAGAGTCACGTGCACCTATACTGGTGCTTTTTACAAAAAGCACCGATATAGAGTAAAAAAATGGAGGGAAAATTCCCTCCATTTTTTTAGCCTATACCAACGCTTTTGTCAAAAAACACCGGGATAGGAGTGTTAAGAGTGAAGAGAGAAGAAGGAGTCACGTGCAAGAAAAATGGGGGGAAAGTTTACCTCCATGTTTTCGCAAAAAGCGCCGCTATAGGTAACCAAATTAAAATTCAAATAATATTTAATTATTAATTAATTATTTAATATTAAATTCTTATATTAATTATTAATTATTATTTTCTTTTTTAAAATTCAAAAAATATAAATTTTATTAAAAATGTATAGTGATATTTTATTTAATATTTAAATAATTATATTAATATTTAAAAAATTATAAAATTCTAAAATAATTATTTTTTTCGCCTATACCGGCACTTTTGAACAAAAGCGCCGGTATAGGAAGCCAAATTAAAAAAATTAAAAATAGACTAATAAAAGTTAATGTTTAATATTTAATTAATTATTTAATATTAAATATTAAATTCTTATATTAATAACATATCCCGGCACTTACAGACACAAGCGCTGGGATAGGTTTTGGACGTCCAAAAAAAATAAAAAAAATTAAAATGTAAACTCTATATCGGCGCTTAGTGTAACATCCTAGAAATTAATTAAGGATTAGAGGGAATAATTACGAATTGATTAATGAGAAATGATGGATTATGAGAATATTTGAAGGATTTTGAGGTATTTTTGAGGATTTTAAAGGCCTAGTTTCTCCCTTATATTAAGGACAATAATTTCAGAGAAATTTTTTTTAAGCTCAAAAGGGGTTATTATGGGAGAAAATAAGTAATGGATATTATAGGAAAATTTTGAGGGTGAAAAGAAAATTTTTTGGTTAAAAAGAAATATCTTATTTAAGGATTTTAGGGCCTAGTAGTGTATTTTTCCTACCCTTTTTCTTTTTCTCTTCCTTCCTATTTCCCCCACGTGCTCTCTATTCTTTTTCTCCTCCCTCACGTCATCCCTCTCCCTCACGTCAACTCTCTTTTCCCTCCAACCACACTCAACCATCATTATCATATATTATTATTAATTCATCTCCTCATCTCCTCTCTTTTTCTTGGCAGCAGCATCACCCCCTCCCCCCGTGACATTCCTTTCCTTTCTTCTCTCTCTCTCTCTCTCTCTCTCTCTTCTCTTACACCACCATCACCACTGTGTCTCTCTTTCTCTCTATTCTTCCTTCGCCCTACACCACCATCACCCAAGCTACTTCTTCCTTCCTTCCATCCTCCATTCTCCCCTCATTTTTCTCTCTCTTCCCTCCCATTTCAATCGCGCCATCGCCAACTTGAGGAGGGAGTTTTCCGGCGAGTTTCGCCGGAAAACCACCATCATTCACCCCTTACCTCCTCTCAGCTTCTACTTTCATGCTCCACTCATTTTTAGTTCGATTGGTGCTTAGAAAAAGAGCTTGAAAAGTCTTTGACCGGAGCTTTTGGAGCCCATCGGCGCCGGATTGGTGGTTTTTCCGGCCACCTAAGCACATTTTCGGAATCCCGTAAGTCTCTTCTACGCACCAATGTCATTAGTTTTCTGATATGCCATATTTCAAAAATAGGCCTTATCTGAGTTGTGGTTTTTAGGATATCTAAATCCATTATATTAAACTCTAATATTTGAGTTAGGATTTTTCTTAAGGAGCTTAAAATTTATTTGAGGTTTTTCCAATTATTTGAAATTTTTGGAATTTCTAATATTAGGGAAATTTTTGAGATATTGTGGTCTGATTTATTTGAGGATAAATTGATGATTTTTGGGAGTTTATTTAAGATTATATTATGATATTAATCTGATTGATTATGGTGAAATTTTATACTAGTAAAGTCTGGATTGGACTAATGATTAAGGAGGAATTTTTGAAATATGGACATTTGAGGTTAATGGGTGATTTTTATAAATTTATAGATATTAAATTGAGACTGTTGTTGGGATAAATAGGATTAAATTGAGAGGTTATGAGGGTTGAAAAGATTTACTTGGGTATGTGAGGATTGGATTTTGGGATCTTAGGATGGATATGGATGGAGGATTTTTAATGGTTTAGTTGAGAGAGAATTAAGGAGGGATTTGGAATAAATTTATTGAGGATGAATGTTTTTCTTTTGGGTCAGGGAATTAAATTCCTTAACTTTGCATTTGAACACTTAAATTAAGTGTTAATTTTTATATAACTGTTATGTAGACGGTTTCTTGTCTGGAGTCAGTACGGGGGAGCTGCACTATTGTGAGATTGGTGCCAGCTATCAGGTAACCGCTTCTACTTGTTCTATGTGTGTGTTGTTGGTAAGGGATTTCAAAATCTCTTCCAACTTTGAAATTCCTGGATTGTTTGGCAGGTGTATTATGCTGTTCCAACTGCTTATTTTAGTATAAAAATGTCATGTGGGATTCGTATGGTGAACTTGGCATATATGATTGTGTATTGCATCACAATTTGGAAATGATTATATATTGTTTTTGGAAATTTGCATTGCATGGATTTTTGGAGCACTGGAAAGGCCAAATGCCTGTTTTTGGTTCAATTACAGTTGTTGATTGTGATGCATAAATTGTGTGGTAGTGTAGCATCGATGCACTGGATACTATTGCCATCACGTGATGAGGTACCCTGTTGGCCCACAGGGACTAATTATATTATTGGTGTACTGGGTATGGGTAGCCCCCATCGAGTACTACCTTTCAGTGTGCTGGGTATGGGTAGCCCCCATCGAGCATTACCCCCATTATGGTGCTGGGTATGGGTAGCCCCCATCGAGTTCCACTTCTCCGTGGTTCCGGGTACAGGTTGAGATCCCCGTCGAGTTCCACTCTGGTCCACCTAATTGTAGGGGACAACCTAACGTTTGGCAGGGTGAACGTTATGGATGATTGTGTAAAATATATTTTAAACTGCTTTTATAAAATGATATACCTTGAGTTTGTAAAAGATTTTTAGTTACGAATTTCTGCATGATTGTCTGGGTATGTGCTCATATTTCAAATTGTTCAAATATATATGTATAGTTTCCCACATTGACACCTTGCTAGCACACACCGCACGTAGATGAGTAGCTAGTGGTTGCGTTTTGGGGCTACCCCCGTTTATCTCACTTTTTGCAGGTCTTAAGAGCGGAATAGACGGATGCTCGGGGAAATGAACCCTCATCTTATCACTAAAACATAGTGAGCTTTTATTTTGGGTTTTATGCGAGAAGTGTTGGATAATAAAACACTTAACCATGTTAGAAAATGATTCCCCTAACATGGTTAATAAAACAACCTGTGATAACCATCTTTCAACAAACAAGCATTAGATATAACCATGTTAGATAAGAACTAATCTAACATGGTTATTCAATAAAACCTGCCCAATTCCAAGTATACACACATACATTGGGCATCGGGCCTAAATACCCAAAATAACAGCACAATTTAACCATGTTAATTAAAGGACCACCTAACATGGTTAAATAAAACACCTGTAATAATCGCATTCTATCAAAGCAAACATCCAATATAACCATGTTAGAAAGAAACAATCTAACATGGTTATTTAACCAAAACATGTGCAATAACTTATCAATCTTAACAACTGGCCGTATAAGATCAGCAACAGACATAATCAAAATTAAATAATCAAATTCAAGCAAATATTGATACAGTCATCCAGAATTTATTATCAATCAAAGATATAAACATGCGGAAGCAAATGTAAGCCTATATGTGGCAATATACAGTTCCAAAATAACTTTACCGGCCAACTCACCGATTCCAGGTGAACCGGTCGGCCCCATTCCCTTTTCTTTCGCCCTGGTTTGTACATGATCACCTGCAAAAATGTAAATAACCACAGAGTGAGACAAATATGTCTCAGTAACCACAACTCAACTCAATATAAGAGAATGAGTGGGTTAGCAGAGAGCCTAAGGGGTACCACATTTTTAAAATATTTAATTCACAATAAAGTGATCTATGGATATACAACTATATCATCGCAAGAATATCAATATGCACCATAACCCATACTACCACAAAAGCAACAGCTTTTAAGAACATATAACAAAAGTAAACATGATGTGATATTATGCCCCTGTCTATAATCAGGATGGCATCCTCCCCTCTGTCTATAATCAGAATGGGGACTCCCCCTGTCTATAATCAGGATGGGGATCTCCTTGTCTATAATCAAGGAGGCGGTCTCTGTCTATAATCAGAATGACCAGTACAAATAACCACTCGGTTGGCCTACCGAGGGTTACATCGCGCGATGGTATAATGCAATGTCATGCAATAATTACAACAACCATTTATCCCGTATATTACACAATATCCGATACACAACAACCCTTTATCTTAGATATTACACAGCATAAAATCCACACTTCTTATTATTCCAGTAATCAAAGTCCACAACAGGTCAGGATACTACATATAATATCAAACTTTATATAAAAGTAGCGGTATTTTCTAAAGGTACCCAACAGGCTATTTGATAGGAAAGTAAATTTGAAGATTCATAATGCAACCTAGGAAATACATACATAACTAAAAAGGGATTTTGAAAATCCCGACTAACATCACCCACAATATTATAGTAAGGTGAGAGTGGTTACCTGGAATAGGCCAAAAGCAAAAAGAAAATACCAGGACCCATAGTCTTCAGCTCGATCCACCAGTGTCTACAATTACTAGAGAACATAATACACAAAGTAAATACATAATTCACATCTATTTGGCTTGATTAAGTTAAATTAAACTCCTATCAAACCTAGGACACTATATATATTCTCAATTACTTTCATTGAACCAAATTTCCCCATTAATGTTTACATTACTCATGCTGCTCAATTAAACCTCAACCTACAACCATACCTAGAAACACCTCAAATAATAAACCACGACCTTGTATAGTCAAAGTACACCATTGTAGCCTCAATTCCGCATTTCTTTACATCACACCTTTATTATACTAAATTTTAATATTCTCTATTATCACATAATTCACTTACAACCTCCAAATTGTAACCAATTCCAAATACCATCAGACTAAACCAATCAAAACCATCATTTATTCTCGACCCACTATATCCACCTAAACTCATCCAAAGTCTTACTCGTTCAACACTTTAATCATTTAAAATCCCTTTAAACACAAACCCCCAATTAAACCCAACTAATTAATACCCTCATACAACCTCAACAACCTAAACCGCTAACAACCCATCCATTAATAACAATAACCAAATAATACAATCATTACCTCGACCGAAATCGTAATCAAATATAAACTCTAAAGTTCATGTCAAATTCCTCATTCAAACACCCAAAGTACCATCCAAAATATTTCTCTGTAATCCCAATAATTTGAAATAATTATCAAACATCAATAGGCCTAAAGAAACCATTAAACCACCAATCATTCCATCATTCTACTTTTTAATCTCCAATTCCATCCTAGGCCGAAATTCATCAATGTCTATGTGTATATATATATGTCAAAACCTTTACAATTTAGCTCAACCACAGTTTCGCCCAATTCCTACATAATCATTAATACAAAATCCCTCACCAAATTATCATCATCCATAACCATTCAAATAGCTCTAGCCTATTCCCAATTTACTCCGTCGAATAAATCAAAAATCCAAAACACTACAATTATTCCCAATTTCATTTGCCCATAACCCCTACTAACCCCAATCAACATATGAAAACCAACAAATCCCAAGAAAACACTACTCTTTCCTTCTCGCCTCATAACCTCCTATAATTACTCAAATTCTTCCATAATTTTTCCACACAAAATTTTTCATCAACCTTACTCAAACATAGTCAAATATCCTCATTTAATTCATCTAACTAAATTTTCATGTTCAAGATTCCAATTGCAACACTCTACCTCTCTAAAACACCTAAAAAATCCCACTTCTCAACAACACTCTAAATCAAATTCAATAACCCAACCAACATTATCGTTGAACTCCAATAACCCTCTAGAATTCATAAATCAAGCTCAAAAGCTCAAATTCAAAGGATTTCTTGTCATAAACTTAGCTTAATTCAACTTTAAGCAAGCAAAATCTCACATAGGGTCAAATTAAACCAAATTAACCACATTACCATCATCAAGTAGTCTAAATAAACATGTAGAACCAGGCAATTGTCCCAATCAAGCCAGAAATTCGTAAATCAACAAACCCTAGAAGTTTTCAATTGAAAATCAAGAACAAAAGAGGAAGGAATCAAAGGGAAATTACCCAATGTTATCAAGCTTCCTAGGGCCACCGGAATCTCGCTGGAAACACCATGAACCATCCCCAAGATCCCCGGCCAAAATGACACGCTCCCATCCTCTCTTGACCTCCTTCATTCGCGGCGGATGGAAGGAAGAAAGGGGAAAATGGAGGAGGAAGCCAGGCGACTTCCTAGCCAGCATCGCCGTTGACGATGACGACGTCGCACCCCAGCCAGCCGGCAAGGACGCAGAAGGAGGAAGGAGCAACGGAGAGAGAGAAGAGAAGAGGAATGACGATGGTGGGGGAGGCTGGACACGGGAAAATGAGGGAGAAAAGGAAAAAGGGAATGAATAAGAATAATAAAAGAAGATAAGGGAATGAATTTACTAATAGGCCGTCAAATCGTTAAATAAGATATATTTAACTAAGATAAAATCCTCTTTTTAATTCCAAAAATTTATTTTAATTATCTCCTGAGAGTTTTCTCCTTATATAATTTATTTTGAGTCTAAACATAATTTCTCTAACTCTAACTTCCTCTAATTAAGGGAGAAACTTGGCCTTTAAAAATATCCTAAAATACCACAATTTCCTAAATTTATTTATAGAACTCTCCTAGACTCCTTAATTAATCCAAAATCAATTATTAAATTACCACTAATCCTTAATTAAATTCTTAGGATGTTACAGTGGATGGTGGTTGATGAGGTGAAGGGTGAGGGTGATAGCCTAATGGGTTTGTAGAGTTTAGGGCTTTTTTTTAAAAAGGGATATTTTGGTCTTTTTATATAAAAAAACTGCATATTGATTAAAAATCATATCTCACTTCCACTGCCATACCAAACACAATTTAAAACCCAATTTTACCTCCACTTTCACTTCTAATTATACTTCCATTTTTACTTTCACTTCCACAAAAAACTATTCCATTGTACCAAATGAGGCATAAGTTTACCAATGAACAGTCTCAAAACAGTCCTCTCTTAATCTTCACCGAGATTATGCCAATTAATTAATATGAATATTTCCCTATCAATTACGTATAAAATAATAATAACCTGAAAAACCCAACGTCACATTATTTAATTAATTCTATACCGATATTTATTTGTTTGAAGATGTATACAATTACATTCTTTTGAGGATTTTGCACCACAAAATTGTCCTGGTTCCTGTACGCACCACAAGTGCACGGGTCGCACCAAGTAATATTTTTGTCTTATCAGTGCTGTGCGATTTACTATCACGACTGAGCTGGGCTCAATTCTCTTCTGTACTTAAATGAGTTGCGCTCGAGTTTTTGAGCTGCAGCCTAGTTTGATTCTATACAAAGGTGAGCTGCGGCCCAGATTTTGAGCTATGACCCAGTTTGCTTCTGAAAAATTTGAGTTCTTCTATTGCAAATGAAGCGTTCCATCCATGATTTGCCATTTGATGTTCCAAATGGCTTGACTATAATTCTTTTGCCAAAACATACCTTACAAAATAATAAATTTGATAAACTCATGATAAATAAGGAGGAAAGCCCAAAATATGCACAATTGAGCAGCGATGTGCAACCAAAACATCATGCACATTTTCCTATTTTTGAGTATCCAAGAGATGTACAAATGCTCCAAAAAAATGTTAAAAACCAAAGAAAATGTGTCAAAAGACATGAATTAGGTTAATAGTTCCCCATCAACACTAGATTCTTAATGCACCATCCTTATAATTAATCACTTGTTAAAAGGTTCTAAATTTAAAGGAATTATGTGGATGGAGATGGGATACATATGTATAATCATAATTCTTGGAATGAGTAAGAAGATCAGAAGTTTTAAGGGAACGGTGCAGACAAGGAGTCACGAGAAAAGGAAAGAGAGGATGACTACGCAATCATAGAAATAATATGAACAAAAGTTCCGAATTTAGGGAAAGAAGTAATGAAGATGATTTTTGGAATGGAGATGATTAGAAGATGAACCATATATGTTGTAAATGGAGAGGATTTGTGAGTTGGGGCAAAATGACATTTAAGAAGACGATCAAGACAAACTGGATACTAAGTTTATTATAGTTTTTTTTTTTTTTTTGGTGAAATAAGTTTGTTATAGGTTGCATAACCAAAATATCATTTGATCTAAATTATAAGTTAGAATAATAAATAAATAAAAATGAAAATTACGTCATCTGCCACATAATTTTTAATAATTTGATGTGACATGCATTCCCGTATATGTAACGTCCCTTTAACAGTAAGAAGTTAAATGTCAGATTATATATATGTGTTTATGTGCAACAGAGCTAAAGTTAAGGGATTATGGGTATTTTGACCGTATATATGTGTTTCATAAAGTGATTGCCCTTTTAAGTCATTTCAAATGTAAATCTGCTATTCAATATATAATCCAAACAAGTTTTATAAATTTGTCAAAAGTTGTGGGTTTAAGTAAATTCGTAATAATGTAATAAACTTGAATTATGAACTCGAAATATTACACTTTTATCAATAGATATGTAAAAAAAAAAGTGTATAATTAAATATAACAATTAATTGAAATTAAACCCACCAATATTCATAATATATCATACTAAATAAAAAATCTTCATGGAGTTCATATATAAAGCCATTGAGTATAATCAAATCAAAAAAAATATAGCATGAGTTTAAGAATGAATTAACACAATTTTTCAAGCTAATTACTGAAAAAGTGGTAATCCGGGTTTATGAATTCACGATCTTAACCAAGTTTACAACTAATTCGAGTATAAAAGCAAGTAGACACGATTTTATAAATAATAAGAAACGTAAAAACGCTAAAGTCAGAGAGTCAACTTACGGAATTGATAACAATGATTAAGCTAACTTTTTTACAAATAAAAATCCAAACATAAATCATACTATACTAATTGACTTCAATTCATAAGTGGATGTTTAGTGCAAGGGGTTGTAGGGAGGGGGGGATTTTTGTGAATATTGAATTTGAAACAATTGAAGGACAATGGGGTTATAAAATTTTAACAAAAACAAAATGTAAAAATTAATTTAACAATTTTAACTTTGTTCTCTATTTTTTTCCCTTAAAGCCAACTCAAATGTTTTCCCTCTCAATTCTTCTCCCCTTTTCCCGCACACCAAACAGTTAATAAGTGAAGTTTTCAAAAGTCAGATAAAATAGAGGCAGATTTAATGACTCTCATGTGGTTTTTGAAATGGAATTTGAAGGCCTGTATGGGATGATGATTAAAAAATAGGACTGTGGGTGGATGTGAATGGTTGAGGTTGGGCTGAAAGACATTATGGAAGATGTTTCTTTTTCCCTTGTCTCTAGACAAGGAAACAAAGCTGCTGAGCTTCAATCATTTCAAGGAAGTTGGAGATGGTATGAAGACAGATTTTGGAAAAGGTATTAGTTGACAAGGGGATAAGAATTAAGATTACTGATATACTTTGTTTTCATATAGTGCATGCCTTTTACTTTGTGAGTAGTGAGTTTAGGTTATATTGTTATTTTTTTTTAAGTGCTTTTATGGCCTCGACTATTAGTGATTGTAACAATTTGTATATTGTTATGAATATTATTACATGAGTGGATGCCCATAACTCCACACTCTTAGGATTCTTTTTCTTATAACCTCCCAATGAATGACTTGTGGGAGTTTCTTGTGATTATTGTCATTATGCCCAACTTTACTCTTTTGTAACTTTAGCTATAGACTTTATGTATGGAGGCCTATAAATAGAGGCCAAGTATGAGGCATTGGTACCAAGAATTACAAGTGAATGAGAAATGCTCCCTTCCTCCCTCTTCTAATGTCTTTGTCTTATTATCTCATTTTCTCTCCATTTTTCTTCTCTCCTCTTATTTTTATAACACGTTATCAGCACGAATTTGCTCTGAAAGTTTGAGGTATATTCCCTAAAACTTTAGTAGTATTTTCATGTTCAATTCCTTTAGTAGTATTTTATTTTTATTGTTTATAATGTAGTAGTATTTTTTTTTTGTTTATAATGCATGGTGTTTATTGTTTCAACACACACATGCACACATGCGTTATTGTATATATATGTGTATATATATATATAAATATATAAATATAACATAGGTATATATATAAGATATAAATATAATATATGTATATATAATATATTGCATCATATTCTTACCTCTTCTGGAGAATTAGAGAGGCTGTCACAATGAACTAGATTGGCAGGTTCTACCGCCTTTAGCTCATACGCCCTTTAGTTCTTACGGAACACCCCGTCTGCATATTTAATTTGATGCTTTAATAACATATATATATAAATATATCATATTATAATATATATTATATTTATATACACGCACACATGAATACACACACATATTATATACATATATATGTTATTTTATTCTCTTTATTTTGTCATTTTAATTTTATTATCTTATACCTTTTATTATCTTATCTTATGCATTTTGTTATTTTAGTTGCAATTTCTATTATTCTAATTTTCTGTTTGTTATAATATCTTAGTTACCATTTTACTTTAAAGATATGAGTTTCTAACATATTATCTGCGTATAATACCAACTATCTATACATGCTTCATATTGTAATACATTATATGCATTTTAAATTTTGCCATTTAAATTTAAATTTTTCTTATATGTTGATGTAATTATCTTATTTCCATTTTCATTCTGTTACACCTTTTATATTATTATATCTAATCCATTCATGTGATTTGTTCTTTCATATTATACATCATTTGCCGTTATCTTAAATTTTTGCTATTGCAATTTTACTTGTCATCTATATTGCCATTTATGTTATTTCAGTTTTCTGGTTATTATATAACATTAATATGATTTTTATTAGATATTATTGTCATTTTTATATTATAAATGATTGAATTTAATTTATTTCATCCTAACAATATTCTTTTAATTTTATTAAATGGAAAGAGCTCATGTTATATTATTTTTGCAATGCTCTTAAATTTATATTGCAGATTACACACACACACATATGTGTATTAATGTGTACAGTTTATATATACATATACATGTGTATTATTTCTAGTCTATTTATATTGTTATCTATATGATGATAGGATCTAATTCTTTATATTAGATTGTGATTTTTAATCTACGTAATTTATTACAATATTCTTTTAATTTTATATCATGGCCAGCAATCATAATGCTTTATATTTTGTGATTAAATGACCAGAAGTCATATCACTTCATCTAATAATTCTTATGTAGTTGTGATTGGATGACCAGCAGTCACATCACATTTTTAATAGTTCTTTTGTGAAAAGAACATTATGGGTTCCACTAAATTGAATCAGAAGAAGAAATTGTGGTAATATATGATTAAATCATTATAAATTTTAAAGCCTTGAAGGTTTATTGTTCATGTATCAAAATGACAAAAAGGAGCTTTAGAGCCTTAAAATATATTTTATGTCCTGAAGACAAATAATTTATAGAGAATTATAATATACAAAAGCAATAGTCCTGAAGACTAGTCAACATATTTTGCTATGATTACACATGACCAATGCCCAAATTAAAATAAGAGGCATCAATGTTTTCTGATATTAAAATAATTATTGTTATATAGGATTATGAGAATATGTTACAATATGGTAAAGCTGTAGATAGTTAAACATATGTTACAATATGGCAAAGCTGTAGATAGCTAAACATGCACCTATTTACTAAAGGTAAAAGGTCTATGTGGTTGTAAAGTTGAAAAGACCATGAGATGACAAGTATCAAAAATTGACAATGAGTTATAAATAACAAAAGAGTAAATGTGTTACATAGAAATATGCCCAGATTTATTGCAATAGAAAAAGAAAAAGACATTTTCATGAGCTAGAAGACTACCTCATGTTTAATGCGTGAGAAAAATTATTATAAGGAATTAATTTATTATATTTAGATCAGCAAAATTTCTCCTCCACTGGACTTACTTTAATTTTTGTGAAGCTACATGTATCCAGATGTTGATAATAAACAGGTACGCATTTATTAGCATGTTCAAATGTGTGAATGATAAGATGTTTAGAAAATATTATTATCATAGATATTGTGGATTTTTTTTTACAGATATGGTTAAATAAGTTTTATTACAGTTATTGTATGTTTTTTTCCTTAAACAACAATATTATGTTTATCCCATAAAAAACGATTTTTAAAGATGGTTTGTCTTCAAATAAATCAAAATCTGATGATGATGATGATGATGAGAATGAAAGAAAACCAAAAGAAAAAGGAAGCGTAAGATGATAAGAGTTAGTTAGCCATGTGATTGTTTGAGAAGGGTGATAGATAATAGATAAGAAGTAGTTAAACTGTATGATTATTTTAGAAGGGTAATGATACATTTTATCTATTAATGATACATTTTATCTAATTTGGTGATAGGGTTTTGATATATTTATGAACTTAATGACAATTACATTTAAATGAATTGTTATCATGTTAAATTCTAATTTAATTGTTACATATATTATAAGGAAATATGACCATTGGTTTTATTCTACGAGTAAGGTTGACACATATTTTTGATGAAGACTTGATTGATTTGATAAACGATTGTTGATTAGCTTTTTATTAGAGTAATTTTCATTGTTGAGATTTGAGATGCAGTTTTACTTATTTTATTGGTTATCACATAAAATCATGAGAAAATATATATATATAGAGAAAAAGAAAACAAATTGAAGCATATTATTACTAATGAGTAATGAAATTATATGGAAATATAATATTATATGTTAGCTCTTAAAGAACTTATATGTAACAAAATTGATATAGTTCCTGAAGAATGAATACAAATTCTTTTCCTATGGGTGGAAGAGCAATTCATCGTGAAAAATACTACCCCATGGATTGATATTAGAACTTCGGTTCATTAATGGGTATGAAAAAATAGCCCTATTAGATTCAAATCCATAATTATATATGACTTGTTTGATCATCCAAGTTATTTATTGATATAGTAAACTAGAAGTTTACTGACCCAAATAAATTTATTGTTGGCATGACTTGTTTGATCATCCAAGTTATTTATTGACATCCATTGAAGAACCAGAAGATTCTTCATGAATAGTTAACATAATTCAAGAATTATGTTGTGCTGCTTGTTCTCAAAGAAAATTTAACAATCACTAGTTGTGATTTGGAATGGATCTATACTTCTGGAAATATATCTAACTTATGGGCCCTATCAAATAGCATGTAAACCATATAAATATTCAATAAATTTGATAGATGCATCTATAAAATGGTTACATGTGCGATTATTTAGCTTACAACCTGGAGTTGCAAGATTGTTTGAATAAATCATTCTGTTGAGTGCACAATATCCAGATTATATGATCCAGAAATTATTTATTAAAGCCTCCATGAAATATTTATGAGAACGAAGTTTTTTTTTAATGTTGATATATCTAATATCACATATTGTAGCACTTTACATCAAGCCAACAATATACTCTCCCAATAAAATTGGCTTTTGGTCAGGAGCCAGATAATTTTCATCTAAAAAATTTTGAATGTGCAATGCATTGCCTATTAATCCACCACAACGTATATAGATGGATATTTAGACAAAATTGAGATAAATGTTGGATAAGGAACTCCTTCTACTTGTTTCTAAATGAAACAAAATGATGTTTCAAAAGGAAACAAATGGATTTTGGAGACTTATACCGTATGATTATTTGATTGTCATTTGACAAAGTTATCCAAATATGAGAGGGAGAAATCAAGTAGCTGGAAAAGAAAATATATTGAATGCACTATCATTATCAAATGTAGATCCTCAAGTATAGTAGTATGAACCAGAAGTTCATCAGATTTTGCATTCATAAAGTATTATAAAATATCTACCAGATATAATTACTGACATGAGTGAGAATTATCGAATCTCCTATTCCAGCTAAAAATGCTCCAACAAATGCAACATGCCTGAAGTATGAGGAATCAATCGATTCCAAATATAAATACTTCGGATAAATAGGAGCTTATAATTAAGATGATCATATTCAGGAGGCAGGTACTCTAGAAGAGTGCCAAAACATAACTAATTGAAAAACCTCAAAGGAGGTACAGGTACCTGAAAATTAACAAAGAGATCTCAATAAGTTATGTCACAACAAGGAAAATGGAATCGAAAAGAATAAAGTTGTTGACAACAATTTTAAAAATGATATTACATGATTGAATGAGGATCTTACATGGAGATATGTCATAAAAAGTAGACATAAAGATGATTGGCCAAAAGAAAATAAAAGGAAATGAAAATATTATTATGTTTCAAAAATATGTGAAAATCATGGACCTGAAATCCAAAATTCATAAATATAAAGTTATTATGGGATATAAATATTTATGTGAAATATAGTTTTTCACAAATATAGTGAAAATTATTATAAGGCATATTATTTTGTGGTGAACACAATTATCCTACAAATATTAGTAATTTGACAGTATATGAAAAGAAAATATGAGTCAATAATTGTAAATATCCCACTTGATGATGAAATTTACATGAGAACCCTTGAAGTATCCAAAATGCCAAAAGTATATATATATATATATATATAAGAAAATCATTCAAAATTTATTTTTTCTTAGAATATATATAAATTTGCATTTTATTTGGCCGGTAGATCAAGTTATTAACTTCCTCAATGATTTTCAAATCATGAATAAATGTCTCATGTAAATATTTGCTATTTTTATTACATGTTAATACTTTGTGGAAGAATTAAGTTTTTGCAGGTATACAATGGATAGTGTATTTGAATAAATACATGAATGCGAGATATATTATGGAGATTTGTTAAATTAATGCATTTTAGCAGCACATGTGATGATAATGCAATTCAACCAAATGAAGATATGCTCAAAAAGCTTTGGACGGAATATGCTTGAAAAATCAGTATACTCAATCGAGACAAAAGGACAAAAGTGATGTAGTCACCAGGGGGAGTAAAATGATTCTGTTCAAAGGGAGAAAATATCATGCTGTACTCTTTTTCCCTTAACCAAGGTTTTGTCCCACTGGGTTTTCCTGGTAAGGTTTTTAAAGAGGCAGCTTTGATGAGTATTGTGTACTCTTTTTCCTTCACTGGGTTTTTGTCCCAATGAGTTTTTCCTAGTAAGGTTTTAATGATGCACAATACTTGTTTATGGACATCCAAGGGGGAGTGTTATGAATATTATTACATGAGTGGATGCCCATAACTCCACACTCTTAGGATTCTTTTTCTTATAACCTCCCAATGAATGACTTGTGGGAGTTTCTTGTGATTATTGTCATTATGCCCAACTTTACTCCTTTGTAACTTTAGCTATAGACTTTATGTATGGAGGCCTATAAATAGAGGCCAAGTATGAGGCATTGGTACCAAGAATTACAAGTGAATGAGAAATGCTCCATTCCTCCCTCTTCTAATGTCTTTGTCTTATTATCTCATTTTCTCTCCATTTTTCTTCTCTCCTCTTATTTTTATAACATATATTAATAAAAATATTGTTTTAAGAAAAAAGGGCAGATAAAGTAAGATGTAAAATAAAATGGTAAAAAGGTTAATTAAAACTTTGAACTTCACTTGTCTATTTTTTATTTTTTAGATCAAAGTAATTTTTTGGGACAATTAATTAGAGGTCTCATGTAAACATAATTAAAATGAGGTCCAATGAGTTGTAATCACTAGGCCAAAAGTTGTTATTGTCAGCTCAGAACTTGTTATTTACAACTCCGTGGAACATCATCTTAATTATATTTCTTCCATGGGATCTCTAATTAATTGTCCCCAATTTTTTCCCTTCTCTCACCTTTCCTCAACTTCAATTACTCCAAATTAAACAGTCACTAAAAATCCTTATTTTAGTTTATTTTCAATTATAATTCAATAGTTTACAATAAGGATATTAATAATGACCTTTGCCCCGGATGCACTAAAGCTGGAAGTAGCTGCAATAAAAATGGGTCACTCGAGGAAATTAATAAATTGAAGGTGGTAGCAAATAAGTCTGAAAGAGATGTTGAGCGTAAAGATTTCTTTGATCCGCAAGATTCAATGAATTAAACTAGTAATACAAATGTTGAAGATGAAATTGGGGCTGAAAACTCTCTGACGACCCCTACTACTCAAGGGAAGTTTTATGATGCTTGGAAAGGTAATTGGAGTAGCCTCACTGACTTCCTTCTTTTCCTCCCTGTAGTTGAACATGTGTGTAGAGGGGCAAGAAATTGTGTTTGGAGTAGCTGAAATAAGAAATAATGTCTAGTTCTACAATCTATCCAACCCTTTTGACTCCAAATTTTCCCCTGTGCCAGATCTACGCATTTTCACACACACCATAGCATGATTTATCATATTATATTAATAGTCAACCAGAGTTATATGTCCTTTGGTTGGGATTAAAGGATTTGTTTATGATGGAGTAACTTTGACGAGGTATGACAAAGATGGATGTCTCAATTAGTCATGGGCAAAAATTAACAGAGTAAAAGAGAATAGATGGGAAATAATGGAAGAAACCATAAGATTATTTTTCTAGTTTTGATTATAGAAGATGATCCGCTAATTAATTTGAGATAACATTCACATTTTTATATGCCCAGTTACCCTGTTTTCCGGTATAAGCATGTACATACTCTTCACTTAGATTTGCTTCGTTTCTTAATCATACTTACATTCTTTCAGAGATGGCAAGGCGTGAGAGGCAAAGAAGGAGAAGTCAGAGCCAGAGATAAATTTGGGGCTCTCTTACTACTTGTAATGTGCTTGGTGCTGACTCTATAACATGGTCTTATCTCCCAGTGGGAAAAATTGCCATCACTAGGACCATGTTTTTTAACATGGGGATGCAACCAAGTAATATACACGATTAACAAACTTTAGAGCCTTTTGATGTTAGGAGATGAGAATAAAAAGTTTTCATGCCACAATGTGATTAACTTTTGTCACTTGCAATTTTAGCATCCCGAGCCTTGCGTCTAGTATGTAAATAGGACCTTGCACAGAAAATCTAGTTAATAGAGTATTGAATAGCGGCTCAGTTCATGTTATTGAGATATTTTGTTATTTGTGCATTTCTGCTAGGTGAGTTTACATGCGCTTGCTAATTTATTTTGGACACTTCATATTTCTGTTTTAAGGACACTATGGCAGAGTACCAAGATATAAATCAAGATCTATTATTCTAGAGAAGGTCATTCTCTATCCATTCAGATTGATCGTGTATGTCAACAGAAATTGTTCATAGCTATCTATGCCTTTGTTTGTTGGGTCTAGTGATTGCCAGAACTTCAGTCCAGCTTTTGTTTATTTTCAATTTTTAAACTTTGACTTGCCTTTAATTTGTACCCCACAAAAAAGAGAAGTAATTTAGATAGAGCTAGTGTATGGAGATAGTTTTCTTCATTATTTAACACCGATTCTCCGGCTACTATAGATAGTCCATACGGAAAATCCATTAATAATAAAGGATGTTAACAATAACAATGGCAAACATGTAATTTCTTTCGAATTTTGCATTCACCTCCCCTGCAGCTGCCTTGGCATCTTTTGTTGCATTCACTGTCCTTACAATAAGGAGAATGATATTCCCAACAACATTTCTCTCCCTTCACTTCTATACACCCTGCATTTATTAAATCAAAATTAATCTAAAATTAATTGCATAACCCTCCACCTAAGAGCTTATACATAGTTTACAAAAATGGAATCTCTCTTATAAGTGGAAGATCGCTTATTTGATCTCACTATTTCTTTTTTTTATTATCATTTATCACCAGTATCCGACGCTATTAGCAGCCGATTGTTCCCGGGAATGTAGGCTTACAATAGGGAATCTCACTATCTCCAGCTAATTATTATGACTGTATACCTAGGGCTCGAACTCAAAATCACTAGTTAAAGTAGAACAATACACAAACAGCTTATCTAAGCTCTTTTTGGTTACTAGTAATTTCTCATCAAACTATTAGCCCCATTAATTAATGACAAAACAAAACTCTCCAAATATATTTTAACAAGAATGATGTAGAGACGAGTCGATGCACAAAAACTTGTAGCATATATTCAAAATTTGTGTTTATCAGAGCTAAAGCTCAAAATGCAAGAATTCATAATGCTTTAATTAAAGCAGGTTCCTTGTACAATAATGAAATCACTCCTTATAACACAACTTACACAAGCACTTTGATCCAGTAAAAAGGTAGAAAAAAAATGTGATCTTCTAACTTTAATTTATGCAAAATTTTAGTCTGATTTTAACTCTTGCATCTTTTATCTCAAATGATCGATTTTTTCAATAATGAGTCATTTGTATTTGAGAATTAATGTTTTTAAACATTTAAAGTTTTAATGTTAGCATCTTTATTAATAAACGGCATCAGAATTAAAGGACTGAAAAGACTTTACAAATAATTAATGAATAAATTAAAATGAAGTTTTGTGTGAAGTTAAAAAAATTAAAGAAACACTTTAATCAAAAATAAATTTGCTGAGTACTATTCAAATCCTTAGTAAACATTTTCCATCAAAGAGAATAACAATGTTAACATTGGAGAATAAAAAATATACTCTATAAATTTAAAAATACCAAATTAAAGCTCAATATAGACTTATAGATCTCAGTGTATATTATTCCATGAGTTAGGTGGTCAAAACTGATATTATTTGAAAAGAAAGAGCTATCAGAAACATAAAAATGAAAAGAAAAGTAAACCTGCTTGGAACATGACCAAAATGATCAACATACACACAAAAACTCTTTCTTTATTCATACAGTTGATTTTGAATCCAACAAGAGAATTAGTAAGAAACTTATATATTTTGATGTATCATATTAAAAAGTATAAGTGAGTGTATATATACACAAAGACACAATAGTGCTACATGTTCTTAATTAATTATTAGCATATCTGGATCAATCTTCAGGAATGCAATTATGCTTCCTTAAATTATAGTCTTTCCTTTTTTTCCTTTAAAATGAGTTATTTTATTAATGGTTCAAGATAAGAATATCAATACCAATTAAATACAGAATCTTTTCATGTAATTATTTGACCAGTAAAGTCATATTATATTTTTTTCCTTAAATATTTTATAAAATGCATACGTATATGATCAAGGTAATAATAAAAAGAACCTACTACCCAAAAAAAAAAAGGAACCTCATATGAAGATTCCATATTATTTTGCCGTTAATCAAATTAATTGTTTTCTTTCAACATAATTTTATGATATGCAAATCTCGTTGTGCTGAATTCTATATTTTTATACTCTTTCTTTTCTTTGGCCCAAAAATTCAAGGAAAACTTCTTTCAACCACCTATGCATCAACTTAATATCAAATATCCCCTATAAAATTTTGAAACATCACTGCATCCTTTTAAAAATTAAATAAAAGAAAATTTTAAGGGTCAAAAGATTGTATTGCCCTTTTTTCCTTTTTTAAAAGACTAACAGGTCATTTACAGGACAAATATGATAATTTTCATAACAAGAATATTGATTTCCAACTCAAATTAAGGTGTTTAAAAGACAATAAATGAATTCTGAACAAAATTTTAAGAGAAAAAAGAGCATTTACAAGAAAAACATGTGTCATTTACAAGATAAATATGAAAATTTCAAGGCAAGTATATTTGTTTTCAATAAACATGAAGTTATTTGAAAGACAAATTACATATTTGAATTGTAAATTACACATGTTTGTCTTGTAAATACCTTCATGTGTGCTGGAAATAAGCATGTTTGTCTAAAAAAAATTTTAGGTGACTTTCAAATGACACATTTTATTGTAAATGCCTTTCTTTTCTCAAGTGTTGCGGATTCACTAATTGTCTTGCAAATAATTTTATATATGTTTAAAATAAGCATACTTATCTCAAAAATTATCATTTGTCCTGCAAATGATACAAGAATAATAAAGCCATTCGACCCTTAAATTTTTATTTCATTTTTCCTTTATATGGTGAAGCGATGATTCAGAATTTTTGGCCAAGAACCTCTTCAATGTTTAGCCTCTCCACTTAATATATCAATAATTGGATTCACTTTTAATGGTTAAAATCTAATTGTAACCACTAAACAATAAATATATACTAATATTTTTACATTGTGATAGATCTCAACCATCGAAAGTGAATCCAATGATGGTGGAGATATTAAGTGAAGAGGAAATGGAGAGGGAAGTTAATGGAAAGACTTCTAGCCGCAGAACTTTATGATATGGTGTCAATATATTATCACTCCAAGATTGACAACAAGATCAAACAAGACAACATCATGAAGCATTATCAATCTAGCGGTCTTTACCACACTGTCAATCTACACTAATCGATGAAATGATCAGGATATGAGATGAGAGAGTGAGAAAAAGAAGAGACAATGAAGTGTATGTTTACTCTTTTCGTCATCTTTGTTGGAGCATGACACCACCACTGTCACAGGGATCTGAAAATAAGGGAGAGTAATAGAGACAGATGAAATGGTTGGGATATGAGAAGCGAGAATCTCAAGGGATAAGGAAAGGATATTAAAGGAAATAAATGTTTATATTATTTGGCGCACTTAGGTATAACTTCATGGGTATTTTTTCACATTAACTTTAAAAAAATCAAACATATTAATGAGAGTTAGATGTAACGGAAGTGTCACTTTTGCACACATTTTTAAAAATTACAGTTACTTTTGCACTCTTTTTAAGGTTTATAGTACTTTTGCGCCCAAAAAAGTTTATGGTATTGAGTGCATTTTTTATATAACTTGTGAGTATTTTTTGCACCTTAGTCCTATCTATATTGTTGTGTACATTTTGAACTTGAAATATTTCAAAAATAGGAACCATGGTTGTGTGTGATTGCAAAACCTGACATAATGGCTATAAGAAACTTGATTTTAAATATTCCTCCTAGGATTCTTTTCTCTCTAAATACTCTTAACTTTATAACCTCCCAATGAATGGCTTTATAGGGAGTTTCTAATGGTAAATACTATAAATTTCACCATTATTCCCTTGTAACCACATGCATAGTCTTCAATGACTTGGGACCTATAAACAGAGGTCATGTACAAGGCATTTGTACCACTGAATCATAAGTGAAAGTGATATCTTCTTTCTCTCCATCTTTTTCTCATATTCTCTTGTCTTCTTCTCATATTTTCTTGTCTTGCTATTTACTTTTCTATCTCTCTCTCTCTCCATCTTTCTGCTTATTTTTTATAACACGTTATCAGCACAAATTTGCTTTGAGATATTAAGGTATACTCCTTATATATTTTAGTATAGCTGTTATATATATAACATACTGTGCTATATATTATAATACATATGATATATTGTGAATTCTATTGTTTTTATTCATGGTGCTTTATTTTATTTTGTTTATTTATCATAATTTTAATTTCATTGTTGTTATTGTTTTAGTTCGTACCATAGCAAATCTTATCAAACTCGAGTTTACTGCTCTTGACATTACTGAAAAAATTGTTTATCTTGGGTGTTGGATGCTGAAATCCACCTGAATGCTAATAGTCTAGGAAATGTCATTTTAATTGGCACAGAAGTGAATGGCCAAGATAAGGCCAAGGCCATGATTTTCCTTCGCCACCATCTTCATGAAGGGCTGAAAGCTGAGTATCTAACAATGAAATATCTGTTACAATTATGGAATAATTTAAAAGAAAAATATGATCACCAGAAAATGGTGATTTTATCAAGCTCATTATGATTGGATCCACCTAAGGCTACAAAATTTTAAAACTGTAAGTGAATGTAATTTTGCAGTTTTTAAAATAAGTTCTCAGTTTGAAATTATGTGGTGAAAAAATAATTGATGAGGACTTATTAGAGAAAAACTTCTCCACCTTTCATGCTTCAAATGTGTTCCTACAGCAACAATATCATGAGAAAGGTTTTAAAAAAAATTCAGAATTAATCTCATGTCTTCTTGTAGCTACACAAAATAATGAGTTGTTGATTAAAAATCATGAGATTCGTCCCACTGAGTCTACTCTATTCCTTAAAGCGAATGTGAGTGTGCATAATAATTATCGTGATTATGGTATAGGCTACGGCCGCGGACGTGGCCGTGAATATGGTTGTGGCAGGGGATGCGGAAATTATCATAATCATAGTGGTGGCAATAACAATTTTAATCCTAATGCCCATAAGAAGAAGAAATATAATGAATGGCAGAAAAATGACAAGAGTGGTCCTTCAAAAGTTGTTGAAGATCAATGTTTTCGGTGTGGCATTAAGGGGCACTAGTCATACCTGTCGTACACCTGAACTTCTATCAAAACTTTATCAAGCCTTCATGAAAAGGAATGCAAATAATATGGAAGCAAACTTAATTTTTCAAGATGATGATGTTGAGGCACACAAAAATGACAATGCCAATGAGCTGGATGGTATTAATGGCCTTGATGCGATGGCACATTTGGAGGTAGCTAACTTTTTTGAGAATCATGATTAGACAAGCTTTATTGGAAAAATAATAAGAATGTTTTAGTTATGTTTTCATAATTCAATTTATGTTTTACTTCTATTTTCTCTTTTTACCTCCTCATTTTCATCACGTAATAAGAGCATTATTGCTTACTATGCCTATCATGTATTAAATTTACTTTAATAAATTTCTTTTGTTTTATTTTTCCTTTCATGAAGAATATGGATGTTCCCTATCATGCCTTCATTGGACACAAGGATGAAGATATATGTCTCATAAATAGTGCTACAACACACACCATACTTTAAGATAGAAAATATTTTTCTTATATAAGTAAAGGAAGAGCAACATCAATACTATAGTGGCTAATACAAGAATTATTTAAGGCTCTAGTAGAGCAATTATAATATTACCCAAGGGGACAAAATTTGTCATCAATGATGCTTTATATTCCCCCAAATCTCAAAGAAATTTATTAAGTTTTAAAGATATTTGTCATAATGGATATCAAACTGAGACTATCAATGAGATAAATATTGAATATCTACATATTACAAATATTAGATACGTGGGAAAATGTGTCCTAAAAAAATTACCAACATTGTCTTCTGGTTTGTATTATACAAGTATTAAAATAATTGAGACAAATGTTATAGTAAGCCAGAAACTTGCTAATAAAAATACATTTATTGCTTTGCATAACCGGTTAGGCTATCCCAGATCAACTATGATGCGAAAAATTAATGAAAATTCACATGGACATCTATTGAAAAACCAGAAGATTCTTTAGGCCTTTCTTGTGTTGCTTAAATTAATAACAAGGACTTCTTTGACAAAAGTTGGAGTTGAATCCTCCTACCTTTCTAGAACATATTCAAGGGGACATATGTGGACCTATTCATCTACCATATGGATCATTCTTCAATGGATGTGAATGTTTAATATTAATGATTGGATGTTTCATATATATGACTTGGATGATCAAAAAAGTCATGTCAAAAATAAATTTATTTGGATCAGTAAACTTCTAGTTTACTGTATCATGTTTCGTAACCAACATTAAACTTTCCAATTTCCATATTTAATATCATCATATGACATCATCTTTGGGAGATACATTAAATTTAACATTTAACATTAACTCACACTTGTATTCCAACAATCTCCCATCAAGTGTGAGTCATACTAATAAACTTCCTCTATTCATGTTTCAATGACAATTATAGTATGTCAATAGCCTACATTTCATTTGGAAGCTTAAATACTTCCCAACTCATATACAATTATACTGTCATTTGCATACCCTTTAATGAGTTGAAGTTCTAATATTAATTTATATGCCATACATGATTGATATGAGTCATGATTTTTCATCATCAATATTCTTCCAACCACAAGGGAAAACGTGTATTAGTTCTTCAGGAACTATTTCAATTTTTTTATAAGTTCTTCAAGAACTAACATATAATACTATATTTCTAAATAATTTCATTACTCATTAGTAATAATGTACTTCAATTTATTTCTTTGTCTATAACATATATATATATATATATATTTCTCATAATTTTATGTGACAACAAATAAAACATGATATATAAAATTGTATCTCACATTACTTTAATAAAAATTAATCAACAATTATTTATCAAGTCAATCACACAAAGAAATATAATTTTCATTCAAAATACATAAATTCTCTACATCCAAATGTGGCATAAATATATTACCCTTTTTTTTTCAAAATGTCACAGCAAAAATAGTTTAATTTCAACACACATATATATGTATGTATTATCATGATTAATTTACGAGAAAATAAAAATAATAATATTTAAACCATACAAACAATAATTCTATTCTAATTGAATTTGTATCTCGATCTTCATATAACTTGCTTCCATTCAAATCAAATTAAAATTCTTCACATAATATTTGCCATTAAATTTGAGCTTCTCATGACATTCATAAAGTAGTTAGAAACCCATTACTAATTAAAAAAATTTGGCAAAGCACTCATTTTCGCTTTGCGCTGAATATGATAAACAATAAACTCATAAACTCTTAAATATCCAACTAGTTAGGGAAAATCAAATAAATAATTTTGGAATAATATATTTCAAAATCAAAAGACATCTACCAATTAGTGGTATTTTATTGCCTTATTTCTCATGAAAATAATCCTACACATGCATCTCAAGAGTATATAACCATTAGATAGGTATAATTTCAACCTTAAGTGACATCTATCAAAACCATAATATTTTAGAATATTATAGACGTAACTTCTCCTTTAGGCTCTAACTTTATTAGGATGTTAGTGCGTAGCATAATACCTTATAATATTTATATCACACAAGTTAACAATAATAAAAATTAAACATAAAATAGCCTTCCGGGCTTATGATGATCTCTTTTTACTTTTATAATAAATTTGAGCTTCTTAGGATATTTCTCTATAACTCATTGCCTCTTTTGTTATATGTCAACTAATTACCACTTTTGATATTTATCATCTAATAGTCTTTTCAACCTGACAACCATTTTAACCTCTTACCTTTAGTAAATAAGCACATATATATAGATATTTAATTATGGCTTCTGGCCATATTAAAATATTTTCTCATGACTCTATATCTAACAATCATTATTTTAAGGGTTAAAGATCATATTATCCCGGAAGTATGCATGGTGGATCACATCTGCCCCGGAAGTTTTTTTGGGTTCAATTTTGCCCCGGAAGTGTGCAAAGTGGATCATATTCGCCCTTTATCATTTTTTTGTCCAATTTTGCCTCGGAAGTGTGTAAAGTGGATCATATTCGCCCTTTATCGGTAGAAATTTTTTAATGGTAAAGGGCGAATATAATCCACTTTGCACACTTCTGGGGCAAAATTGGACCCAAAAAAACTTCCGGGACAGATGTGATCCACCATGCATACTTCCGGGGCAAATATGACCTTTAACCCTTATTTTAATAACAGCAAACATTGTTGCCTTTAATTATTAATTTGGGCATTGATCATGTGTGATCATAGCAAAATTAGTCTTCTAGACTATTGCTTTTTCATTCAGTATCATAATTCTCTATAAATTATTTGTCTTCAAGCCATACATAAAATATATTTTAAGCTTTAATTTATACCTCCTTTTTATCATTTGATACATAAACAATAAGCCTTCAAGGCTTTAATATTTAGAACAACTCAATTTATAGTACCACAATTTCTTCCTTTAGTATAATAAAGTGGAGATCATAATTCTTTTTTACAAAAGAACTATTATAAAGGTGAAGTGACTTATAATCATCCAATCACAAATACATAAGAATCTTTATATAAAGTGATATGACTTTTGGTCATCTGAGCACAACTACCAAAGAACTATATTTGAAGTGATATAACTTCTGGTCATTATATCACAAAATGTGAAGCATTATAGTTAATCTATTTCATAAACTTAAAAGAATTCAGTAATATATAAAATATGATTTATAACAAAAGTAAAGAATACATAAACCTATGATCATATAGATCATACTATAATAATATTACGCATTAATATATATATATATAAACTATGTAAACAATATACCACAAAATAACATATATATTAGAAAATATACACTATAAATATGAGGCAGTTACCGAAACTAATTTGATGACGGGGACAAAAATAAAGAAATATAAATGTTAAATAAATAAATAATATATTGAATGTTTCAGCACTTTAAACTGTGATAATATAAATAAGTATACATATGTGACTATATATAATCATGGAACGTAGAAATGACTACTGAGGACAAAAAATGCTTCCTTTTGGACAAACTAAAATCGAACGGGTGATTGGATCCCCTTTAGATTATGTAGGGCTAAAACTGTGGGATGTATCGGATTTCTACGATTGAAAGATCCTTTTCCACTTATTCTCTCATTGGAAACATAGAAGTGACCACTAAAATCAACAAATGCCTCCTTTTAGATCAACTAAAACCGAAAGGGTGATTGGAGCCAATTTAGTTTGTCTTGGGTCAAACGTAGGGGATGTATGGAATTTCCACGATTGTAGCGTCCTTTCCCACTCATTCTGATGCAATCCAGCAAGATGACTCTTCAACTTCAAATGACCCTTTGCAGATTCCAAGTGGACCCATCACAAGGACAAGAGCCAAGGGAATTAAGGAGGCATTGAACGGGCTTGTGCGAGAGACCTGGGAAAAGCAAATGGCAATCGGTTAACCAATATTGAACGAGAGAGCTGGAAACGTAGCAAATGTCGTTTGGGCCGAAGAGGGAGGTCCTGACCATGCTTTGGGCTTGGAAACAATAAATGAAAGAGCTTGGACCTAGTGCTACACATTGGAGAATCATGTGGGCCTAATTAGACACATTTTGGGCTTAATATGCTGGTTACATTTTTATGGATCTTATTTGTGCGGAAATTGTTAGTTAGTTGGCGGCGTATTTGACCCTTTGGATTTCTCGAGTTTGTTGCTTGGAATTCTCTAGATTGCATTTAATGCAAATTAGGTTAAGTCTCTGAATGATCCTTTAAATACTTTGTAAGCCTCATCTTGAGGGCGGACTTTGATTTTGAATGAAAAGGTTGCTCTCTGCGCTTTGGATCTTGAGAGTGGACTCTCTCTAGGGTCCTTCTTAGAACTAACAGACTTATCAAGGCTTGATCAACCTTGTGGCGTCTTTCAACACCTCGGGTCCTTGTCCTTCCGTGTTCAAGCGGATCATCCAGTCCTTTGTTTAGCTTTCTTGGGGTGAGTGTATCCCAGATTGGTTGTGGGTTCTTAGGGTCTAACCCTAGTGGGTTCGCACCACATTCTTTTATGGGGAATCTAGAAATGAGCATTAAGATGATCAAATGGTTCCTTTTGATCAAGTAAAATGGGAAGGGCGATCGGAGCGCTTTTAGTTTGTGTAAGGCCAAAATGTTAGTTATATCAAACATCCATGATTGAAACATCCTTTCCCCCTTTTTCTTTCATGGGGAATCTATGATCATATAGATCATACTATAATAATATTACGCATTAATATATATATATATATATAAACTATGTAAACAATATACCACAAAATAACATATATATTAGAAAATATACACTATAAATATGAGGCAGTTACCGAAACTAATTTGATGACGGGGACAAAAATAAAGAAATATAAATGTTAAATAAATAAATAATATATTGAATGTTTCAGCACTTTAAACTGTGATAATATAAATAAGTATACATATGTGACTATATATAATAATGCCCATGATGCAAAATATAATTAAGAGAAAGATAAAATAGAAGAGATAATATGAAATAAGGTTAAACTTAAAATAAAAAGGTAAAATAATGTAGGGAGCTAGCAAAAATTAAAATAACAGAGTTCCGGGAATAGATAATAAAAATAAATAGAACACCATAATAAATAAAATAACAACATAACATATAGTAGATTGAAATTGCACATGATAATTGGGCAAGAGAAATAATTGAAGAAAGGGAAGCTAATAGACAATACTATTACATAAATATATATAGACACAGGCACAAGAGGATATTAATTGGGAAAATTTCAGTTTAACCCCCTAATAAAGAATTAATCTCAGATTCCCCCCTAAACATTCTGAAATTTCACTGCACCCCCAAGGGACTAAAGTGAAATTAAATGTTTCAGCTAAAAGACCAAAATGTCCTTATTGAATTTTGTACTGATTTCCAAGACACATATGAAGAATTTCCAAGACATTTATGGGAAATTTCCAAGACGCATATGAGGGAACTTTTCAAAACATTTGTGCTTATTTTCAACATCAATGTGAGTATTTTTAAGTCTAAAAAATCATGGAATCTAAAACTAAAACATCCAAAATTTCACAACTATATTTCCAAGACACATATGGAGAATTTCCAAGACACATATGAGAAATTTCCAAAACTTTTGTACTTCTTTCAATAAGGACATTTTGGTCTTTTAGCTGAAACATTTAATTTCACTTTAGTCCCTTTGGGGTGTAGTGAAATTTCAGAATGTTTAGGGGGAATCTGAGATTAATTCCTTATTATAGGGGTAAAATGAAATTTTCCCATATTAATTTACACAGAACTCGTACCTCAGATTGTATGTGTGCATGTATATTATATATAATATGTATTGTAATATGTTATATATATAAATATATTTATATGTGTATATATATATATACATATATTCTTAAAGCATCATATATTCCTCCATTGAAATCCCAGTTTTTAATTTCTTATCCATCAATCATTCTGTTTGCTCTATGTCTCCCTCAAACCAACACTTCTTTGAAAAGGAAAGCCCATATGGCCAATCAATTTCCATACCAACAATTTATGATAAATTCAAAACATACCTGGGACTCCGTCGAGACCTTCACCGACCAACCTTGCTTAATTTCGGTTTCATCTTCTCCACATCCTCCTCAACCCATTATATGGAGCTTTCCCTGACTCTCCTTCGCTGCTCTGTCCACGATTTTAACCTCTCCTTTCATCTTAATCCTTCCATCAAGTTGCACTCTACAGATCTTCACCGCTTTCCCTTGCCAAGTGATAAAGGAGGACAATTTTCTTCCACCACAAACCTCTGATTTCCCAGAAATGAATATCCCTCTGGATTCAGAACACATCTTAGCTCACCAACTACAATAGCTCTAGTTTTTCTTCGAAATTTTCGTAGTCCGACCCTCTTTGTTTTCTGCTTGTTTGTCTTCAAATCTTCTTCCACCCGGTCCACAGGTCTTGCTCTTTTTGGAAAATAGAAGAAGAAATCAATGGAGAACGAACTATTAAGGGAAGAAAAGAAAGAAAAAAACATTACCTGCTGTGATTTACCGACGAACGAATGGCCGCAAGCTGCGGCAGCTGATTTCGGACCATAACCTTAGCGGAGTCTCCAGAAGTTCTTCGGCTTCCGTTTTCTCACCCCTTCGCGAGGACGAAGATGGATGAAGCGAGGAAAGGGGGGCCTCGTTGGGGCGCCTCCATTTTTTCCTCTTTTTTTTATACTTTTATATTTTACATTATTAAAAGAGTGACATTTTAATGTATTATGAGCTAAAAAATGATATATTTTTAATTTTTTATAATTTTTTAAATATTAGACACTATTAATAGAAAAAAAATAATCTTATTTTTTACTACCTAATTTTTAAAAAACCATAATAAACTGAAAACATTTTTATTCATAATATATCAAAATATCAGTCAGGCGCGACCCCCCTCTCTGAAGCGAGAAGCAAACCAGATTATATATGGTTTCACTGTTCACTAAAGGGGCTTCTTGGATGACCAAAAGAACATCACAGTCTCACCCGAGACGATCTTGCTGTTCAGTTCTAGAGAGAGGTCAAAGCTTCTCTCTCTAGAACTCCCAATTCTCTATATTGACTTGTGTAATCTCGTTAGAGATGCACTTATATCGAAAATAAATTTGCTAAGCAAGCATTTTTTTTTTATTAAGTAGAATAATAGTATTAACATTATAGTACTAAAAATACAATATGAATTTGAAAAACTAAATTAAAATTTTATGTAAACTTATAGAACTCAATGTGAACTCAAGTGTGAGTTAATCTTAGGTGGTCAAAGCTAATATTATTTGAAAAGTAAACTGCTTGTAACATGATCAAAATGATCAACATTGACACAAAAACTCTTTCTTTACTCATACAGTTGTCTTTGAATCAATAACAAGAGAATGTTAGAAAGAAACTTATAGGGTTAATATAACTTTTGGTCCCTGAACTTTTACTCAATTTTGATTTTTGTCCCTGAACTTTAAAATTTTTTGTTTTGGTCCCTGAACTTTCGGTCAATTTTGGTTTTGGTCATAGGACTTTAAAATTTTTGGTTTTGATCCCTAAACTTTCGGTCAATTTTGGTCTTGGTCCTTGAATTTTCCTTAATTTTGGTATTGGTGCCTCAACTTTAATTCTTTTTTTAAGTTTTTTTTTTAAACTGAGGGACCAGTATCAAAATTACTGAAAGTTCAGGGACCAAGACCAAAATTGACCGAAAGTTTAGGGATCAAAACCAAAAGTTTTAAAGTTCAGGGACTAAAACCAAAATTGACCGAAAGTTCAGGCAAAACCAAAAATTTTAAAGTTCAGGGATCAAAACCAAAATTGAGTGAAAATTCAGAGACCAAAAGTTATATTAACCCAAACTTATATATGTTGATGTATCATGTATCTTATTACGAGTATATATAGTGCCGCAATTGTGCTACATTTTCTTAATAAACTATATTACAATAAATCTTCTCGATTGCAATTCTAGTAAATTATATTACAATAAATATTCACGATTGCAATTCTGCTTCCTTAAATTATAGACTTTCCTTTTTTATTCCAGAAAAAAGAGTTATTTTATTAACGGTACAAGAAAGAAGAAGAAACCATATCCAATACCAATTAAATACAGAATATTGAGCATGTATTAAATTGTTTCTTTATAAAAATTTCTTATCATTTTTCAGTAATTAAAAAAATAAAAAATAAAAAGCCACACATGATAAAAGGATTGCTTATAATTTTTCAGTAATAAAGCTGTTTGACCAAATTGATTTTTCATCAAAAACATAAGTTAATATATAATTTTTACCAACTCTATCAATCACCAATCTTTACTACGTATTTAATACCCATACGGCCATTCCTATATATGTATGTATATATATTCTATACTGTATATAAAATAGAAATAAAAAATTAAAAAATTAAAAATTAAAAAAAAATGCCACATGTCCTTGCCACATCACAAGCCCAAAAAAAATTGACACGTCAGCGAAATCTAACGGAAGTATGAACCAATTAACGGCGTTACTAATCAAGCACATTTACCCTGTAATTTTTATCAACTCTATCAATCACCGATCCTTACTACATATTTAATACCCATACGGCCATTCCTATATATGTATGTATATATGTTCTATACTGTATATAAAATCGAAATAATTTCGGAAGGATATAAGATTTTTCAAAAATTATGACTAGCTATAACCTAGGAGTGCCCAGTCTCAATTGCAAATGAACATAATAATTTATGCTCATATTGATTTATGATGTGATATGTAGTTTTGAAGATTAACTTCAATTGTTACGAACCAATATTGATGATATGTCACCATTATATATGTTGATAGTAAATAGTTTGTGGCTCCCGAAATTCCGGAAGAAGATCATCATCTTAGAATTTTCTCTCTTCTTTTCTTCTCAAAATTGTATCCCTACCCTTGGTTAAAAAAAAAGGGATGATTCTGATTTAATATTTCATAAAATTACTAATATGGTATTTTATATATGAAAAATTAAAGTATATATTTAAAAAAGAAGAAGAAAAGAAACATGAACGATGTAGAATAATTATATATATATATATATATATATATATATATATATGGTGAGGAAGTTATCATTTTTTGTCTGCAAGGGTTGCTCAGAAATCAGTGTAGAAGACTGAGTATTAACAAATGCTATGACAGTATTCTGTTAACTGATAAATTATGTGTATACATGTACATTATATTCTTTGAAAAATAAGAGACACTAGTCCAAAAATGTCTTTCTTCCCTTGTGTTTTTTCTGTTCCCGAAGCACATAGGTAACTCATAATGATAAAAAAAATAATAACATACAATTTATCAAAAGAGAAAGAAAAACATAAATAAAAATTGAGAACACATATATAGCAAAATTATTAAGTAATTAATCTAGACCCGAGGCTTTTTTTAATATTAATAACAAAAAATTAACCCAAAATGGAAATTCACTCATTAGATATGTCAAAGTACGTAAAAGAGTATAGAGAGTTAACAGTTAACATTAACAATAACAATGACAAACATGCTTACGGCTTCTGATTTTGCATTCTCCACCTCGACAGCTATTTTGGCATCTTTCTTTGCAAGCATTTTGCTTACAATTTGGTTCATGATAATCCCTACAGCATTTTGTAATTTCTCCATTCACTCCGACATTAACACACCCTAAAATACAATTATATATATATATATTGATATATATCCCTGAGAGACTGAAGAATAAGAAAATAAGAACAATAAGAAGAAGAAAATAGATTAAAACCTGCAGAGAACATAAAGAGAATGATGAATAGAGAGGCAACAACTTTTTCTTTGTCCATCGTCGCAAAGGCTTCAATTTCTTGAGCGAAGCTAGCAACACAATATTCTAATATATGTGTGTATTTATATAACCCTATGGTTACTGGTTCCCTAAAATAAAACATTTAATAAATTATAATCAATAATGGTAATAATTTTCTTTGGTCAAATATAATGGTAATATTTTAAACAATATCCAACACTTACTATAAAAAATTAAACAAAAGGAAAACAGCGAAGGCGGATTGATTACAGTTGTATGACAATGGTTTTGATTTCTTTAGTTTTTTTTTTTTTTTGACAGAAAAAAAAACTAGAAAAAATCACAACCAAGTCTCATAAGTTGTCAATACAGTTGTTTGAGTTGTCAATGATGGCCCTTACACTTGTCATTGCCAACTCACGGGACCTAGTTCTAATTAATTTTTTTATTTGGGATCTCATTGTGATTTTCCAAAAATAAAACTACTTCAGTGTATTTGACTTATTACAGGAAATACACGCTAGATTATTTTTGTTTTAATCGATAGACCGGAACATAGACTTATTATCATGTATCAAATTATCAATTATCCTGGCTTCTATGTTTTTTGCTTTGTTAGTTTAGTAAAAGATGAGAAATTATGTGAAAGTAAGGGGGAAAAAAGTAATTAGGATACATTTGTTTTAATGGAAGGATAAGAACTTTTGTAGAGTATTAATAATTTTTAACATTTTAACCAAACAACTTACTTTTAACTACTTAAATAAAACGTTTTAATGAATATTCGTTACTCTAATTTTGCTTTACTTTCTGAAATCTTATGGTTTAATTTGTTTTCTGTACCCTGGCAGAATGTCAATAACTCGTCCAATTTCATTTGAAAAATTTTCCCTTCCAATTTTTTTTAACTGGTACACGTCTCCCGAAATGTGAAAAAGATTTCCATATCAATCATAAATAAATATATATATATATATATATATTTATGTGTGTGTGTGTGATGCTTTATTTTTAACGAGGTCTAAATTTATATAAACATACTCTAATATTTTTTAAAATATTAAAAAAGATTAACTTTAAATGATTATTTCATAGTTAAGAAGATAATTTTATTATGTAAATTGAACCGAAATAATTTTAAAAAAAAATTAAAAAAAATAATCATAAATCTCATTTTAAAGACCTAGAACACAGATTATAGAAGCTAACACGATTGGTTTCAATTATTATTTGGTTCACACTCTCGTATTGCGTTCGATCTTACTTTTCCTAGTTACGACAATTTCATGGTGAACAACACCCTACTATTTGATTCTGTAAACTTCTGAATTATAGTATATTTTACGTATGGAGAAGTAACTCATGACATATATATATATATATATATAGCAAGTCAGAAAGAACCATTTTTGGGTTACATTAAGAACACGGTTACCTGAAAAAAAAAAATATTCGTAAAATTGAGGGGTTTCGAAATTTTTGACATTGTCAAATAAATATATACCACTGTAGTGGTATATACTTGCTGAAATAAGGAAATGGGTTAAGTAGTAAATCTGCCACAGAAATATAGCTCTTGTCTCAATTTCACCTCTAAAATTTTTTTTGATTCAAAATTGTCTCGGAAGTTTCGAAATATAGTAATTTTGCTCATTTCCATTAAATTTTCAACGTTGACTGTTAAATAATTGACGTTGACCGTTAATATTTTAATGAAAAATGGCAAAAATGCTATGTTTTGAAACTTTTGGGGTAATTTTGAGCAAAAAAAAAAACTTCCGGGGCAAAATTGAGACTAGGGTCTATTTCCGAGGCGGATTTGCAACTTGACCCTAAGGAAATTGACATTTATTTTAAACTGAAGTATACAACTAAGTGCCTTATAGCCTATCTAGTGGTATAACATTCCTTGATAAATAAAAAGTTGCGAGCTTGATCTTGTTTGTAACATCTGGCCACATGTTATTGTTTACCCTTCTAGTTAAAAGAAATTGAAATACACAGAAATCATACTCATCATGTCATGGGAATCGATTTTTTCTTTTTCTTTTTTTTCCTTTCTTTTTGGTGCTTCCATAGGGAACCTTTTTTTTTTTTCTTTTTTTGGTGTATTCTAGAAAGAAAGGGGTTAAGTAGGATTGATTGAATATTTTTATTCTATGTTTAATCATTTATGAAGTAGTTTCTGTTATAGTTAATGAAGAAGTCGGTTTATGTGTAAGGTAATTACGTTCAGTTTATTTATGTCTCAGAGAATTTATGTTCAATTGTTATTTAATGGCTTTCCAGTTTTTGAGTCAGTCTGTATCCTTATTGCACTATATGTTTCAAACAAGAAAGGAAATTACTATGCAGTGAACCAGTATCCTCCACTAAAACTAGATTTTGGTTCTAGTTTCTCTTCCCCTCCTCTATGACTCCTTTTCTTTCTTCTCTTCATTCATTTCTTCCTTCCAGTCTTTATAATTCCTAAGTTAAATTAATTCTTTCTATTGAATTCTATAACCAACACATCAAATCAGTATATCTCTGCTAGTACAACGAGCTTGGAAGATTATTGATTCACATGATGGCCATCCGATAGCACTGTTCCTAGATAAGCCATATAATGCTTCCTGCATATGGAAAAGCATCAAGGATAACTTAGAATCACTGCATCAACAACCCTTGGAACGCAATCAAATGGAGTACCATGTTGGTCCATTTCGTTATAGCATTCGAATCAGCTCTCAGATAATCAAGTACCCCAATTTCTATCTTGAATGTTGAAAATAAGGTAGTATGGAGTAGCAATTCAAAGGGATGTTACGCTGCAAGGGATGGTTTTATAGAACTTTTGAAACCCGAAGTTCCACCTCGAACCATACAAGTCATAGCTTCTAGTCAGATATTTGGAAGTTGAAATTAACCTATAAGCATCTGATTCTAATTTGGAAACTCATCTTCGTCCCAAAAAAAGTTGGAAACTCGTTACTAATTCCTTCCCTACCAATAAAACTTATCAATTTTACAAATACTCCAATCCGATTTTATATAATATAAAAAGATAATCTCAGGACTTTACCCTGTAACAAACAAAATCTCATGGATAAGAGAAATGATTACATTCTACCCTTCAGAATATAACCATATTACTCCTTGGATGGCATCAATACAGTATAACAGCCTTCACACTTTGCTTCAAAATTCAAAACTCAATGGTGACAATCTGATGCAACACTATGTTGTTGCCACCTCTGAAAGGAAGCAAGTGAACACAGACACGGCATCTTGCAAGTGTCTCGAGCGGAGGTCTTCAGGAATTGGAGCTCTGAATACCGTGTCAAAGCAGTTTAATTGATCATCACGAGTAGTGCCTTCACCGATAGTCGATAGCAGCAAATCAGATATCTCTTCTGCCATCTTTGAAAATACCATCCTACATGAACAATTATAAGTTTTATAGATGGATGGATGACCAAACATACTGGACCGATTATTTCTAGTTATATAGAGTATGTATGACAAGGGGAATCCAAGAGAAAAATTTGACGAATGCGTATGCCAAGGGAACCCAAAAGTAACATTTGATGAGTGAATAAGCAAACTGGAAATGATTAATATGATTAATGATCCAACTTGCGAGGGTAATATCCTTGTTTTTGTTGTAAATATCTTCTGATATAGGGTTAGCGACTAGGAGGTGATTCAGTGATTGTATGGGCATTTGTTATCCTTTATTCCCGTCTTTTCCCAACGTGTATGTATTTCATATTTGGAATTATCTTGCTATTAAGATCAATAACCTATACCATTTTTCCATGCTTAACACAGCTAAGCAACTGGAAATTCTCGGGGGAAAAGAAAGATCTTGGGTGCCCAAGAGCCAGCACATAATATCAGAACATGAGATATGCAAGCAGGCCACTATAGATTATGAATAACAACAATTTATCATCCAGCAGAACAAATAGATATCTTAAAAATTTATTTAGCATCACAAAGGACAATTAAGATATACCTAGCATCAACAGGTAATCTGGAACCCCAAACAGCCAAGGATTCATTTAGCTGACTGATGAAATCCCGACAAGTAGAATTTTTACTCTGAAGAGAATCCTGGAAAGAAGGGGAAAAGGTGATTATTTGCCCAGAGAAATAGTTACAAAACAGCACTGCAACAATAGAAATTCTGGTCCTATGTGTACCCAATCTCCTGTTCAAGAAGAAAGCGTAAAAGAATACCAGCAAAAGCTAACATTGTCACACTTGCCAAGTATCTCAAAAAATGTTAAGATCGTGTAGCTAAAACTGAAGCACATGATTTCCTGACTTTATTCAGCATACTAACATGAATATCTCATGTAGAATTTCCAACGCTCAGAAACATTTGGAATGCATTTATAGTCCAAAAAAACAAATGTGATGTAAGTTTTTTCTCCAATACTACATGTGATGTACCACAAAATATTGTCAAACAGAATGATATACATATAGCCAGGCTCGGGTTGAAGCCTGTGCAAACCTTAATGAAAGCTTGTACTCGATATCTTCACATCAGATGAACATTAAATAACAGAAGCAATCACCATTCAAATAAATGACCATTTTTATTGTTACTAAGTTCCCAGATATGATTTTACGCATATAATCTAACTTCCATACCAATTCAGTCATAGAATTGTCTTCTTGAAGTGAATTCCTCATAAGATAGAATGAAATATAAACCCCAGCACCAAACTCCCAGTTATCAATTTCAGATTTATGACCTTCCATGGAAGTAGCAATCCTCCATATCTCTGTGTGTTTAGCTGCACAAGAGACAGAAGAAATTAATGAAAAAGCTAGAGTAATTTTTCTGCCATTGGCTGATGACTTGATAATCAAACAAATGTTAGTAATAATTAAAGCCGTCAGAAATTAAACAGATGAATGCTATAGACTTCTGCTATATAAAAAATGAATAACACATTGTCAAAAAAAAAAAAGTGAGTGAGTGACCCAGCAAACAATATAATTTATCTTTCATTTCCTACTAATTTAGGCATAATTTTCGCTGAAGTTTGATGAATATTTTCTTTTTACTTCATTTCAAATATTGGTGATATGAAAAACTATCAACATAAGAATTATCCAATGGTATTTGCTAGTAAAGTTCAAATTATTTCAGTCTTTAACCACAACATTAGGCCATCTGATTTCACAAAAATCCTAAAAAGAACTTCTAACAACAGGATACTCAATTATCAGAAGTTAACAAAATAATGCATGGCACAGATCACCATTGTGTGTTAACTGACATTCAGTAGCATCCTTTAGCAATCAATAGAATTATTGCTTACCGGACAAGAATAACTTATGAGCAACTGAAGTTACAAAAACAGTATGTGCTTTCTGCCAGTTTGCACACTCAAGAAAGTGCTCAAGCGATTTTGAGGGATCTCCATGGTAGTTGTAATAAATTGCCTGCATTAGGAAAAACAATATATTCAACCAAAGAGGCTTTGTGAAAAACTTAGAATTTACAAGGCTTTTGTTGTAGAAGAAAACCACAATCAATTACAGACAATAGAATAAACTAATGTGTTTTTACTGGAGCTAATTATATAGCCTAAAAAATCTCATTGTCGTTTAATTTCATGCCAAGGGAAAAAAGTTATCTATACCATAGCCTCATGTAGCCATTCCATAGGAACACCCAAGTTCTCAATGAACTGACGTTGAGAAGCATCGGAACTCCAAGTTTCACAGTATTGGAACAATATTTCTCGAATCAGATTTACATGAAGATAAGGATAGTCTTCACAATGGGGCATATGAAGGACCACATATATGGCCCAGTGGCATTTCCCTGAACACAACAACTGAGATACAAGTCCCATGTCTAGAATATGAAGATCATTAGCACTGATGACACCAACTGCTTCTAAGACTGCACACTGATGCCAGATCATATGATAATCAAGTGGATCAGGGGTTGAAGAAAGGGCGCTGAACATGGACTTCAGAAAGCTGAAATCTGTCTCCTGGCTGGCATGAAGAAGCATGAGATAAAATGACAGATCAAAGTGATTATTTGAGTTCCAGTTGATAGCCTCACTTGGTGGTGCTTCATCAATATAAAGAGGAAGAGGATATGGAGCCCTCCCTTTGTCAAGATAATGTTTATAAGTCTCGAAAATAATGGGCAATGACGAGTCAGGAGGTAACTGGTACCACATCAATAAACCCAAGAACCTCCTCCAATCAAGATTTACATCAAACAAGGCACCGTGTATGTTTCCTGCAATCAACTCGTAAAGCCTTAATCTACTCTTCTCAATGAAACTAAAATCCAGCCTATTGATTCTCCAAAGATCAAGCTGCCTAGCAACATCTGAACGATTCAGAGTTGAACCACCAGCCTGACTTAACAAAACAGCCAACCTTACATCTCCTCTGGACACAGCCAATTGCACAGCTGAGTCCAGCTGCCTGCCAGTTAAGAGGACAAAAATATTTTGAAGATAGTCGGATTCATTCAAAGAGCTTATTTGATTTTGAACATGATAGGAAACACTCTCTTGCAACCAATAACTGAACTCTGCCCTTCTCATAAGAGGGAGTGCTTCCGGCTCAATATCTCGGCTACCTTCCTTCGAATCCTGCATCATATCTTCTTCATTGTCAGCACCCAAAGATTCTACTTGCCCTTTTTGTTGCCGCTCAGAAAAAAGAACCCTGATCAATTCCCAGGCCATCACTTGGTGTGTCAACACCAATCGAGCAGAAGAAGATAAACCAGGAACAGCCAATTGCCTCTCAATAATATCACAGTACCCATGAGAAATCTCAGAGAGCATTGTACGATTAGCTTCAAGCTTTTGAAACCTCAGCTTGCATGTTCCAACATCAACTTCTTTTATGACATGGTTTATTCCCTTGTGAAAATTTAATGAAGTATCAAAAGCAAAGTCAACAAGTTCCTCCTGCACTTTGTCATTTTCATCCCTAACCACTTTATCAAAAGCAACTTTCTCAAAATTGACCACAGATGACAATATCCTGTGGCCTCCATTGCTTCCTACAGGGGCACCTGTATGTACGAGAATGCCATTTGGTCCCCACCCTACTCGAAATGACCTACCCATGAATAAACCAGCATCGACTATGTTGCGAGCATAGTTTCCAGTTATTGGAGTTTCATGCTTCATGTCTAACTTAAAACCTGATTTTATTGTTCTAAGAGGCATCCCTTTATGTTGTTGAGCCATCAGAATGGCCCCAGGAGGGCTTGAATCAAAACTCCCATGTTTATATTCAAGCAGTGCCAATGGAGTTTTTCGTGGAACTGGCGGGCTAGATCTATGTGACACAGGATGAGCAGACTTGTGTAAAGGTCTTCCATGCTCTTTACCAAGAGATGATTCCTGACTTAATTCATCTGCTTCATTTTCATCAGGAAACATCAGTAATCTCATTTCTCTCATTCTTACTGGATCAAGTCTAAGATGTGCAGGAAGAGAATGAGATAGCTCAACTTCATCAAAATTTGGAGTTTCTTTATCAACATCATATATCTCAGCATCATCCATCCGGTCAGGATCTTGAACTGCAGCAGAATCATCCATAACCACATCTTCTTCATCCTCTTCATTAAATCCAAATCTGCTAAAATGTTCAACTAAGAATTTCCATTCACCAGTCACTCGATCAAAGGATAAAAATTGTGCTCCTTGTCTCTCCATGCTTAGTTTTAATTTACTCACTAAATCATCTCCCTGGCACTCCTTAGACTTAAATGATCTACTGTCTAGTATCAGAACTACCTCAGCCTCTTTGTTAAGGCCCTGACCAACTGCCGGCTTATCAATTTCATCACTGTATACAATTATCTCATGCTTGTGAATCTTCACAATTTCATCTAGATTTAAACCTCTGACATCAGTGTTCTTCAGATACCTGACAGATCCATAACCAAATCTTCCAATGGTGAAATCAGGCACACGGCTACAATAACCAGGATCCTGGAGCTCCTGATTCACTAACTCCTTAAGAGATGGCTTTGTATAGTAATCTGATGAGTTCAATGAAGGCAGAGAAGATTGGATATTGCTCATTATCTCACTTGATGAAGTAACAGTGTTATCAGAAACCCTCCTTTTCTTGCAATTATGTAAAACAAATGAATCAGGTACCCCTCCAGTGTTACATTCCATCATACAGCCAGAACCAAGCGACATATTGCTTTTCAAACAACCACATCAAACGAAATTCCCTGAACTGAGAAAAGTATATCGAATTAATATTCTTAAAAGACAATAGTTAAAACAGAAATATAAAGATTATACATAAGCTTGCCCGACAGCAAGTGTTTAGAACCATGACAAACAAGATAATGACTCATGTGTATATTGCATCTCATGAAAACACCGAGAATCAAAGTAATAACAGCACACCAAACCCCCTCATTGGTCAGTAAAACTTATGTATTGTATATGGAGGATAGTTCCTAAGAAGTTTTTCATCTCTAAATTTAATTGAACACTCAAAAATAAGGGGCAGCCTGGTGCACAAGCCTCCCATCAGGTGGGGTCTGGGGAGGGATAGATGTAATCAAACAATTACCACATGAAAAACAGAAGACTAGTCTTGCAATCTGTGTATATCTCAATTAATTTGGGAATGCATTCAATGACTTGTAATTATAAGTATCAAAACCATTATGTGCCACTCAAAACTTCTGGATATCTAGTGAGAGCACTTTGGTTTCACAAATCAAGTCACAAATTCGAGTCTACAACATTGGAGTGATCAAAAACTATCATGTTGTTTGCAATTTTCACATCTTACAAAGCCAGCCGGACAGCCCGTGAATTTTTTTTTATTTTTTTTATTTTTATTTTTTTGTTTACCCAAAAGCATGCTCTTTTTCCCTGTACATTTCTTTTTTAGAAGTTTGATATGTCACAGTTGCACTTGCAACATGCTGTGTCTTTTTCCCCCATAAGCATGATGTTTCAACATGAATTCATAACACAAAAACACGAATTTCTTAAAGCATCATCAAAATTCATTGAAATGTATCTCTAATAAAAACAAGTAAATGTACTCAGATGATGCAGAAGGGCCTGGGGTTTAGCTTCCTGAACTTGCCAAGTGCCAACCAAAATTATGCTTTTCGGCACAAGGGATTTTGTTCGTGAACTAGATTTGCTTTTACGCAACCTTAATCTTCCCCATTTCCATCAATATCAATATCAAACACCAAATAAAATGAGAAACCCCCAAGGGAAAGTATTTAAATAGCTTACCATTTGCCGAGTCGCCGTCGTCGGATTCAAAGATGAGAGAAGCCATGGCGGCCACGGAGGATGAAGGTCGCAGCTGCAGTCTTGGAGAGAAGAGAAGGAAGGAGCCGTGGATGGAGTGGATTGGCTGAAGCCTGAAGGGAGGCGCAGAGAGAGAGAGAGAGAGGCTCTGAGAGAGTGAGAAACTGAAGAGGGTGTGTTTGGTTTTCAGGGAGAGAATAGGAATTGACAAATATACCCCTAGACCACTCATTATTTTATATTATTTTTGTCCTTATTCTATTATACAATAATTTTATTATAGTTTAGGAAAATTCCAAAAAAAATACCCTCAAAATAGCTAAAGGACAGTTTGCTAGACCGAAATTTGGAAAAAACAATTCTGTATATTGTACTGAATTGTCCAGCCCCAAATTAAAAAGAAAAGTCTTAAATGTCATTGGTTCAATTATGAGATACCAAACTTCCAATAAGGGCTTCCTAACTTCCCTTAAGGGATTCCCAACTTGGAAATCATATAGTTGAATCAAGGGCATTTAAGACTTTTTCTTTTAATTTGGGGTTCCTGTCCAAATTTCGGTGTAGCAAATTGTCTTTTAACTATTTTAAGGGTCTTTTTTGAAATTTTCCCTTATAGTTTTTACAATCTTTTACTTTTTATAAAATATGATAAAATTGAAAAGTTGACCACGAGAAAAAGAGATAACCAAGATAAAATATGTAGGGAAATCTCAAATAAATACTCAATGAATTTACAAATCCCAAAAAGCTACCTCCAATAAGAAAAATAACATATGAGTGATTGGGTAGGAATATGATATTTTAAATTTTGGGCTAAAAGAACAAACTGCCCACCTTTTATAAGTTGTTAATCTCATTATTGATTTGGTTAAAACCATGAGTGGTAACTACCCACTTTCTTTTCCTATTAATCTTGAAAAGATGTGTTTATTCTCTATTATTATTAACTTTCTTGTCTCTCCTATCACTTTCCCTTATCAGCTTTTTGACTCGAAAAGACATGCCCCTATCTATATATCGTAGGTTGTGAACGTGCGAAGTTGTTAATCGCATTACTAGTTTAATGAAAACCATTAAGAGAGTGATGAATACGTTTATTAATTTAGTGAAACCCATTTATAAGACTTAACAAATTTCAACATAAATTCTGAATGTGCGAAATTCTTAATCCCGTTATTGATTTGGTTAAAACCATTGCAAGACTAGTGAACACCTTTACTAATTTAGTATAACCCATTTACAAGACTTAACAAATTACAACCTAAGTTGTGCGAAGTTGTTAATCCAGTTACTGATTTGATTAAAACCATTACGAGAGTGGTGAAAATCTTTACCCATTTAGTGAAACTCATTTACAAGACTTAATGAATTTCATCCTATGTTATGAATGTGCGAAGTTATTAATCCCGTTACTTATTTGATTAAAACTATTACAAGAGTGGTGAAAACCTTGACTCACCACAAGACTTAACAAATTTTACCCTAAATTATGAATGTGTAAAGTTGTTAATCCTATTACTGATTTAGTTAAAACTATTATGGGAGTGGTAAAAACCTTTACTCATTTAGTGAAAACAACTGTATAGATTATTCATCCTTCTTGTCTTCTTAACTATAGATATTCGCCAATTCACTATAGTAATTAACAAAAAAAAAACACATATGTCAACAACCAGCTAAACAAACACATACAAAAGTAGCTGCCGCCTTCATTAACTATATTTGCAATGATATTCATTAGTTCACCGTAGCAATTAACAAAAAATTAGAACCCATATATCTACGACCCTTCCTCTTCATCAAACAAAATCCATAGTGTAACATCCCAAATTTTAGAAAATAGAAAATAAGGATTTATTTAAAGTCTTGGGGTGACATTTAGAAATTAAAAAGCCTTATAAATAAATTTATGAGGCCATATGTATTTTTAATAATTTTTAAGGCTTATTTTCTTTATTAATTGAGGAAAAATAGTTAGAAGATAAATTTAAATAGGGGCATATTTAGAACCTTGGGGTATTGTTTAGTATTTAAAAAGTCTTATAAATAAATTTGGAAATTAAAGTATATCTGAAAAATTATTTTTAGAATAGATTTAGATTAATTTGTAAAGTAAATGGTAATTAAAATTTTTAAAGAATGACATAAAGGGAAAGAGGAAAAATAAAAGAAAAGGAAAATGACAATATCTACCCCTAGTTGAAAATATCTTTAGTTGTAAAAGGAAGGGCAAAATTGATCATTACCCACTTAAAATATCTAATTTTTTCCTTCTCTTCTATATACTCCCACGTGTCTCTTTCTTCTCCCTCACTCTTCTCCCTCTGAACCCGATAACTCCCTTCGTCCTCCTACCCTCTTTGTTTCCTCCGTTCCCTCCGAGCTCGACTGCGGCAACTAACGGCGAGAACGACAGCGATAAGGGGTGAAGATGCATTGGGAGTTTGGGGTTAGCTCTGGGTAAGCCCTCTTCCTCCGTTTTCTTTCATTCTTGTCCGATTCGAGTGAGTTGAGGGGGGAAATCGATTTGAAATTTGAGGTTTCTGAGGTTCCTGAATTCATAAAAACGAAGTTTAAACTTCAATTTAGTCAATTTGGGAAGTGATTTTAAGGGAGGATTCGGATTCGGTCAAATTGCTCCAAAATTCCCAATTTTTCCACTTTTCTCCCGATGCCATTTCCTTCGATTTCTGTGTGTTTAATGATCGAATGCTTGATTAATTATGTTTAGGAGTAAGCTTAAGTATATTTAGTGTCTTGGATGTGTAATTTTCGAAATTTGGAATGTTTGGGAATTTTTGTTCTTCTTCCATCTCTGTCAGCCGAATTCTTAGCTTGGATGGCTGGAAATCGATGGATTATGGAGTAATTTTAGGATAGGGCTAATGTATGAAAATTGCCTATTGATTTCTGAGGTGTTTGAAATTTTGTTCCTTCTTGTTTCCCTGTTTCCCTGTTCTCTCTGCTCCATCCTTATTGCATTGATCATTTGCTTTACCCATTTGAGCCTAAAGATTGAAAAAAAAAAGTTGCATGGTTTGGATTAAATAGCCCTTTGCTTAATAAGATAATGCAATTTTTCTTTCTCCTCATTTAATACTTGGGTTATTGCTAAGAGATGCTTTTAAAAAGAATGAAAGAATTTGAAAAATAAAATAAATAAATAACGCTACGCTCAGTTTGTATGAAGAGTGAAAAAAAAATAGAAAAAAAAAAGTGGTTGCAAATGAAAAAAAAAATAGTTACAGAGTTACGCAAAAAGAAGAAGAAGAAGAAGAAGGAATAAAAATATGAGCATTCATGATTTCTCTAAAATTTGTATTCTTTCGTTCTTCATGTTGTTAAAATGCTTAGCACTAATCCAAGTATCCCTCCATATTCATTGTCATTTCATTATCTTCCCTCATTCATTATAACCCTTGAAAAGTCCTTTTGATTTGTAAATGCATTAAGATTAAAAAGTGGAAATTGAGATGATAGACAAGCTTATGGTAGATGTGTTTCAATAGGTGGAATGGAGTGAAACACAACCCCTTAATTATTGTGAGAGAAGAGTGTAAATCCTAGACTTGTGAGGGACTATGCTATTGTTATTTATCTTTGTTAAGTTATTTGCCTTATCACTTGCATTTTTGGAAGATGGAAAAGGTATTTGTGAAAACTTGATTCTTCAAAGATAGAATTGATTTTAACTTTGTAATGTTTGCATTGAAATCTTGCTTCCATATTTTTGTTTGATTGTTTTAGAATCTAAAATCTTGAGGACAAGATTTGATGTAAGTGTGGGGGTGTGATGACTCCCCATTTTTAATTAGTTTTGACATATATTTTTCAAGCTTATTAAACTCGGACCGGACCGGCCGGACCGGCTCGGAACTCGCCGACTCGGGCATCAGGCCGGTCCGGTTGAGCCCCTAACTCGGGGTAGCAGAGACTCGGTCGTGAATCGTTTGACTCGGGGTAACTCGGCACCAACTCGGTTGACTCGCCGAGTTGGGCAAGCACCCGGGTTGGCTTGGCTAAACAACGATGAAGAGAAAACGACCAGACAAGTGAAGAGGAGAAGAAGAAGACAAGAAAAACGTGGGAGGCAACTGATGAAATGAACATGACCAGAGATATAGAAGATGTGCGAGACTAAACAAGAAAACAGAAACAAACCAAGAACTTTAAAAGAGAGACCTGGGAACAATTTCTCTACTCGTAGGAAAAGTCGATGGAGAGTGTGAAGGTTGCTAAAGAGGAAGGCTATTGCAACTCTTGAATCTCAGATCTAAAATGAGTTATGAAGCGTGTACTCGGTGAAAGAAAGAGAGAGAACGTTTGAGTGATAGGAGAATAAAAGATGAAGATGAGAGGCTTCTTTGAAACAAAACATCTCGAAGTCCGTCTCGAAGTCCGTGAGAAAAGCATGACTCCATATATCCAATGGACAAAAGCATGAAAAGAACAAGCTTCCACAACACGCATTCACCACACAAGTGCACATCACTATACGGTGGGAAACTTATTTTGTTTTAAACAAAATTTAAATTTATATTTAACTTTGTTGTGAATTGACATTCCTAGAGTGGGTTTTTTCAACGTTATAGCCGAGTTTATTAGTAAAATAAATTTATTTTAAAAAAAATGATAAATATAAAAAATTTAAATGATTTATTTTGTAATATTAATTTCTCTAAAAAAGTTAACTTGATCTTATAATTAAGATCGGAGGGAGTAGTTCAATACCTAGAAAATAGGGATATGTATTAAACAATTATTTTTTATAATTAAAATATAAATATTGTGATCCATTATAATCAAATTATATTATTTAAATTACTACCGGTCTAACTCCCGAGTCGATTCATGACTGACCCACTAACCCTTAACCCACTACCTCGCCCGGTCTGGACTCCGGTCCGAGTTTAATTACCTTGATATTTTTGATACATTTGGGGAGTCATTGATACAAAAATAGAGGGATTTGTTTAAGATTTTGATAGGATATAAATTGGTACATTATTTAGAGGGTCTCTTAGTAATTAGCTAGATATTAGGTAAAAGAAGAAATAAATTATAAAATTTAGCTTTATAAAAAAAAAGAAAAAAAAAAGAAGAAAAAAAAAGAGGTGTCAGTAGTTTTATTATTATTGTTGTTATTATTATTATTATTAATAATAATATAATCCCTTTTCTTTTCACTGTACCAGTACGCATCACGTGAATTCATTGACAGGAATCAATTTGAATTGAAAGAATCGAAGCCAACGACACCGTTTGGGTTAGGAAGAAAATTGGAGACCTAAAGTAAAGGCAAGAAACGCGTGAAGAAAGGGAGGCCGCAAATACACTGTTCATTGTCTCCTTCACCGAGCTTCGACAGATCCATCCAGAGCGTGAGCGAGGAAGAAGGAGGGAAAGGCGTTGAGCTTCGGTCCATATCTTCACGGGAGGACGAGAGGACTGTGAAGGTAACTGGATCGAGAACCCAAGGCAGCGATTTTCATCTTTAACCGGAGCTGAGACACGACTAAAAGAGGAAAGAAAAAGGGATAAATTAGCAATGATTTACTCTATTTTCTTTGCTCTTTTCATTGTGTTTTGAACTCTAAATTTGTTGCAGCTGCTGGATAATTTTAATTTTAGTATGAGTAGCTAGCTTTTGTATTAGGATTATTTTGAAGTTTTATATGGATTGATGCTTGAACTCTTTCTCTCTTGATAATTGATGATTATTAGGTTGTGGATTTAACTTGAGCTTTATTTTTTTCCTAAGTGGTGGCCAACACTTAGCTTGTTTTCCTAATTAGTGGCTTAAGAGAGCATTAATTAGCAAAGAACTAGGTTGAATTCAAGCTTGTCTTAAAATTCCAAATTGGGATTGAGAGTTTGTTAATGAGATAGAGATATTCATTAACCAAGTTTTGTAAAATTGAAGTGGGATGTTTATAGAGACTAATTAACATAATATGTAGTAAGAAATCATGCATATTAGAGTTAATTAAGGTTTGGATAAGCTTGAGAGAGTTATTCAAATGGATATGACTTCAAACATCAACTTAGTGTTCATTAATTGTCATTAGAGGAAGGTCAATCAAGCATCATGAAATACAAAGTGGATAAGTAATCCTAGACATCTTTTGTTTTGATTTAAAGTTTTAATTTGTTTTTGTGAACTTATTTTCATTTTGGTAACTTTTAAATTTCAAAATACAAAAATTCTCACTCAACCTAATTGATAATATAATTGCGATAATTAATTCACTTTTGCCTTAGTCCCTGTTGGAACGACAACTTTTTCTATACTATTTTTGACGACCCGTGCGCTTGCGGATATGCCAAACCTCGGACAAGTCAAGGCTAAAATTAAGAAATTAAGAGTTTTAAATTAATGACTAAGGTGATATATTCGCTAAGGTTAAATTAGAATGTAGTCAATTTTAGAAATGGAAAAGAAAGTTAGATTAGAGGTATTTGTGGGGAAATCTTGATTTAAATTATAATTATTGTGGTAAAAGATTGAGGAAATAAGGTTAATGATCTCATGTTGATAGATTAACGAAGATAGCTTAATGAATTCAATATGAGGAATGTTCACTTCAGGTTTGAATTCATGCTCTATCACTGGTTTTTAATATTGTGAAGATTAAACTGAAACCATAACTTGTAGGTTGGGGTTTTATAATTTCTGAGGAATTCTGGATTCATAGGAGTATTGGTTCTTTGTTTGGTTATTTTGATGACATCAAGGATAAAGTAGAAGAATTTTGGGGAAATGAATGATTGAAATTTAATTAAATTGGATTAGTTTATTATGTGGAACTGATGATGTTCATAATTGTAGTAGTGTTGGGTTAATTCTCTATTTAGTGAACTAAAGAGAAGATGATCAATTATGGTTTAACTTGATATTAGGAGTTAAGAGATTGATTTTGCCTGATTAGGATTGCTTATAATCATTTTGAAATTTGGCTGACTAATAAGACTTATTAAACTAAGTTGATGGAGTTGATAATGGTGATATGGAGAATGAAGGATGTTTGGGATTTTTTGTATGAGATAGAAGATAGGAATTCATATGAATATGTATATGCTTGTATGTGTGTGTGCATATATGTAATGGTGATTGAATGATTTGGCAATTGATATTAAATTAAGACTATAAGTGGAATATATATTGAAATTGGAAGGATTAATAAGAAAAGATTATTTATAATGGACATTTTAATTTTAAAGGGGTTAAGATAATTATAATAAACTGTAATCTTTCACTAATACAAAGAATTGGGTAGTATTAATTACATTAGGACTATGAGAGACGTTAAATATAAATATATAAGTATAAATATTAATTTATTTTTATTATACACATGTGGTATAGGCTTTAATAGTAGTTTAAGAGTCATCAAGATAATGGAAAGGAAAGGAACCGATTCAGGATAATGATTCGATATCCAGGTAGCAGTTTATTTCATTATCATTAAAAAGAATTGCATATATAATTTTGTATATCTGTTGCATTTAAAATGGTATGTCTTTTATTCCTCATGTTGGAATACTCCATGCTTAGGTGGTTCGCTACCCCTTTGCCAAATCAGTTAGTTATAACGGGATAGTTATAACAAGAAGTCCTGCAGGTAGAACCTCCACTAGTTAAAGAGGATATCGTTATCAGTAGTTGGTAAATGCAAATCGCATACAGAATAATAGGATAAAGATTATCATTATATGTGCAGATTTATAAAATGTATACATGTTTTTACATGCATGAATACCATAGCTAATGAGATAAACTGCGGTAAATTGCTGTTTCATAAAAGCTGGTAGATGGTAAGATGATTGAGATAAGGCAGGAAGGCTAAACGAAGATGAGACGATGAGAATAAGAAGATGGTTTGAGAAGTTGAATATTTTAGTAGGGTTATTTATATATGATATAAAATTAAATTATCAAGTTAATAGTGGAAAACATAGAAATGGAAATGTATATATGTATAAAAAAAATACTATAAATAGGGGATAAATACCCTAAGAAGGTTAAGTTACTTTTAATTGTTTTATGAACCACTCTACTTTAGACAAAGTTCTAAATTGTTTAATTTGTCCGAAAAGCCCATTTCAACATAAAGAAAATTAGTTTCATGTTTGAAAAGAAAATGTTTTAAATTTTTCATATTTTGGGCTTTTGATACTGAAGAGTGGTTGTAATTCAATTAAAAACACTATAATATAGTAGAAAATTTTAAGTGTTACACATAGCAAACCAAATTGACACATGGAAAAATCAGATATTAGTTGTTGCTGCTGCGACCAGACATATGAGCATCTTTAGAAGTTGATTTCACCTTCTTCTTCTCAGATCTGTTGGATGAATTAGAATCAAGTGATTGCAGGCATATCCATAACCGAAATAGAGAGCCACAAGTTTAAGGAATCTATATTTTTCCATATACTTCTTGAAATTTCCCAGCAATAATCATATTGATCCACATATCTAATGATGTCATCTTCACTTAACTCTCTTATTAGTCCACATGTTCACATAATTCAAGTCATAATGGATGGTTTTATTCTTAATTTTAAATTTCATTTCCAATAATTAATCATTACTCATCATATATCTCTACTTTTGGGAAGATATTCTTTTGAAATTTGAAAGTTTTTTAAAATTGAACAATGATTAAAATACATAAATAAATGTATTGAAATTATTTTTTTTGAACTGAAATGTATTGAAGTTATTTAAAACATATAAATTAAATAATGTTTTCATACAAGTCATTAAATCAATGACATAAATCAAATGCATTAACCATATTTTTATGGAGAAATTTTATTTCTGTGTATTACATTATTTTCCTATATCCTATCTAAATTAAATACATTAAATGTATAACATTTTAACAATCACTAATTGTATTTTTGTATAAAAAATAATAACTTAATCCATCACAAAGTCACCTAAATTAACCAATCACAAAATCACCTAAAAAGTTCATTCTTTGGTAAAAAAAAGTCAATTCGTTCATTTTATGAATCAGATGTCCATTAACACAAAATCACCTAAATTAATCCTTTCAATTCATAAATTCAAACAGATATTTAGTGATTAATGACAATTTTTTCTAACCACACCATATACGTCTTCCACAATAAAGTCACCAATTCAGTAGTGTTTCATCAATCATGAGTTATATTATCATTACAGGGTATTGTTTTTTCCTTTTTAATGGTAGGTTGGGAATGAACGAAACTCTACAATCATACTCACAAATCTTAACATGCCCTTAAATAATTATGGATTGTATAACCGAACGGTCAGATAAATGTTAAACTTATTATGCTTTCTGTTTTTTTTGGTTAAAACTTATTATGTTCTCAATATTAATGTTGATGTGAAATTTACAAGGTAATCAAACCCGGACCGGCTGCTAGACCAGTCGAATTAGTGAGTCAAGGGTCAGTGGGTTAGATCGTAATCAACTCGGAGTCTGACCCGGTAATAATTAAAATAACATAATTTAATTAAAATAGATTTTAAAAAGTTACATTTCAATTAGAAAAAATATTTTTAATAACTAACCATGTTTTATAATATATTTAACAAATTTCTCTTTTATTTCAAACTTTTGTCCCTTCCCTTTTTTCTTCTCTGGTCACGTGAGTTGAGATAGCTTGCAATCACATATCACAAGGCAAATGCACGTATCACGAAGCAGCGGTACAAGGCTGACAAGCCACCATACTTTAGGCTTAGGCTTTTGACTCTTCCTCCCAAAGATCAACACGCCATCAACAAGCCTCTCTCACAAGGGCTTCTTATTTCTTCTTTCTTCTACCATAGTTCAACCGAGATCCAAAATCCATGGCTTCTTCAACGAGCGTTGAAGGCAAGAAGGAAGTAGCAATGTCCATGTTTCAAAAAAAGTATGACTTTGAGTTTCATACATCATCATTTTACTACTGTTCTCCTCTGTGTCTTGTTTATCTCTGCATGTCTTCTTCTTCATCTCTCATCCTCCGTCTCTTTATCATCTTGTTGATCAGATCTGGAAGAAAAATATCTAGCTCGGTTGACTCACCCTACTCGGTGAGTCACCCGAGTTAGTTCGGGTCACCCCCCGAGTCAGACGGGTGAAGCCGAGTCAGGGAACCCCCGAGCTAGTGACTCGACCGGACCGGCAAGGTGACCGGGTCGCCGGGTTCCGAGTCAACTCGGCCGGTCCGGTCCGAGTTTAATCACCTTGGAAATTTATTCTTTTGTTAGAATTTATAAATATTCTTAAATTTCAAGATTTGTTGCCATGGGAGACGCATATTCACTCGACATGTCATCAGCCACATCACCGGTCAACTCTACCATTAAAAGCATTAAGTCCATAATCAGTTTTATTTCATTTGAAATTCAAATTCCACACATATTAATTTGACTTTGGGTAATTAATGATATATAAGGTTGAATCTTATATCTATGATTATTATGATTAACTTTGAATTCCAATTATAATTAATTGCTTTAATAGAATTTTTACAAATCTTGTATTTAAGTTTTTTATTTTTTTATTAATATTACCCAAACTAATTTGTTAACCAAGTCAACTCATTCTTCCAACCACATCTCTACATAAACTTGCAAAATAAAAATTGGCTTTCAGTTCCTATATATTATTTCAAAACGGAGGAGTAACTATGGCAAATAAGTTTAATCTATGTTGCCCAAAAACAAGGCGTAGGTGAGGATTAGCGTGGCTTCATAACTTGAGTTCTCCTCTGCATAATTAGAGGTGGAAACATGTTAGGCCCTTAACAGGGGCCTTAGGCTTGAATTATTTCAAGCCTGTCCAGGTTCAGGCTTAATAGGCCATAGGCCCAGGCTTTTTTTAAAGCCTATTAGGACTAATAGACCGGCATATGCATGTTATATTTTAAAAAAATATTTTAGTAACATTACATTTGTACCCTTAATTTGAAATAAAATTACGCATTTATGTATCTAGGTTTTTTTCCACTCGCTCTCAGTGGCACCTCCATTCTTTTCACTGACTCTCAATGTTTTCCTTTCTCTTGTTGGTTGTATCAGACTATTAGTTTTATTGCTTTGTTTTTCCTTTGTGTTTTAAAATCCTGTTGCTTTTGCATCGGATTTGTGTTCTTACATTGTTGCTGTGTATCATACCATTATTTATCATAATAGGCCTTTTAACAGGCTTCAGGCCAGGCTCAGGCCTAAAGAAAAGGCCTATTACATGCTTCAGGTCAGGCTCAGGCCTAAAGAAAAGGCCTATTACATGCTTCAGGTCAGGCTCAGGCAAATCAATTATACAACAGGTCAGGCCTCAGGCCTAACTAGGCCTGGTCTATTTCCACCCCTATTCACAATTGAATGGATTCAAATTATTGCACTCCCGTTCCCCTAAATTGAGTACACCTTTTTTTGTCTAAGTAAATTGATTACACTTCATTTTCTTTATCTCTTTTTTTTATATTAACTGGCAATCAACACATTTTCTGAATTCTATTACCAGATATCCGAGCAACCGACTACTCAATTTTCAGGGTTCATGGTTTCCCCTCCTGACACAAGTGTCTCATTTAGGACTCAAACTCGAGACTTCAAGAGATCTAGCGGGCCTTATACCGCTAGATCAACTCAATCTCTAAATTGAGTACACCTCAATTCCTTTATTTCTCTCGATCCCTCTTTATTTTCTAAATTTAACAGCATTTATTTTGAATTTGACCTATTCATTCTGTGGCTTGAGTTTGTGTAGATATAATAATATTTTGGCAACTATCTTAGGCTTCCATTCCAGTGAATTCTGATGACAAACACATCCTCTTTGCAAATGGAAAATACCACAACCTAAGGGACTGCTTGTTTACATATCTGAAAACAATTTTTTTTAAAAAATAAAACAATCTAAAAATCTATTTTCAATTAATTGTTTTTTTCAAGAAAACAAAAACCTTTTTAAACAAAAAACATTTTTAAGGTGTGTTTTTGTGTTTGCTTTTGGTTTTAGAAAATAAGAAAACTCTTTTTTCTCTGCTTGAAGGCTTGAGTCTACCATACACCCATCATCCACACTATATCATATCGATGGTGATAATTGCCGTGACATCATTAACGTCTCCAATGGCGGCTGAGACTTTATTGACGGCAATGACAACCATGATGTCTCCAATGAGGACAACTTCCCCTACGTGACTGACAATGACAACTGCCTCTACATCATTGATGAAAATCCCCGCGATAATATCGACACCATCGATGTTACCATGGTTGTTGTCACATGATCACTAGTGGTAATTTTTTATCTAAGTTGACGCTAAAAAATTACAAATAACTATTTCAAACAATTTTCTATATTTTTTGTTGTCAAATATAATTTTTCAGAATGAATAAAATGAAGCATAAAAGATAAAGAAAGAAAATAGTCTCACAATTTTTCTAAAAACAAAACACGTTAACCAAATTTGATTAGATTAAATATGTTAGTTAAATTAGTTAAAATCACATTATACTACCAAAATACCAAACCACCTATCCCGCCCTACCTCCCTTACCTGTTTATTATTATTGAGGAATATCATTAGTGATAAGTAGGAGAAATGTTCTTCAAATCAACCAAGTATAAGAAAAATGACCAAAACCAATGAATGGGACACCAAAACTATGAATTATCGGAAACTCAATCAGTAATTATTTGAATAAATTTGGGAAAAATAAGAAGAAATTATTTTGAATGTGTACAAGGACAATTTGGTACCTCAAGATTTGTAAACCCCATGTCTAACTTCATGAGTGAGTCTGGAATATTGATATGTTGGGAAAAGACTGATATGCCCTTAACTTAAATTCAATAAAGACACAAGGAAAGAAGCACATCAGTTTCGTCCATCCCTCTCTCTCAGTATTTCTCCCTTCTCTCCGAAACAATGGAAAATTCTAAGGTCTTCTTCAACTTGACCATCAGCGATCAACTTGCCGGATGAATCGACATGGGACTTTTCGCCGATTGCACCCCCAGGACCACCGATAACTTTCATGCTCTCTGCATAGGTGAGAAAGGAAATGGCCAAGGTAGCAAACCACTTCATTACAAGGATTTCTCTTTCCATCGTGTGATCCCTCAATTCCTGTGCCAGGGAGGTGATTTCACCAGCGGAGATGGCACTGATGGTGAGTCCATTTGTGGTGTCAATTTTGAGGACGAGAACTTCTTCAACAAGCACAGTGGTCCTAGAGTCATTTCCATGGCTAATGCTAGCCCTTGAACTAATTGATCCTAGTTCTGCATCTGCACGGCAATGACTAAGTGGCTTGATGGCAAGCACGTGGTGTTTGGATAGGTCGTGCAGGGCATGGGTGTGGTGAAGAATATCGAAAAGGTTGGATCTCGTTCTAGCAAGACCTCAAAGCCGATGGTGATTGCTAACTGCGGTCAACTTTAGTCAACTATGACCTTGCCATATGATGGTCCTGATATGAATCACTTATGATGTGTTTTCTTTTCTTCTTCTTTTTCGTGTCTTTGAGTTTTTCCTTATCTTTAACCATGGGTATTTTAGTATTTTAAGGTTTAAGGTTGTGGTTACCTTGAAGGTACTCCGGATTGTATGAAACGTTTTACCTTTTTCGTAAAAATTGGTATGGATGGTATTGTAAATGAACTACTTGTAAAGCAAAAGCTATATAGTTGTAACTTCCCTCTCAGATTCATCTTTCAATATGCTTAAGTTATAAATTCTAAATGTCAACATCTGGTTTCCCTCTCAAGCTCATATTGCAAAGAAAAAGTTATTTGTTGATAGTGATCCCATATGGTTTCCCACTAAGATAATTGGTTGTAAATTGTAGTTCTTAATTTGGACATCACTATGATAAAGTTATAAATTCAAATTTTATTTTAATGTCTTTCAGAAAAAATATAATTTTCTAAGTATTAATACAGTAATTCATTCAACATTCACAACTATATAATGCATGTTGTTATGTTTGATCATCTTAGAACATTGGCAAGCCAAATCCTGTCACATTTTATTTTCTTAGTACCATTGGTGTATTATAAAAAAAATCTAGTGATATAGTACATAATTGTACGCCTTTTTTTTTGCTAGCAAAAAAAAAAAAGAATTATACGCCTTTTAAGGACACCTCAGATTTTTCAGAACACACCAATCTTCTAGGTTCTCCCTTTAATGTATAACATGGGATTTACAAATCTTGATATACGGAAGTGTTCGGTTACGGCTGTCCATACAGTCCTGGTGCCGGTGATCCCGTCCCGGTCCCGACCTTTCGGGACCGGGAATTTCCCGTCCCGGGAGATCCAGGAAAAAAATCCTGCGACCGGGACCGGGATCTGGGCAAGGCCCCTGGATCCCGGTCCCGATCCCGGACTTGTTATATATATTTTTTAAATGGAGGCCCAATATAGCCTTCTTTAAAAAAAAAAAAACCAACTAATCCCCTTAGGCCCAGCTTTCTGGCCCAATCTCCCACAATCCCTAGCTACACGTCCCAATCCCTCTGACCACTTGAGCTCACTCCGCGCACCTTCTCCTTCCCAGTTCCCAGTTCTGCGGCGCACATGGACAGCGGACAAAGCGAGGTGAACCTCTTCTTTCCAGTCTTCACAGACTGATTTTTGGCTACTGATTATTTGGACATAAATGAAATTGTGAAGTGAGAACAAATTAAAGGAAGGGTGTCAAATCATTAGCACTCAAAGCGTACGTACGTTTTCTTTTATGTGGACTACAACATCTTATCTTTTTTCTTTTTTTTCCCGTTTTTTAACTTATCCTTTGTTAAAACCAATTTTTGGCATTTTTCACTTTTTCGTTGGTGGTTTGTTTTGGCTGTGGCTGGTAGCTTGAAACAAGTATCTTGTCACCAATTAATGCTGGTGGTTTCTCATTCCCTTCTATTTCTTTGCCCATGATTTTTACACACTCACACATATATTTGAACTTCTTGTCAAGAACTTATGTCTCTCTGTTTTTTTTTTAATTTTTTGCAAACTTATGTCTCTCTCTTTCTTTTTTTTTTAATTTCCGGGAATTCCCGGTCCCGGTGGGACCAGGAATTCCCGGGAGCGGGAGCGGGACCGGGATTGAAATTCAATCCCTCAATCCCGGCCCCATTCCTGGAACGGGAACCGGGAAGGCCTATTTCCGGTCCCGATCCCGGTTTTGGACACCCCCACGGTTACATATTCAAAGAGATTTTTTGGTATTTTTCCCTAAAAGAAATGTGAATAAAAAAAATAAATACAAAATAAAGCAACCCGTGCAATGCAATTCAAATATAAATAATTGATTCAATAATATTTTATCCATATAATTGAACGGGCATTATTGACAATTGAAGGTAAAAATAAAAATAAGTTTTTAATAAATAATTTATAAAGACCACACACATATATATAGCATAAATATTTATTTCATATGGAAAACATAAATATATAATCAATACAATGTTTACAATTAATATTTCATGCAATAGTGGTTAATTGATTTTTATCATAAGTTAACCATCACGCATCAACATTGATTAAACATTAATCATATTTAGTTTATGGAAACGCTTACGTTATAATTAATATAAATAATTGATTCACTAATATTTTTTTTTTGCTGCCCGATTCAATAATATTTTATCCATATAATTGAACAAGCATTAATTTTGGTGATTTATGGGATTAATAGATTTTTTTTTTTTAAAAAAAAACCTAACCACATCCACAAGAATGTGCATTATTGTAGGGCATTGGTTAATGGAACAAATTCCTCCAAGAGAGAAGAGGGTTCTTACGTTAATATACTTCGTCATGTCATTTATTGTCTCATCCAATTATAAGCAATTACGTAGGATATAACTTGGATAACAATTAGCTATTAGATAAATTTATTTTTTTTAACTTCTAAAATTAAGAAAACACATAATAAATTTTTTTAAATGATCTTTTAATGTAGGTTCAAATTATAATATCCACGTCCTATCTTATATGTTTACTTGTGATTGGGGGACCACAAATAAACAGGGGAATCTGGTTCATCCAATCCAATAATTTCTAATTTCTGATATTAAGGTTTTTGTGAATCATGCTTACCTGAGTTATTCTCTGGGCTCACGGCCCATATATATATATATATAAAATAGCAACGCTGAACTAAACCCTTGTTTGGGTTTCTGATATTTTGCCCCTCAAAGGCTCAAATTCCGCCCGCCTGCAACGCCAACATTGCCTTGGTCCGCACTCCGCAGCATAGCTCTCTGATGCTCAGCTTCCTTTCTTCTCTGTAAATCTTTGTTAGCACTTAGCACCCACAAGTTCCCTTCATTTCACTCCAAAAACTACACAGTAGTACTTGCTTCGTTGTAAGGACAACAAACTCGCCCAGAGCACCTTCTTTGCTTTTTCTCCACAAGAAGAACCATTATGATTTCCTCCGTTTCTTGGATCCCCAAGGGGGCTTTAAAGTCCCAACCCGTTATGGCCGACCCTCCTTCCAAGGAGGAAATCGATGAGTTGATTAACAGCGTTAATTTGGAGAGAAGGTAATGCCTTTTCTCAATCTCTTCATCGATTTCTGTTTGTGCTTTAGTGATTACTGGCTTCAATTCAATGATTGCAAATGTTAATGCCCGTTGTTCTGTCTGTTTTCATTATGTTTTTTTTTTCCTTCTGTATTTCATTCGTTAGACTTTCAGTATTTTGGTTGTATGTTTTTCTTGTCGACAATGGGATAATACCAAATTGTGAAAACTTAGAATTCAGAATATTTTGTTTATCCAGTCCTCATTTTCAAGTTTCATTCTTACGTTTTTTACTGTTTGGAGAAGAAAAAAAGAATTCTATCAAGCAAAGAAAAGCTTGTGATCGGTTTTCAAGTCAAAATTATTCAATGCAAATGGTTCTACCGAGGAAACCATCTTTTAAAATATATTATACCTTGCTTAATTTTTAGTTTGACGAGACTTTGAGCTTCTTACGGACAGATGAAACAGGTGGAATTGGAATCCTTTCAATTCGATTGAATTAATGGTGAAGTGCACAATTAGGAAAGCTTCTAAGTTGAAACAAAGTGTATGCATCATTTATTTTCTCTCTTCCCCACCCTTTCAAATGCCCTCAATTTAATTTGATAATCAATTGGAGAAGACACTTAGTTCGAGCCTATCGTTGAACTCTTCTATCTTCCGAACAACTTATTCCTGCTTCTCTCCTCGTGGTATCTTTCTTTATTTGAGTGGCACTTATTTACTTAGGGGATCCAAATCGATCAGGGGTGTGCAATCCCATCCGCAAAATTCCCGAAATTTCACTTATCATAAAGAGATATTTTTAGATGGTGAAGAATCCATTTGTTTGTACAGTCTTAGTAGCTTGGAATATGTATATCTCGTATAAATTGCATAGGAACATACTTGCATTGAAATGTAAAATATTAGATGTGGTGTATAACCTGATGTGTATATAGAAGTTGTGTCTTGACGTTTGGTTTTTGGATGAAGAAGTTAATCGTCACATATTACAACTTCCAAATTAAAATCCTTTTAATTTATATAGCGGAGACAGTGAGAACGAAGGTAATGATGAAGATGTGGATGTTGGTTCTAACGCACGGGATGATGAAGTTGCCCAAGCATTATCTGTAGCAGATGCGCTTGGAAAGACATCGGAAGAAAAATTTGACGATATAACTGTCGGCTTAAGGGAGCTTGACATGGAAAACTATGATGAAGAGGATGAAGGTATGCTGAACTGATTTTGTTAGATTATTACAGCGCTGATATGAGACGCTCTTTTATTTTAGGCATATGACAAGTAATGGAGTTGCAATGTCTAAGGATAATTTGAAAGAGAAAGCATTGTTCTTTCTTCTGTGTCTGATCCTTTTGGATGTTATCTTGAACACAACACATAGTGTACCTATTATTCCTTGAATGAGTTGTATCTTCTGCTGAATACAGGAGTTGAGCTGTTTAGTTCGGGGATTGGTGATCTTTATTATCCAAGTAATGAACTGGACCCATATATCATAGATCAAAATGTAAGTCAAGAATACTTTAGAGCATTGCTTTCTAGATTTCATCACTTGTCATTCGTTATTCTCAAACATCACTGCACTTCACATGATTCAGGATGATGACTCAGAAGATTTGGAAGACATGACAATTAATCCAACGGACTCCGTAATTGTTTGTGCATGTAATGAGGATGATGTGAATCGACTTGAGGTGCAATAAATGCTGGCCATGAAATCATCTACTCTTTCATCTCCCATCTTCTTTATCAGATAGTGGATAAGTGGAGCACTTAAGTGCCATTTCTATCTTTGCTGGCAGGTTTGGATACTTGAGGACACTAACTCTAGTGAGATGAACATGTATGTTCGCAATGAGATCACAATTTCAGCATTTCCACTCTGCACAGCTTGGTCAGATTTCCACCTTAAAGGGGAAGAAAGAGGTGAGGCCTATACTCATTTTAATTGATTCTTATGGCATGCATATTGGTGCTTATCAAATCCACTTTTGTGGAGCAAATGGTCTTTTCTTTCCCTTCTGCCATGAAAATGAAAAGGAACTCTCCTAATTATTAAGGACCTCTTTGTGTACGGGGCAAAGGAGAGGGTTAAATGGGAAAGGTTAGCAAACTCTTATTATGATGCTAGAATTTCTAATTAGAATTCTCTTCATTCATCTCCTTTTTAGGGTAAGAGACTGTTATTAGGACCTGGTGAGTATGCTGGAAGTATTTTAAAGAAATGGGAATAGAAATATGAATGGGAATGGACTTTAAAAGTGTTTTTGGTATGTCAGTGAAAATTAAATGGAATCCTAATTTAATTTTTGTTTGATCTGTGTATTAAATTGATGGGATTGAAGTGCCAAAATGGCCCTAATTTAAAAAAAGAAAAGAAAAAATCTATATGATATATAGATTATGAAAAGAACAACCCAAAACAGAAAACAAAGAAATGAATGAAATTAATCGAAGCCACTTTAGATCATTAATTTTTTTTTCAACAATCAGGACTTTTTTATTTATATGTTTGCATTACCTGAACTCACCACTATGTGTATCAATTTAAGCTCAAAAGTTTGACTTCGATATAACTTACTTTATATTAATAATAATTACAATATATTCACAGGGAGCTTCATTGCTGTTGGCACAATGGACCCTTCCATAGAAATTTGGGACCTTGATGTTGTAAGGAGATTGTGCTCATAAATTCATTCACTTTACTAAAACTTGCAGGTAACTTTTCAGAATCTCATGGGAGTTTCTTTTGTTTTCAGGTTGATGAAATTGAGCCATGTACGGTTTTAGGTGGCATGAAAAAGAGAAAAGGGAAGAAGAAGGTTTGTTTCAAATTTCTAAAGCATATTCTCAATCACCATGCAATTTTATTAACCGCCATGGTTCTCCAAAATGTAACATGGCATTATAATTTACTAATAGAATCAGATATATATTGGAAATTTAGACAGAAAAAAATGCTCATATGTGGGAATACATCCAAATATGGAAACTATTTGGTGATTGATAGTTGAGCAATGCTAGCTCTGATAACAGAATCTTTTTTTTAATGAAAGTCTGTAATCCATTAACTCAAAAAAGGGATATAGCCAAAATGCCAGACAGAAAGCCTAGCCTCCCTCGTCAATTTCCACTTCTTGATGGAGAGGTGATGGTTGATCAAAGCTACCAAAATTATTGTTCAGACTATGAGAGAGCTAAATAATTAGTTGTGGTAGTGTCTTCTCTAAACACATGATTAATCAAAACCTACCCTTCTATGGAGAAGAAACCTAACATTATCTGTAGCATCTCTAAAAAGATGGTCTCCATCACACCCCTAAGTTATCCAATTAGTATCTTCCGATCTTTTTTATAAGAGCTTGATAACTAAATTACATGGTTTAAGAAAACAGTTAAAATTAGTTAAAAGTAATAAGTATGTAAGAAATGAACTTTTTTCCCAAGTATGGCCTCATTTATAAAGGAGCAAGTAAGAGAGAGAAATAGAGCAATAATGAGAAAAGTATAAAAGAAAATGTAGTACGGGAAAAGGATTGGGAGAGAGAATAGAATTAATTAGGGGTGAAAATGATAAAAACACATTAAATGCCCAGACAACTCCTAATAGGCTCTTGTAAATAGGACCAAGGCAATTCAAATTTTGGGCTCTTATATACAGGAGCAAAGGAAATAGCTTCTATATTGTCAGAAATAAAAGTTACTTTCCTATATCTTTTGTTCCAAGACAGTTAAGGCCATGTATGAGCCAAATCATTTTTGCAATTGCTGAAGGAACTATAGTTTGGTTGCAGCTATATCCATAGATCCATTTGTTATTACTCTCTTGAATGGCTCCTCCACATCCACTTCTACCAGTTGAGTGGTGACCCATCCACTTCAAGCTTGGTGAAACCTTTTCAATTGATATCTCCACATTTCCTTGAGAACAATTGCAATTATTGAAATAGCAATTGTATAAGAGGTAGGGAGCCAAGCAAGCTCTGAACAAGCTAGAATGAGCATTTAGGTGGTCATTCATATCTATTGTTCCAAAGAGTCCGTTACACTTGGGCGCCCAAATGTCCTAGCATATATTTCCAAAAAAAAGTAGGCCACTGGAACTTTACAGCTAAGACCCGCTTCATCTTGCAAATTCCATTTGACCCAATCTTCTCCTTGGAGGGAAGCAAAAGTATTCTACAAAGAGTTGAATTCCATCTATACTTGTTGTTCATACAATCTCTTAAAAGGTGCATAGAATCTTTCTCTTAAGCACAGGTGAAAGGGCAATTTGCCGACACTTCACTCACTAAGCTGTGTAGTATGTGCTCTGTTACGTGAGAATAGCCTCACGAAGGATTTGTTGGTGCTTTTGAACTGTATGCAAGAACCTGTGGGTAGTAGTATTATTAGATGCGAATCAAAATGTTCCTGTATTTTGATGAAGGCGGTTCTTTAAGTGCAGACATCTCTCAAATGTTCTTGTATTTTGATGAAGTTTGTCTTATTTAGTTTAGGGGTTATACATGTCCCAACCAAGTAAATGAGTTCTTGAGCATTAGATAAAGACCTCATTGAATTAGTATTTTCTTTAATCCCTTTATATGTGAATTATAATTTGGCCATTTGCGATATTAAACATCAGATTTCAATTCTGAGTGAGCATATTTCTCTGATTCTGTAAATTTTTCCTTTTTGGTGGCAGAAACCTGACAAATACAGGGACGGCAGCCACACTAACTCAGTACTTTCTCTCGCTTGGAATGCGGAGTACAAGTTTGTAAATTTAAAAATGAATTCCGCCTTTGTTCTTTGTCTGGATTTCTTCTTATAAAAGATTTCGATCCTTCCCCCTTCTCACCCTGTTGCCCAAAATGATACAGGAATGTACTTGCAAGTGCTAGTGCTGACAATCAAGTGAAGATCTGGGATGTGGATGCTGGCAAGTGTGAAATTACGATGGAGCATCACTCTGACAAGGCAAGAGCTTTGAACTGAAACGGACTTGGCTCATTCTCTTTGCTCATTTTATATTTATAATTTAGAGTTTTCACCTTCTCTGTAATCACATGTAGAACAATTTAAATTGTAGAATAATGGGTGATTGTGCTGATATTTAACTCACAATTTTTAGACAAATCCTCTTTCAACATCTTCAGAGTCATATGATTTCTTGAATATGTGGGGGTATAGTAGTTAATGAGGCTTTCCTGGGGCTTTGATCGTTAAATTCTACATTGTTATGGAGGAAAAATCTTTCTTATTTGCATCTATTCTCCATGAATCGCTATATCAATATTTAATGTATTTTTCCATGACTTAGATGATCTGTGTAAATAACCTTTCTGGTGTCTTCTGAATTCACTCTGGTTCGACTATCCTGTCAGGTTCAAGCAGTTGCTTGGAATCATCATGCGCCACGAGTTCTTCTTAGTGGGTCTTTCGATCATACTGTGGTCATGGTAATGTTCCGATATCTTAAGTTACTTCTATTGTCTGCTGATCATACATGGAAATTTTATCGTGTCCTGGTTGTATATTCATGTGTGAAGAGAGAATGAATGTTTGGAAAGTCATGCCTAAATGTGGACATTATGAACATGGCTAAGTTTTGTGGCAGTCTTCTGTATTGCTGCGATTTGGTGTATCTTGTCTGCTAGGAGTGCTTGGGCTTGTTAAGGAGAATTCAGTGATCTGAATATTTTATGAGAAATGGCTATTTCTCTTGCTTTTCCCTGGAGTTCTTGTCATGGTTTTCATATGTTAGTTCATGTGTCAGATATGAAAATTGATTGAGCAGCATTATTATTTAACATTATTCGTTTTTTTTTTAATTTCTGCTTTTCTAATCTCTTGGAAAGCTGTTTTATCTTTCCTGTAATTCTGATTCGAAATAGAAGTTCTTTACTTATGTAAAATGAACAAGTTTTTCTTTCGAGTATGATTATCAAAATTCTGTTTTGGATCATGGGATTGTACAATTCTGTGATTCTATATGCCCTCGTAAAATTCAAATGGTAATGCTTTAGGATTTTGACTTGTAAGTGTTGCTAAGATTGTGATTATATGGGATACTATGGATCCAAGGAGATCTATGTTTTGCTGAATTTCTCGTGAATAGACAGTAATAGGAAGCCCTGCTCAAATTAACACATCTTGTCGAAGTTTTTGCAAAATATACATATAATCTGTATCTCTATTTTTGAAGTCACAACATGGTCTGCATATCTCTCTCTCAGTCATGTTCTCCTGCTCATATCTTTCCATTTCGACATTTCCTTGCTTTGATTGTTTTGTGTAGGAGAAGCTAGAATGAATTGAATTGGAATGACTGGCTTTCTATTTCCTTATGAAATTAGAATTAATGTTAATTTGAAATTCCAAGGATTAATCAAAGATCAAACCTTGATCTTCATTGTTATGTGCAATTGTGTATCATGTATTTAGTTAAACCATAGCTGTCTTTATCATATTTTTTAATTTTTATTTAAATCCTATCCTTTAATGTTCCTCAATTATGTCATTTTGTGAAACTTGATTTCATGCACTTATCCCTTATTTTCACTATAAAATGGTGGTCATAAGCCTGGTCCTTGATCAAAAATGATGTTTTCGATGCTGTTACACTTTGCAGAAGGATGGAAGGATTCCGACACATTCTGGTTTTAAGTGGTCAGTTTCAGCTGATGTAGAGAGCTTGGCTTGGGATCCACATGCTGAGCACTCGTTTGTGGTTTGTTCTTTCTTATTCAATACTTTTATTTTACTTACTGCACTGGTTTATGTATTTCTTATTTTCTTATATGACTGTTTCTACTAAATAAGTAAATAGAAAAGATGGTTGATTTATTCGAATTGATGGACTTTGATTTTACTATTTTTGGGTCCATTGCTTTCCAAAAAATAAAAAATTGAGTAATCCTCGCCTAAAATTTCATGTTAGGTGAGTCTGGAAGATGGTATGGTCAAGGGTTTCGATGTTCGTGCTGCCCAGTCCAATTCAACGTCTGAACCAACTTCTGTTTTTACTCTTCATGCTCATGATAAAGCTGCCACCTCAATATGCTATAATCCGTTGGCATCTAATGTATGTTTCTTCAACTCCTTGATCAGATTACTTTGTTCTTGAACACTCTAGTCTGACTATGCTCTCTTTGACATGGCTTGCAGCTAATTGCAACTGCATCCACAGATAAATCGGTAACTGTGAAGTCATTTTATTAACATGCTGCACCCTGCATCCTGCATCTTGTATATTGGATCTTTATATGACTTGCTACTATTTTATTTAATAGGTTAAACTTTGGGATTTGTCAAACCAACCATCTTGTATAGCATCTCATACTCCTAAAGTAGTAAGTTCTTTTGTTTCACCATCTCGACTCCAACCTTCATATTACCATGCCTCTGAATGGCATAATCTTTTTGAAGTTAAGACCAATAGCTCAAGCAATACTGATATTGGCATAAATACGAGGCATGACAATATATGAGCCATTCAAATGCATTTTTGGTGTTGTGTCTTATCTGATGTGCAAGTACTGGATATATTGATCAGGATATGGATGCATTATGAGGGATTGTGCTTCTTGGCTCTGACTATTCTTTTTATGTTGGTCTTTGTTAGGGAGCTATCTTCTCTATTTCTTTCTCAAAGGACAATCCTTTCTTGTTGGCTATAGGAGGCGCCAAGGATAAATTGAAAGTGAGTGTATAAAGACTTCTGTACTGTGGCTTGTTTTCTTGATAATCATGTGAGGGAAATGGAGGGAAGGGGAAATTTTAACGAATTCTATTTGAAAAAATATAGAAGTGGGGCTAAAAGCTTTTAATTAAATTTTCTTACTATTTTATCTTACATCATTGTTTTAAAACTTTATAACCCCACTTTTCCAATTTTCTTAAATTGAACTTGTTAAAATTTCCTCTCCCCTCACCTGCCTTTCCTTTGTACCAAACAGACCATTAGTGAGGACAACTGATATACTTGAAAATTTGCAGGTCTGGGATACCTTACTAGCTGCTGGTGTCTCTCAAAGATTTGGGGCCTTCAACAAGAATAAACCTCAAACTGGGTCTTGATCATGGATGAGTCAGTCGCATCTTCCTTCCTTCTTCCCTCTTTGCAACATGTTGCATGTACAAAAGAATTTTGAAACTTGCTGCAGATTATTTAAATCGTTTGCAGTATCTCCTTTTGTGGGGAATTTATTTATCGTTTATTTTTTCCATATGATGTTAAGAGCGGATGTTGCTGTGATATGCCTGTTGGAAGCCTCTTCATTGTTGTATTTTGTGTCGTGACCTGTTCTGTTGAGGCGCTTGTATTGAGCATATTATTGTTTGAAAATCTTGCTTCCATGATGGGATTTTGGGGATTTTTTTTCCTCCAATTGAAAATGAGGAATGATAATATGATGCTTTGTTTCCCGAAGCTTGATGCATTTAGCAACTATGGGTTTCAGATGCTTCTGTTGTGGAAAATGGTGGTGGATTCTGGATTATTCTTGTAACTTATATTGCACGTCTTGTTACAAAACAACACTTTGCACCAATTTTCATTTTTTAAAAACTAAAAGAATGAGCTACGGAATATGATTTAATTACAAGAGTATGCAGAAAGGATGCTCTAAAGGTTGCAGCTGACATTCGAAATTCAAACAAATTATATGCTGTGTGATACAAGGGAAAAATTTCATTTAAGTCACCTTGAAGCAACTTTACATCAAACGACCCCTAAAGATTTCAAAAATTTCACTGCACCCCATAAGTTTAAATGAAATTAATTTTTATGGTGGAAATGACAGTAATGCCCTCATTTATTTTTCTATTTTAAAAGGCTAGCTGTCATAGCAGTTCTGGTCACAGCCGTCAGCCATCACTATGACGGTCGTTGCTAGAGCTCCGGCTGGCCAAGGGAGGTTATAAACCCATGACCCCTTGACATGCCAAAAGGAATGTTACCACCAAGCAATTCAATGCTTTGATTTTATAATACAAATAACAATTTATGTATCAAACCAAATACAAGTGTAAAATTGAGCCATAAATGCAAGTGTTCTTGCATTTATGAAAGCTGTAAGTCCCTTTATGTTTCTTGTTAATTACACCTAATTCTAGTCATAAATCATTTTATTCCACTTGTTCTTGTATACTTGGACATTTACATTTATGGAAGTTGTAAAGTCCCTTATTTTCCTTGTAAATTGGTTAAATTTTTAGTCGTAAATCCTTTTAATTGCTCATACATACTTATGCACTTACATTAATGAGAGTTTTAAATCCTCCTATGCTGATGGTTAATTTTTTTAAAATTATGCTGATGGTTAATGGCCAAATGTTAGTTGTTAATCCCTTATCCTGCTTCAGTTAAAAAAAAAAAAAAAAAAATCCCTTATCCTGCTTCTTTGTACAGACATGGACACTTACATTTATGGGAGTTGTAAATTACTTTATGTATCTTGTAATCAGCTCAGTTTTATTTGAATATCAGTTTTCTTTCTTCTTAATTGCATAATTTTTGTTGTAATTCCACTTGTTCTTTCCCTCATGTTACTTGTAAATAATTCAATTTTAGTTGTAAATCATGATTTTTTTTTAATACATAAATCATGATAGTGGTAAAATTCCTTTTGGTGTGCCAAGGGATCATGGGTTTAAACTTTAAACCCCCTCTTGCCCACCGTTGTTCAAAATAAATTATCTAGTTCCAGCTTGGCCGTTAGAGCTAGAGCTTAGACGATGGATGTCATAGTGTAGGTCGAAGATCTGGCGGTCCTCCACCTGGCGGTCCTCCACCGGAGCTCCGGTAATAGTTGGCTCTTTTAAATAATGAGGGCATCATTGTCATTTCAACCATAAAAATAATTTCATTTTAGCCTTTTGGGGTGCAGTGAAGTTTTTGAAATTTTGGGGACGTTTTACATGAAAATTTCCCCACAACTTGATTACACTTATATGACTTATCTTTTTTCATCCTAAAAATACTACAATTCAATTGTACGAAAATATATTATGTGGGGTTTTTTTGAGTGATTGGCTTGTCACATGCCATGCCATTACAAATTCGACTAACTTTGTTTATTTTAACAGCAGACGACTCAGAAAAGATTCATCACAATTTATCACAAGGAAAAGAAAAGATCAAGTTAATTAAACTCATATCGGATTGGTGGAGTTAACTTAGAACTTGGCGGATGGAACAGTCGGCTTGTTTGATTGAGGCTCCAATTGAAGGAGATGGCCCAAGATGACTTAGCATGACTTGGGATAACTTGGTCTTAATTCGGTAGACTTGTCGAGTTGGCGACTCGCCCAAGTTGATTTTTTTAAACTTTCTGGAGAATGGGTAGACAATGAGAGAAATGGAAAGAGAGAGACCAAGGTGGTGACCAGCAAATGAAGGTGGACATTGCTGGCAATTTTCTCCAATGCCTCTTTCTCTATGGAAAAACAATTATCCAAGGATGCTTCTACTACTTTTTCTTTCCAATCTTCTAATTATAATTATTTAACTATCTAGAACTTCTTATTGCTTTATCCTTTTTAATTAATGATAACTGTCTTTTATTCAAGAAAAAGGGGTAGGGGTATACCTTGAAATTTATAACAAAAAATAGAAAAGCTTTCTAAAAACGTGACGATCAGAAAGAGTAATATCATTGCCCTATGTGTAATGCCAGAGCTTGTCAACATCGTTCTTGTAATGCAAGAACTTGCATATTGAACTGACGAAAGACAAAACATCAACCATAAAAATACACCAAACTGTAAACAAACCACGAGTAGCATAAGCCTGACAAAGACATCCATGACATTACCTATGATTACCGATGGACAAAGATCATCATTCCTCAGGAGTCATGAGCTTTTTTGGTTGAAAACTCGTGAAACCTCAACGAAGATTCAACGTCAAGAGCTTCCCACACGCAACCGTAAGAGTTCCTCATTTGAAAGCTTATCTCCCCTTGGGACACGACCATTGGGAAAATAACTCGTTGAAAGGGAGTTTCTACCCATTTAATGCTGTAATTCGCTTATACGAAGTAGCTTCTCCGTTGTGGTCAGTGGAGGAGCAATGAATGATCTAACTTTGGAGAGTATGATACTTGTTGGAAGCCTCTTCATTTGTAGTATTCTTTTTATCGTGACCATTTTTTTTTTCTGAAGCGATTGACTTTTTCTTTAGCTTAAAAGAAGCTTATCATTTGAAAATCTTGCTTCCATGATGGTGTTATATGTTTCACCCATGATGAGTTTTGGGATTTTTCTCCCACCGAAAATGGTTTGATAACTGATAACTGAAATGCATTGCCTAATTTTCGTCACAATCTTTTTGTCATTAAAATACGGCCCTTAAATACACATGGATTAAGAAGCTATGGGTTTCAGCTCCTTCTACTCTAGTGTGGGAAGTGTTGGATTAAGAATTATCCACAATTGGAGGACAAAAATAGAAAACAATATCATGTCAAAATTGGGATAAACTTGTACCCATAGATCAAAGATATTCAGCTATATCAAATACTATCATGTCCAAGAGAACAGACAGATATAATAAATATATTGTACTGGAATCTTATCATCCGCATCATTGATAAACAAAAATGATACATTTGATTCATACTTTAAGCCTTAAAGACATACTAGACAAAATTAAGTGACTACCATTAAATCCAAAAATAAAAATCAGTATTGCCAGAATCACTCTTCCATGGGACGATTTTCCTCTGCTTGCTGTTGGGAAACTTGGACTTTGATCTTTGGTAATGTGAGAGATTGATCCTGTTGAAGCACAGATGGAGCCTTGACCAAATTGATGCCCTGTTCCAACTCCCTTGCAGCCTCCTTGAGCAGCTTAGCCTTGTTGCCTTTCATTCTAAAAGAAAATCCAAAGACAGTCAGCAAAAGAAAAAGCTTTCTGAGGCACATAATATAAATAACAGTGAATCAAGCACTTGCCTATTCTTGTGGTGTCTCTCCTCCCTGCTAACTCTGATCTTATCAATCTTTGGAATAGCCTTGAGGACATCTCCCGCAAGATTCCTATCATATCTTTCAGGTCTGTTTCGCTTTCTCTCAAACTCGAAGGTCGAATCCTAAGGAAACAAATGTTAGTACTGAAGTTTCTAGGAACTAGGAGACATGATATGCCAACAAGATAGTAGGGAAAGCATGTTGCTTTTACCTGTGTCATATCCTTTCCATGCAATCTTCGATATGCTTTGGTCCATTTTACTTTTCGAGGATTTCTCTTCATTTTAAAGTTCTTATGGCATTTAGATCTACAAAATCGAAAAATCTGCAAAGAGAGAAGCAGTCATAAGTCAGCAAGTCAATGCCCAACCACATGTGCAATGTAGAATTCGTCTGTGATGGCACCCAAAATTATTACTCCTGGGCATTTTTCGTCTCTTTCTTCAGGAAAAACTTCTGGTCAATTAGCTACTTCATTGAAACAAAGACTCAACCATCATTTTCGCTCCATATGACATGAGTGATCAACATAGCTGATCCAACCATAAGGCATAAAGCTAAAGTGTCTTTTGCATTACAAAGAGAAACAATAAGACAACCGGCCCTGCTATTCAGTGAGGAGCCAGGGACACACAAGCACCAGAAGTAAACTCATACTTCTCAAAGCTGAGAGGATTACAAATTTATTAAGGTGGCCAGTTTCAAATAAGCATCTACATTCAACTGATCCAACAACACTAGTCTATTCAAATCAATACTATCAATACCCTTAACATAAATGGACCACCACATATATAAGATAGACATCCAAAATGCTATCAAGGGAATGCAACAATTATACCTTTGCATCATTACGAACAAACTGAATTCCGTGTCCAGGGTATATGGTGGAAGAGCAAAACCAGCATTTCTCCAATCTCATCGTGCCCCAAGACTAGAGCCTAAAACACAAGAATAATAAACTAAAAGAAAAGTAAAGAGAAAAAATATTACCACAAATTGTTATCAGCAACAATAACCACTATGAGTGGTAAAGAGGGGCCAGGCTGGGAACAAGTTCCCGCAGCCTGATAAGCAAGGCCGGTCGAACCAGTTCCAATAAAAGTTAATTGGAATAGGAAGGGTGGCTTGCAGGTTTTTTTTAACTATTTCTCGCAATAAAAATGCACCCTATTCTTTAAAATGCATGAACCAAAAATATGTCGAAAAATGCAATTAGAGACTGATCCAAAAATCTGTAACCTTATTAAAAACAAGGTGATTGATTTGCCTCCTTAACCCAAGATAATCAACATTACACAAAGTACTAGTATTAGGCAGAAAAAGACACACTAGAGATTATGCATCAAAATTGATATTGAATTATGTAGTGTTTCAGAATTTCAACAGCATCACACTAAAAGGGGAGCCACATCATATTCAAATTACTTCGTGTGTGTGATTTTCAGCAACAACCTTCAAAATCATTTTGCATAATTAGAATTAGAATAGAAGCAGCTCACAAAAGCATGGTGTTTAGATAAATCGGAGGGCAAAACATGTTAGGAATTGCAGTCAAGGTAAAAGAAAGAGTTGAAAAAGAAGAAGTAAGATATATGCTTAAGCGACCCATGGCAAAGAAAAAGAAGACAATAGGAGATGACATCGGAAAATTACCTCTTCCTTTTCGCCGACGATCTTCGACGGCCGAGGAGAGGAGAGGAAAGCTAGGGCTTCCACTCAACGTTGCGCTCTTCCACTAAACGCAGCGTTGCGTACGGTGTCCAAATGGCAAGTGTGTGTGAGTGTGTATGTATGTGTGTGTGTGTGTATATATATATATCTAAGTTAATTTGAATAGAATTAATAATGTCAATTTAGTATAACACATAATTGGTCTAACGGTTTAAGGCACCAGATCTTTTGAGGTTTCAAAAAATGTGTTGATTGCCAGTCTTGGAAGTTTTCTCATATGAGTTATGAGTGTCTGAAAGTTTTTGAAGAGGTAATGTTACCCTGAAAGTTAAAAAAATGGGCAATGTTGCCCTCCGTTAACTCACCTAACAGCCAACGTTTGGTTGACCAGATTAATCAAAGGTGGCGCACAAATGTGGTGTCCACTTCATCCTTTTTTTAAAATAAAAAAATTATTGTCTAATTTAATAATATTAATTAGGATTTTAGTACTAAAATTATTGTTGTCTTTTCTTTTTGTGGAAAAAACTTCTTGTTCTCAATTTATATTTTTTATTTGTGTATATCACTATATTATATATTGATTTATATGTTAATAATTTTTTTGAAAATTAAAAATATAAATTCTTTTAAGTAATTTATTGTGGTTTCCTACTCTCTTCGAATTATCAACGGGTTATCCCATAATTCCTATGAAATATAATTAATTGATAAAGTGGGTAAAATTGTTACAAATAAAATGCATACATTTTTAATAGTTAACTAATAAAGTAGGTAAAATTTCTGAGATGTATACCTTAACAAGTTATATTTATCAAATTTATAATACATTTTTAAACACAATAATTATATCTCAAATATAATTGTATTCAAATTTAGATTTGAACTATTTGGCTTTTATCATCTTATTTTAATATAATTAGTTATTATAAGATAAAAACTATATCTTGTTTTAAGATCCAAATTAGAAATTTTCTTAATTTATATATGTTATTAAATTGTGAAATCCCTAAAATACCTGCCCTTGCCAACAAAACCCTTCCACCTTCCACCTTACCCATTCACCATATAGACTACCGGTCGCCAACCCACCACAGTCATCAGCCACCAGCCATAACAAGATCACACAATCTTCCAACTTCACACATATTTCAACAAATTCAACCGTTAATACAATAATAAAAACAAGAGACAAAGAAGTAGCAAATATGGGTTTGATCTTCAGATCTGGATTTAACGCAAAGATGGCGGCAAGAAGGGTTGGGAAGAGGCTGCGCATGACGGTTTGAGGATGAAAATGGGGAACGAGTCGGACATCGAAGAGGGAGGAATTGCACATCAAATAAGAGGAAGCTGCCGCCGCAGTCGTTGGAGCATCCTCAAAGCACATTGCTGTTGCCGTCTGAGCTCTCTTGAAGCATCTTGCCGTGTCGTTTCGATCTCTCTCCTTTCTTTTTTGTGATTCCATAGTATCATCAAGATCAATACCTCAAGCACGATCTCCCCCCAGATCTATCGAAGAGTGGTCATCAACCAATGAGAGAGAGAGAGAGGTTATCATCTCACCAACAAAGAAAACTAAGGGCGACAAAGATTGTGCTGATGGAGCTCCACAATGATGAATTTTTAGGTCTCAAGGAGGAGAGGTATGAGAAGGGGATGGAGCACCAATCAAGCCTGGAAAGAGGGAAGAGGATAAAAGTATTTTTTTTATTTTTTCATATTAAAAGATTATGACATGGAAAAAAAAATGATGATATGGACGCCACATGAATGTGCTAGCTTTGGATAATCTAGTCAACCAAACGTTGACAGTTAGGTAAGTAAATGGAGGGGCAACATTGCCCCATTTTTTTAACTTCCGAGGTAAAAATGCCTTTTAACCCTTCCCAAATATATATAGAACCTATGTGAGGGAGGTAAGCTTATCAATCTGTGTGTAAGAGAGAATAATGTATTTTTTTAAAAAAATACTCTAATCATTTTTCTAATCTTTTACCTACCTGTTGATGGACCATCAATTTGAGTAATTTTGAAAAATATTGGCCAAAATTAGAATAGATTTTATGTTTTTATTTGAGATCAATATCAACTCTTTAAATAGATACGATAATAAAATATGTGGGAGTAAAATACAAGTCTATCTCGTTGAAATTTACTCTATAATTTTAAATTTAAATACTTTCCATAAAAATGAAAAAAATTTAGAATTGAAAAATATGAAAAAAAAATACTAATAAAAAAATAAGGAAACCTTAGCTGCCTGCATGATTAATTTGATTGGAACAATAGATAAAATATATATTCCAAACAAACCTTAGTTGAGTTTATGTGAGCACCCTTTCTCTCAACTCTTACCTAAGAATGAGGGGAGAGAAATGATGGTTGGCAATACTAAAATTTCTAGTTAAAATAAATACTCCCTCCTGTCCTAATTATAAGACCACTTTGACTTTTTTGACTTTTTTTCTAGTCCAAAAAAAGTAGTTTTAGTCCAAAAAAAATCTTTTTTCCTCAAAACTAATTTATTTTACTTATAAACTAACATATAATCTAATTACATGTGACATATGTTATAATTTAGTGGTCTAATTTGCTTCCTTAACTTCCACAAAAAAAAAGTCAAAGTGGTCTTATATTTAGGACCGGAGGGAGTATCATTTATCAATTGTGGTAAATCATAATTATTGTAAATGATAGCGAGTTAGTTAGATCCAGATTCTTGGGAACGAATTAGTTGAGAATATCTAGGGAATATCTTTTTTATATTTCAAATAAGCTTGTTTCTAGGAAGATTGTTACCAAGCTTGATTCTAGGGAGATTGTTACCTATCTCTTCTGCCTTGTACTTCTATTAATTCAGCTCTTACTACTAAATAATATATCGGACTATTCAAAACTAGATTTGCTCCATATGGTTTGAGAGCCTAATGATTTGACCCTGATCTCTCTTCGTTTTTTGCCGAATCTAATGTTGCTCAGTCTAAGTTGAACCCATGAGACACGTTTTTCACAACGATGTACTTGTCATTTGATGGGCTCTCTAGTTCCGACTCCCATACTGCTGAGGGTTCTCTTGGGTTGACTGTTGGCATAGATGGGTCCTCTCATCTCATTGTCTCTGAAAAACTCACAAAACAATTACCGTGAGTGTCGTTAAAGAGGCATAGGAGATTTTGATCTTGTAATTTCAAGGATCTTGTAATATTATATTACGATAGGACATTAATTCCCCACATATGAGTATATTACGATAGGACGGTAATTCCTCACGTATGAGTATCTTACGATGGGACAGTCATTCCCTACGTATGTGTATGTTAAACTTGGCGGTCATTCCCCACATATGAGTATCTTACAGTGGGACAGTTATTCCCCATGTATGAGGCTATAAATAGCAAGAGACGCAAGAAACAAATACTTAGTTTTAAAGCAACGCAGTGATTGAAGGCCAAAATTGTAAATGGCTTGTGGACCCTTTGAAGCAAGGGGATCTGTTAAGTTTTATTGTGATAATAAAGCGGCTTTGAAACAAGGAGGAGGTAAGTATGCAAGTAAAATCGCCTATGAAGTTTTATTGTGATAATAAAGTAGCAATGACTATGGCGCTTAATCCTATTTAACTTAGCAGAATGAAGCATGTTGACATGGGCAGACACTTCAGAAGAGGGGGTTATATGCCTATCTTATGTTCCAACTAAGCATCTGTTAGCCGATGTCCTAACAAAAGGGATTGCTCAATATTTGTTTGAATATTTTATTAGCACGTTGGATATGATTAATATCTATGAGTCAACTTGCGGGGGTGTGTGGTAAATTACAATTCTTGTAAATGATAGAGAGTTAGTTATATCCATATTCTTGGGAATTGGTTGAAAACATCTAGGAAATATCTTTTATTGAATTTCAAATAAGCTTATTTCTAGGAAGATTGTTACCTATCTCTCCTACCTTGTGCTTCTATTAATTCGGCTCTTGCTATTAAATAATATATTGGACTATTCAGAATCAGATTTGCTCCACATCTTTAAATTAATACTTTGTCATAATTGTATACACATACTGTTAATTCTTTTTTTTAAAAAAAGAGAAAACTTATGCCATAGTGAGCTAATCAATGAATGAAAAATATATTATTCATATTTAAATTAATTTCAATTTAATATATCTGTGACTATCATAGGCTTCCTTGCAAAGTTTGGCATCAAAGCCTGCACAGGTTGGAATATTAATTCTATGTCAAAAATAAACCTAAGGACGGATTCTCTTTGGGAGGAAGGGAATGATATTTCTCATATCTATTGGTGTGGATTAATTTTGGTCAGGTGGTTCACATTGTCGAACAAGACTAGTGAGCATATGTTGCCTCTGCTACCAACTTCCTAAGGTTTGATATCAGACCATGCATTGGTTCGAATCTTGCTTCTTAATTACTAATTCTGAATTTAGAAATGGTTATTCATGTGTCGCATAGAGGTAATTGTATCTACTTATTATATCCTTTAGTTTCTCCTTACTCTTTCTAATATAATCTTATATGTCATTTTTACTTTAATTAATGATGGCATTATTTTATTTGTTTTTATATGAATCAGAAAAATGCCCACCATAGCTTGGAGCATATTCTTGCTGATTTCATATTTGGTGGCTGTTTGAGTGACTTACCTTACTTATAACTCAGAAATCAATACTTATGTACTCAATCCAAATGATTACTTTATGATATTTGCATCCAATGTTTTCTGGTGTAGCTTTGAAAAATGCAGCTGCAATTGAAATTGTCGAATCTATTTAAATAATGGTGCGAGCGAGCAGTAAGCTTCGAATGACTATAATTGGTTGTGTGTACATGGTATAACTTTAGTATAATATGTTATTTTGTCGTCTTGTTTATGTAGAAAAACAACAATAGCTAAATTTTTAGTGATAAAAGTAGTAAAGAAAAAAGAATGGACTTTGGAAGGTTTAGAAAGGCACCTCTAGACCCGAACAATGTCAAGCCCACAATGACATTTATGTCATCGTGTTGTGGATTGACTGTGATGCGGCTTCCAATAGCATACTCTCCTCATATATTTCTATTGTGTATTTGATTTAACCTTATTATAGAGGCTAATCAAAATTTAAAATACTCAGATTAATTTCTATAGTGAAGTGGAGTCAACCTTAGGTCATTTTCAAACTAATAGATGTCAAACAAATTAAGAAAAATTTGAAAGAAGAGATTGGTTGTAGCATCTAATGAACCTAATATTTGTTTTTGTGTTTTTTATTTATGAAACAATGAAATAGTGGAGGAATGAAGGATGAATTAATTAGAAATGAAAGTGAATAGATGAATACGACTTCTTTAGATTACTCACTTTACTTTCATCATACATATTGATATATATATATATATGGAATCTAGCTAAAAAAAATAATGTAATTTGATTGGTTAGATTCAAATGTCAACATTTTTTGGTCAAAAAAATGTCAAAAGTTTATTACAATCATCTAATTAGTATAAATCATAGCGAAGAATAGGATTGAAGCTCTGAAGTATGATAATAGGGAGTGGGAGTATGACCAAGAGAAGATAAAGGAGCTTGGTTCGAGTTTTTATAAGAAGCTTTATGAAGAGACAGAGGAGGCGGTATCTACAGTTAATTTTGGGATGACTTTCCCTCAATTATCTGAGATAGAGAAGAAGTCAATTGGTAGAGAAATAACGCCTCTTGAGGTTAAGCAAGCGCTTTTTGCAATGGGTCCACTGAAAGCTCCAGGGCCTGATGGTCTTAATCCTTTATTTTTCCAGAGTCAATGGGACAGTTTAGGAGAATCTATTTTCTCAAAGGTATGTTTGATGCTTGATAACCAGGAGGAGATTCGGAAGGTGAATGATACTAATATTGTGCTGATCCCGAAAATTGAATTTCCAGAAAATATTCGGGATTTTCGCCCTATTAGCCTTTGTAATGTGATTTATAAGATTTTGTCAAAGGTCTTGGCTACTCGTATTCGAAGGATGATGCCAAAATTTATTTGTCCAAATCAGTGTAGCTTCGTTCCTGGAAGGCAAGGGGTGGATAATATTATTGTAGCCCAAGAGGTTATTCACTCTATGAAGAACAAGAAGGGGAGGAAAGGGTTTATGGCTATTAAGATTGATCTAGAGAAGGCATATGATCGCGTTAATTAGGCTTTTATTGGGGAATGTTTAGAGGAGTTACATATTCCCTTAAATGTAATTAATGTGATTAAGTGGTGTTTTAGCACTGCCGGCATGCAAGTGTTGTGGAATGGAGAAAAATGGAGAGTTTCCTGCCTTCTAGAGGATTGAGACAAGGTGATCCTCTTTCACCTTATTTGTTTGTATTGATTATGGAAAAGTTTGCCCACCTTATCCAAAAAGAGGTGGAGGAGGATAATTGGAGGCCTTTCAGGCTAAGGAAGAATGGGACTTATGTCTCCCATCTGTTTTTTGCCGATGATTTGATTTTATTTGCAGAAGCAAATATGGAGCAAGCTGATATCATTAAAGCTTGTCTAGATGATTTTTGTGTAGCTTCTGGGGAGAAGGTAAATGATGCTAAATCTAGAATTTTCTTCTCTAAAAATGTGAATCATACAAGGGTACATGAGATTAGCCAATTTATGGGTTTTACGCCTTGTGCCGATCTGGGAAAATACCTTGGTGTTCCTTTGCAACATGAAAAGGTTTCGAAAAGGACCTATGAGTATCTTTTGAACATGATGGATGCAAGATTGTCTACTTGGAAGGCTAATTCCCTTTCGAGTGCTGCTAGACATACGCTTGTCCAATATGTTATATCAGCTATCCCTTCGTATACTATGCAATCTGTCCCTTTGCTTGCTTCGACGTGTTCTGATATTGACAAACGTTGTAAGCGCTTTTTGTGGGGAAGCACTAGTACTAGCTCCAAAATTCATTTGGTCTCATGGGACAATGTCTGCTTAAGGAAGCAAGATGGAGGTCTTGGTCTAAGAAAAGCAAAATTGCAGAATAATGCTTTCATGATGAAGTTAGGTTGGAACTTAATTAAGAGAAGAGATGACTTATGGGTTCGTTTAGTAAGGGAAAAATATGGATGTGATTTGGATCTGATGCCTTCAATTAAGAATTCAAGACAAGGATCTCGAGCTTGGCAAGGTATTAAAAATAACTGGGAGAGAGTTAGATCAGGAATTAAATGGCAGCTAGGTAACGGGGCTTCTATTCGATTTTGGAAAGATCAGTGGTTGCAAGACAGAGTCCGTTTAGAAGAGTGTGCTGTCCAGACTATTCCAGAGGAGATTCTGGAGAAAAGAGTGATTGATTTTTTCAAATGTGGTAAGTGGGATTCTAATAGCTTCTCCGACTATTTACCTCAGGCTGTGGTAGAATTGATTGAAGCTCAACCATATAGAGCTGAAGCTGACGACAAGCTGTTTTGGAGCTACACTCCTTCTGGTGAGTTTTCTATGAGGACTGCGTACTTTAGCCAGGTTACACCAGTCCAGATGTCAAGTAGTTGGCCATGGAAGTGATTATGGAATCTTTGCGTTCCCCAACGATGTAAGATGTTCCTGTGGTTGGCATGTAAGGAAAGGTTGCTGACTAATCAATCTCTCATTGCTAGGGGTCTTTCTTCGTCATCGGAATGTATGAAATGCCCTGGAGTTGTTGAGGGGGTGTTACACGTGTTATGTGACTGCAGCAGAGCTTTAGCGGTTTGGATGCATTTTCTTCCTAATATCTATATCTCTGCTTTTTTCAATATAAGGGATGTCAGTAAATGGGTGGCTTGGAATATGAACGTTAAGTTTGATGTTGAGGGGAATCAATGGAGGATGTGGTTTCCTATTATCTGTCATCAGTTATGGGTGGCGCGTAACAACTGGATTTTTAATAATATTGAGACTTCCTTTTTGTCCGTTATTTCAAAGGCCCGAGCATGCATTGGGTGGAGTGGGAGTAGTGCTGCTAAGATTCTGAATCCTAATTCTCCTAGTGATTGTTGGCGAGCACCTGATAGAGGGTATGTCAAGTTAAATGTAGATGGGGCTTGCGTTAACAATGGCAAGAACACAGCTTGTAGTGGTGTACTGAGGGATAGCAGAGGAGTTATTTTAGGTGGTTTTTTGTTCAATATTGGAGAAGGAGACAGTTACATGGCTGAGCAATGGGGAGTCCTTATGGGATTGAAGTGGGCTTAGGACTTTGGTGTTAGGCAGATTGTAATTGAAACAGACTGTCTGGAATTGGTCGAAGCTCTTGATGATGATTTGGAAGATAATTGTGCAAATCCCTCGTTGATGGGGGAAATTCATGCTTTATTGAATAGGTCTTGGGAGGTTCATATCAGGTGGTGTTGGAGAGAGACGAATTCCTTGGCTGATCGATTGGCCAAACATGCGCTAGGATTAGGACTTGGTATCTCAAGCTTTTCCGAAGTTCCAGAGGTGGTTGCTGATATTGCGTCAGAGGAAATGCTGTTATTCAATTGAGTTGTAATTTGTGCTTTCTTTCATAGAAAAAAAGTATTGATATAATCTTGGTTTTAAAGACATAACATTAAATGTCATCAATCAATAAAAATCAATCACATCTTATTGTTGTGTAACAATGATTGTCATCACAATATTCTCAATTCATAATCAAAATCAAGTTAACCTAAATCTAAGTCTATAAAATTGCAGAGGAAAGAGATGAAAATACTACCATTCATGCATAAATTTAGTGAGATTCTCTGGCGAAAAAGATGATAAGCTCCTCATTACCATAACAACTCCATCGAGCTCCATGAATAATTGGCCATACCTAGGAGCGAAGATTCTGAAGAGGATGGATGAGATGGAGAGATATGTAGATGTTGTCCAGAGATGATTGTGGTGGAGGGAAAAGAAAAACGAAAACTAAATCTAAGGCTAGATGGATGATGGATGCGATTCTGAATGGAGATGACGAAGAAGTCAGATTAATAAGTGCTACAAAGTATAATTAGGATTATTATGTAATTGTTAGATAGTTAAATATAAATATTAGGTACATTATGTTATTGGGCTAATCTACTCGTTGGGCTGAGTTTTAGTATGATGATTATATAAAGATAATCACAGGTATTTTGTAATTAGATGAGTTTATAATAAGCCTTGTTGTATAGGCCTACAAAATCAGCTAGATTACTCTCTATATAATAGTGAGACAACCTAGGTTGATTTTCTTATTACCTTGGCAAAATATGAGATTAAATTGCAAAGCTAAACAAATTGAATCCAAGTTCAGTGAAGTGAACTATTCTAATCCTAATCTATGTTTTTTAATATTTCTGTGAAATAGAATGATTGAAAACTGAAAAGTGAATAAGTGAAATATGAAAGAAAATATATCGATGTGGAGGGATTTCCTTTAAGCTTCACCCATACCTTCATTGCCTTGTTAAATTGGAGTTTATCCTTGAATCAATTCATTATCTCTTGTCTAATTAATCGACTAACTAAGCTTTTCAATTGAACAAGGAATAATGAACATTCAAGAACCATTTATATAATTCTAGACCAAGCAATTTGAGCAGTTAACATATCAACTAGACATGCCTTAAAATCTCATTCAAATCAAGTATTCTAATCAACTAGATTAAAGGATTCAAGAAGTAAATTAGACATTATCAATTCAAAGTATAACTAAGATCAATCCAGAAAATTAGACAAATTCATTTTACACACACCAGTACAATCAATTGGAACAAGAAATCCTTGCTCACACTATCTAAATCTAGATGCAACTAGAATCAAGATTAGAAAGCAATTTAGGTGAAGAATAGAATTAAACTCCCTATTGATTCATCGGCTTTGGCTTAGATTTTGGCTCAAAGGAAATCTCAGGAATTTAGCCTCTCATTCCTAGAATTATCGCTCCAATAGACTCCAGTTCATATGAAATCATGATTGAGGCTGAAATAAGCAACAACAATGAAACTAGATGAAAACCAGTGACGAAAGAATGAAGACTGATAGAGAAATTGGAAAGGAGAAGAAAAATGGAATATTAATCGAATGACTCTTCATTTCTCTCATAAACTATACTTATACTTCCAATTATCTTTACCTCTGATTCTCAGCCTCTCTTTTTCCTCCCAATTCCTTCGTCCTTCTTCGTTTTTAGCCCCTTTCCTCCGGTTACTCTCTCCCCAAAGTCACGTGGCCACGCTGGCATTTGTAACAAACTCTTCTGATTCAAATCCTTTTAGTCTCACTTAGTGCTGGCCACAGAACTCCCTCGCATCGTCCTTGCTTCTCCCTTCAGTTCGATCAGTTCCCTCAGGCCTAAAATCTTGAGTTCTTCAGCCAAGTTTCAGCCTTTCACCACCACTTTGCAAGTTTCCCAATTTGCCCCTGAATTAAAAGCAAAAATAACCACAAAATGGAGGACAAGTCTGGCATTATACAATTAATACACGAAAAACACATTTAAACCCAATTTTTTTCTAATTAAGTGCACATTCAAATTGATTATACTATAATGCAAATTTCACCCAATTATATCACTAGTTTTTACCTCAAAATGCACACTTAAATAGGATAAATTTATGAAATATCAGTTTGGTTATTCAATGAGAAGAAGATTATTCAGCGTGAATTTTGGGCAATCAATTTGACATGGTACCAGAGCATAGGTTTGGTTGATAGGTAGAACCCAGATCTCACAACCAATGTTGTCAAAATCATGTGTTTAAGCAAACTTGTGGAAGGGACGTAAACTCGGAAACGTAGAATCGTATTGTAGACTTGTAAGAGTTTACCTCATTTAATAAGTAATTATTCAAACTATATATTCAAAATAAAAAATGATGACAATTTACTTTAAGCATATTTTAAATTCAAATAATTGAAATTAAACCCATTAATATTTAAAATGTATCATACTTAACATAAAAATTTAAAGCCAACAAAATTAAACTCAACAAAGATCATCAAATGATGTATTTTCAACATCTCTATTGTCTTCAAACGCTACACCTTCACCATCATTATCTCCATTAGCATCATCCACATCATCATCATTATTATAGTTTTCTCTAATATCCTTAACATTCAAATCAGCATTTAGGTCAACACCAAATATTGGATTTGCAATATTCTCATCGATTCCTTGAGGTTGAAGACTCTCATCATCCTCTTCCTCCACACCCACTTCATCTATCATTCCTTCAGTTATTCATTCATCATCAGAGTAGATATCATCAAAGTCATAATTTAAAGCTCTACTACTTTTTTTCTTGTCAGCTTCAAATTGCACATGATGAATGCCAAGTCATTCATCTTCTTTTGACGTAAACGATTTCTTTTTTCAATATGAATTTAAAAACAAATTGAAGAAGAAGCCTCATTAATATTCTAACACTTAAGCAAAATTATGTTTATAAAATAATAAGAAAAGAAAGAAAATCTTACCATCTCAAAAGCACTCTAATTACTTTCACAACCAGAAGAGCTGCAACATAAGCTGAGAATATGAATTGCAACTTTTTTAAGTTTTGGGTATCCATCTCCATAAGAATCCTATCATTCTGCTGGTGGCAATTTTTTTCTTAATGCTTGTGCAGTTTCAAGCCCAAACATATCTCTTACATTATGAAAGTCAGCCAATTGGTGATGGATTGTATTAAGTTCATTTTGATCATCGAACATTCTTGACAAACAATCATACAACCCTTGTTTAATCATATAGTGAGGCTTAAAATTAGTGTCATAATGGAAATGTGGATTGAGGTAGTATGCCACTGCATGTAGAGACTTATGGAGTTGAGCTTCCCAACTCTCATCAATAATATTCCATATAAGCTCATAACTATCACAAATTAAAATCAACAAACAAAAAATCATTTAACACATAAGACAAAAATAATTAAGTTATAAAACATGAAATTTGCATAATAAGATAATGACAAAAATTTAATTTAATACTTGCCTTCTTTTAATTCCGTTAAAATTTTGTTTGATCTTTTCCTTTGCACTTTCCATGGCTTCATATATGAATCCCATTACCGGCTTCTCTTCAGAATCAACCAAGCCAAGAACTTTGACAAGAGGAGCAACGGCTTTAAGGCAAACCACAATATTCTTCCACAAATTATTGTCCATAAAACTTCTTGCCACTTCCTTTCCATCTCTAGCAGATGAAAGCCTGATATCCTTTCAATCTTCAGAATGAAACAAATTTACGAGTGATACTTGGTGCTCATTAAGACATGACAAATTTATATATGCAGTGGCAACTCGAGTTGCAGCAGGAGTAATCAAATCCCTTCCATTTGTATATTTTCTCAAGAGGCTAATTAACATTGATCTTGTATAAATATATGTTATGATTCTTCTACCTTTGCTAATGGTTTTTTTGTGCAATATAATTTTTTTTAGAGTCCTTCAACATTAAGTCAATACAATGGGCTGCACATGGAGTCCAATACAAATGTCTCCTTTTCTCCATTAATTTTTGTCCAACTGCTTTATAATTTGCAGCATTATTAGTTACTATTTGCACCACATTTTTCTCTCCCACTTTATTCACAACTTCATCAAGCATCTCAAATACTTTGTCAGCCGTCTTAGAAATATCTGAAGTATCGAGTGAATACAGAAACACCATCCCTTTGGGACTATTCATTAAAAAATTACAAATTGAACGCCTTTTTCTATCAGTCCACCCATTAGACATAATGGAACAACCTATTGTTGTCCATTCACTCTTAAAGTTCTCAAGTATGGCTTGCGTGTTCTTTAGTTCCAAGTTTAAACATTTTTCTCTAATGTCATGATAAGAAAGAGGCTTAAATCCCTGACCAAATCTTCCTATAACTTCACACCTCTTTGTAAACTCAGGTTTTTTTATACAATTAAAAGGAATGGAACTTGTATAAAAAAATCAAGCTACTTGTTGACAAGTGTCTTCCCTCAAGTCTTTCTTAAACATTTGATTAATAGTTGACTGTGTGTTGCCAACTCCTTTGCCAATATTTTTTATATTTCTCAAGAACTTCATCAAGCTTTCTCTGAATTTTGAGACTCAACTTGTGCTTGGACGCCTTAATCACTTCTTCATCGATGTCAATCCTTTGCTTTTTACTTTTAGATGAAGCACATTTCACATCATAAATAAGCTACAATATTGCAGTCTTTATGTCACGCCTTAAAATTCTGCAACGTGACCGACACGAGGTATGGGATGATCTCATCTTGTAAGCCTATCTAGCTAATTATTTTCTTACTTACAAACAGCAAAATTTCTAAATCAATATAATATGGGTTAAAACTAATGATATTCATTTATGGGGATTGTTTATAAATAAAAATTTAATTTACATATTGGACTTTGCAAACAAACTTACAGTCGTCATTAATCAATTACAACCATTTTCATTAGAGGAACTAACACAAAACGATAAACTAGCGTAGCTCTAGCCATGAATAACAAGCGCAACACAATAGCCGCGAACAAGCGCAACCCAAAGGCCACAAATCGCAAGCGCAACCCGAAGGCTACGAATCACAAATGTTTTATGTCTAGCTCCTCTACTAAAGGCATTCACATCCTAAATAAAACCATTTTTCCGAAATAAAGTGAAAAACTTCAGCTAAGTTTAACTTCTCATTTGTTTCCATTTAAACCCAAAAAAATAAGAATACAAGTTTAAATAATTAATTCCCTTTATTATTACTTCAATTGGCAGAGAATCACAACCGCTTTGTAAAATCTGATTTAGTACTTTCAGCCCACAAGGGTTTAGCTCAACTTTTAACGATCAATATATACCTAGAAGCATCAAACAGAGGGGTCCCTTATTAGTTTCAATATTTACAATTTCAAGTCTAAAATCGTTTCTTTAACGTGAGGCTTCATATATAAGCCTATATCTCATATTAATCATCTAGTATTCTCCTATAACATCAACATATAATGATATTCCATTTCTTTAGATAAATAAAATCAAGCACATAATAAACAATTTGCGTAATAAATTGGTTTAAAACATTGAATACCTTCTAACCTCTTTTATAGGACCTCAACAGAACGGATAACAAGCATGGACACAAAGTCCATGAGGGTAAACTAACCAAGCGCAGCTTAGAGCCATGAAGACAAGCGCAATACGAGGCCACGAGACAAGCGCAGGTACAAAACCCACGAATAACAAGGGTGAGAATGAGTCCCACGATTATCAAGCGTGAGTACTGTGCCCACGAATCACAAGCGAGCTCGGGGTTAACCATGGTTCACCAAGGACTAACAGTACTGCTGTTAGTACCCAGCGTTCTGTATTCAGCCCTCTCGAAAACATTTTCAAGCATGCTCGGGGTCAAGTTGTCACCTAGTTTATAAAACAATCTTTTTTTCCCTGAAATTACATAATAAATGTTTCATAGCCAAGGACCCCAGCATGGAGTTCACAAAAATCATTCCAAACAATTCTTTGAAGTGTTTATGTATGAATGTTGCTAATGAATGAAATACTATAAATTAACAATTAACCAAATGTCTATAACAAAATCACTATCTCATTCGATCATTCAAGTCCAAATATATAAATAAACAATGACATAATTTCAATGAACATGTTTTGAGGAAATAGAACTCAAGATTTGATGATTTAATAAAAATATAACATGTAATAAAATATCTCACAATAACAATAGCATCCCATTCGGAAATTACAGCCCAACGCTAACTAAACACAAGCAACAACAATTCTCCCAATTTTTTTAAGCTTTAATCTATACATACATAAACCCACCTCGCCACATTATTAACCTTTCCCTTGATTATATCAAGTTTCAGTTGTCCCATGCTACCAAACAGCCCCAAATAATGGCTTTGCAATAGAAGAGAAGGATAAGAAGGGGTTCATGACACTCCCAACAAACTCAAATTAACCAATTTCTTATATACCATTCAATCATAATTTCAAAACCTTTAGGTATAGTTTACCACATGCGTATTATTTTAAAATCTTAAAGTATCAACAAATAGATAGCACCAAATTTTCATTAACCGAAAGTCATTATACAGAGTTAGGAATTACCAAACAGTAAGTTTAGAAATAACCTCTAGCTTCAAGCATTCAACTCAGACTATATATACAACACCATATAAGAGAATAATCATTATGTCTATTACTTTTAGAGTAACCTTTCTCTACAACGAATGATTAAATCAACTTTTGCAATAAAATTAGCTTTAACACATTTCCTCATAGTTACACAATTAAAAGAAAGCTTAAAATATAAACCACCACACCCACCCACAAAATATATTTGCAGCAATGAAAGAATGAATAAATGAATTACTATCACATCCCAAAAAAATCGTCAACTGACCTCAAATAACTATAACCATCTCAATTCATCGAAACCCTACTTCATTAAGCACATTAATTATTCCACAGCTCCCAAAACTTAATTCCTTCTACAATACATTCACCTATACTTCAAGAGTTTACAATTTAAGCCTATTTACTATTTAACTCAAGTATCATCAATTCCTTAACATAACATTTCATTTATCACCATCAGCCCTCCCAACAATAACAGACGGATCTAGCTTATGCTCAAGTTTGTCCATAAGTCTAAGCAAAGATCTAAATTGCTCCAAATCTTAAAACCTTCAAAAATGCAACCCCATATATATTTCAACCAACTGAACTATCTAGAAACATTATTAGATGCAAATAGGCATATTGAGATCATCAAACCATAAATCAATCCATCATTTTACGCATTGAGTCAAAAATCTGTCATAGGCCAAAATTCATCAAAATATCACCAACAATTAAATTACTCAAATCATTTCCAATTTCTTCATTCCATAATCATCTAATGACTTCATCTAACATATTGGAATCATCAATTTGCCTATACTCAATGCCAAATCCCATTGCTCCACTCAAATCCCAACTTCTTCTAGCTTTAATCAATTAAGAAATCTGTACAGGTTCAAAACCAACTAACCCAAAGCGTTAATCATCAATATTCCACCTCCATGGATCCATCTAAACCTATAATTAATTCCCAAACTGCCAAACTCACATGAATTTTCGGAAAAACCCCACCCCATACAAACTTTAATCACCAAAATTGCCTATAGGTTCCAATCTAACAAAATTTAACCTTCCAAACATTTAGATAGACTCTTAAGAACAATCTAAAGTAGATAAAACTTCTAAGAGACAACCCAATTAAATATCATCTCAAAGCCCCAACAATTTCATCTTGAAATTTAAACCAAATCAGAAAAAAAAAGAGGAATGAAATTGGGGCTATTTACTAGGAATTTGAGGACTTCAAATCAATCCTATATCCACCGAAAATTTGTCCCTCGAACAGCCCCTTCAACCTTCCCTCCATTCCTGTCGACCTCCTCTCTTCCTCTCTTGGTTGGCGTCGAAAAATAGTAGGGAAAAGAGGAGAAAGACACACAACGGCCTTTCCCGCCGGTGATGGTGACGGTAGCGATGGCCTCGCCCTTTCCCTCCCTCTCTCCTAGCGCTCAAAGGTGAAGGAAAGAAGAATATGGAATGGCGGTGATGATTCTGGATGCAGGGAAGGGGAACACGAGAATGGGAAAGGAAATAAGGAGTATATAATAATAACAAAAAAAGAAATAAGTAATAAGGGAAAAGACTAATAGATCCTTAAATCCTCATAATAAGATAGATTTCATTAAGATAAATTTCCCTTTTTATTTTCTAAAAATTTTCACTCTATCAAGCTAATATTTTCCCCCCACCATAATTCCTTATGAGTTTAAAAATAATTTCTCTAACTTCAAGTTTCTCAAATTAAGGGAGAAATTCATGGTATTAAACCCGGACCGGCAACTAGACCGGTCGAGGCAGAGGGTCAGAGGGTCAGTTCAGAACCAGCTCATGAGTCAGCCCGGTGAAAGAATAAAAAATTAAATAAAAAAATCATCTAAGTAACAATAGCTTCCAAAAATCCAAACAATAACTTCACTTAACATCTTGAATCATTAACAAAAAATATCCAAGTATTAATATTGTTTACAAATTCTTTGAAAAAATGAATTATTATATGATATCATACTGTCATCCAATGACACAAAATGGTTAGCAATAAATTAGTACCTAGTGGTGTTAATAACAAATAGTTAAAATAGGATATAAAAAATAAATAACAACATAAAAATATTGGAAAGTTGTCTCCGTAGGTTCCGCTTTTTTTAATTAGTAGGGGTGTTAATAGTATTATTTTGATTTTCCTTTTATTTTATTATTATCCTACAGTGCACCAATCTCACCCATTATCCTATCCTTATCCCTTCCAGATTTCACGCTGCAGCTTTGTCTCCTTTCAAATTTCAATTTAACACGTGGAGGAAGCTTATTTACACATCTCACACCTTGACTTTTAAAGCTTTGTTTAATACGGGAGACCTAATTTCATTCATTCACACTTGACTGAAGACATAGCCAAAGAATAATATTCATCTTCACCATCAATCCTCTTCTTCATCGCACAGAGAGAGGGAGCAGGAGAATCGACGGCACCGTAGGAGTAAAGAACCTTACCCTCATCATCATTAAACCCTACCCTCTCCCAGTCTCCCTTCGAACTGATGCGCCCTCGGCTTCCCATTCTGCTTCGTTCTCCTTCTTCGCCTCCTCCATTCTTCTTCTTCTTCTTCCTTTTGTTAACACCGACTGCAATTTGGGAGTTGGTTTAAAAAAAAGAGAGAACTGGCTGGCTCGCCCAACTCGGCGGGTCAGCCGAGTTCATCCCGAGTTATGCCGGGTTGACCGAGTCAACCCCGGTTCGCTATCTGCCCGGGTTGGATCCTCACTGGGACCGCTCCAAGGTCCGGGTTTGATAACCATGGAGAAATTACACATTTGACAATTTCCAAAATACTTTCATTTTCCCTAAATTTATTAATAAGACTTTCTAACTCCTAATTTAATCCAAGAATTAGCTCTTCAATTGTCATTAATCCTTAGTAAAATATTTGGGATGTTACACTTTACTTCTTGATGAACATTGCAACAAGCCTCAACATCTATTCTAGTGCATGTTAAATGATTTTTGAATCTATAAATGCCTCCAATAACAATTGTTTCACAATAATTACACTTTACTCTTTTGCCATTCCCATCAACATCCATCCCATGTTTCCATCCTATGTCAAATCTATTACTTGGATAGTTTTTTCTTGCAGCAGTTACTTTTTTTCAGTATTTTTCCTTGCACTTGAAGACATCTTCAATTTAATATATTACCTATTTAGTAAGTAGAAAAAAATTTATAAGATTAAAAAATAAAATAGGGGTAACCAACAAAGAACAAGACATCTAATATATTAAGGTTAAAAAAAAGTTTCATCTAAGTATCCAAATTAATTTAATATCTTATGGAAAAAAAAACACACGTCTCCACCTATATTATCTCTTGAACTTGAACAAAATAATATAATAATGAATAGTATATTGACCAAAGAACCATGGAACCCCAAAGAGTGATAAATGAAGCCCTGTCTCTTTTTTTTCCGAGTGAAAGGATTGTGTTAATATAAAAACTGTGAAGGTACATGGAGATAAGACCGAACACTAGGTTCTATATAGAGTACAGACTCGGATTATGCTAGAGTTAGCTACGCTACTATTGTCCTACCCTTTACATGTTACCATGAAAATTGAAAAACTATTAATTGAGTGGAACTATGGCTCTAATTTGGTTTAGGAAGCCTTGTCTTTTTCAAACTTCATTGTCCAAGCAAATGACGCACTGAGAAATACACGTGTACATAGGCTAGAGAATGCCTCATTTCTTTTCTTGTACTGGGATACTCACCATTTGAAAATATCTCTTTTGAATGAATATACATTTCCACTTTCTCCTCCAACATTGTTAACCATGTCATATCTTCATTCAGCATTGAATTGGATCTCATTGACAGGACTAAATACGAATTCTCTAATGGTGTGGAATATCAAGAAAAGTTTTGTAAACTTTTCTGCTATCACCTCACCAGGATACGATGTGGTTACGCACGATGTTCAAGCTTTCCTTAGTCTCTTTTCTAATGTATGTTTTGCAACAACTACAGGTTGCAAATATGTTGCTATGACTAGTTTATTTCCAATGTATGTTTCTTTAAGACCTATGTAAATTTCTTTATTAGTAATGTCATTTTATCTTTGATTAAAAAAAAAGAATATACATTTCCAGTAAAAAAATATTAAAACAATGGAAAGTTGAAAGAAAGGACAACAACACCCCTTACTTCTAATATCAGAGTAGAGTCTACTTCACAATGCTCAAGATGCTTTAGCCTTGCAAGTCCTTCACCAAAACGAACAACAAATTTTTTTTAAAACAATTGAAAAGATATATACAATCTAACACAAATCCTCCTCTCCTATTTTTAAAATAATATAACATATTAACATATATACAAAAGTTCACCTATTTGAAAATGGCAGGAAATATACAAGAGGGGGTGAATTGTGTATCTCTAAAAATTGTAAGAACTTAAAAAAAATCAAATACACAAGGAATTATACTGGATTGGTCCTAACTTTGACCTACATCCAATTCTCTAACCTTAGTTGGGTTCCGCTAGTGAATCAGGATTACGATAGGTTCTTGATTACATTACACCTTAGAGAATTTACTCAGTAAGACCTCTCTATCTCACCAAATTCTCTCCCCCTTACACTTTGTAAGATTACAACCATTTCCTCTAGTATCCCACTATCCCAAGGAAATCACTCAATGATAATGAAAGTATTTACAGAATTACAAAGCTTGCTCACACAATTGAGCTGATAAAATTACAGTTTGAAGATCAACAGAGAGAACTCAGATTATAATTTATTGCAGTAGGATGTTGTAGTTGAATAGCACTTAATTCTCTATCAACCAAGTCTGGGCTTCAAATGCTTTTATATTGTGTTATGAAAATCTGCCCGTTGAGTTTCTGTTATAGCTGTTACTTAATCTTTAGTGAAAGATGATTAATCTGATGGGGTATTGAGATGTAGATGTTCTGTTGATGCATTTACTCCTTCTACTTGGTTAACTTCATCTTCTCTATCTTCATTAATTTCAGAAGGCAAATCCGGTTTCAAACAGCTCAATTTTTGTGTCTATGAGAGTAACGTTAACTTCCCAAAATAGGTCTGACATACTCTACACATAAAAGGCTTAAACATTCAAATCCATCACCCCAGATCGATTATAAATTTCCATTTGATCAGTGCTTCTGTTCTCTGATTGATCACACATAGATCAGGCTTAGATTAGGACCTACATCACTTGAACATGGGATTAGATAAAAGCCACGCCTAATCGATATCCTGATCGATCATGCTTCATTGATCGATTAAGCTTAATTTGTGTTGGCCTTGTTTCAATTAATCCTAGACTTTCATAATCGATCACAGGGCATCACTCAATACTCTCTAATCGATTAAGCAACTATGATCGAATAGGCTAAGATTGGGACTTGAATTACAACTGAGAATTCTTGATCAATCATAGGGAGTCCTGATCGATCATACCCTTTCATTCGATCATACTAAGATTACTAAGTATGGTTTCCCATTAAGCTTCTCTGATCGATTACAGGGCCTCCTGATCGATTAAGCGGCCATACTTATAACTTATACTCGCTCTAACCTTATCCTGATCGATCATAACATTACATTCTTATTCGATTATCTCTTCTTGATCGATTAGGCAATAACTTAGGATTTCTACCAGATTATTCTACATTCATTCAAGTTCAAAGTCCAATCTTTCTTTATGCCTAAGTTATGTTTAGTTATCATCAAAACTTATTATTCTAACACCATTCAGTCCTTTACTTATTAGAAAAACGTAAACCATTTCATTTATTCTCTTTTAAAATCAAATGTTTTACCGGTTCACTCTCCTTTCTTCCTTTGTTTACTATTCTTCTTCCTTTTCTTTCTATCCTCTTCACCAACCAATTCAAACCAGCAACAGCAATGAGATCTTTCTATCTTCTTCTCCAGCCAGTTCGAACAAAAATCAGCAACTATAGTCAAAGGCATAACCTTGAGTGAATAACGAAAAATAAAGGTGTGAACTTGGGAAAGAATAATGGTGAGGCAGCCGCACAAAATCTACATGCTTCAGCTAGGGCAAGTTATATAAGTATTATGTATTTTATTTTCAACTTTATACTTGGTTTTGTTTTTATTTCCATTTTTTAGGGTTTTTAGTCTTTTATTTTCTAACTTTTGCTTTTAAGATTCTGACTCGCTTAACTCATTTTTGAAACGGTGAGTTCACTAAATTTGTATGGTGAACAATTTTATTAGTGAGTTAACTTGATTTCATAAGGTAAAAACGCATACTCATTAAACTCGGCGAGTTGACTCGCGATTTTGACAACCATGCTCACAACCCATTCCAAGAATTAATCGCTCAAGATCCAACTATCCATTCTATTGGGGATATTTTCTTTATCTTTCTGGTTGCTTGACATAATCGCACAAGAATCACCCTATCTACATATCTCACCTCCACGATCTTCTCCTTCTCTGTTTTGATCGAGAAAGAATTAGCTATATATAATATATATACAGGATATATCAACACTGTCAAATCGTTCATCAAAATCACTCCAAGATTTGCCAGTTTTGATCGCAAGAATCACCCCAGCCGCATATTATGTATTTGCGATCTTTTACTTCATTTGATCGAGAAAGAATTGTTTATGCCGCACATCGACACCGTCAAATTCCTCTTTAAAGTTGTTCCAAGGTCTGGCTTGTTTTTTGCAACACACTATTGATTCCAAGATTCAACTTATTCACATCCTAAACTTGTCAGTTCAGATCCAAGACCTGTGGCACGATGATGGAGGGTTCCGATATGAAGGGAACTTCCATCAATTTTCAACATCCATTATTTCTTCACCAGCAAACACTCATGCAATAACTCTTGTATCTTAGTTACTTTTTAGATCACAAAATTACTCGGTTTTGAGTAGAGGCATGAAATTGGCACTATTAGGGAGAAACGAGAAGAGAAACAAGAAGAACACCATGAGGAGCAATGGGATCACAGCAACGTAGTGGTCTTTTCATGGCTCATAAACTTGGTTGAAAAAGACATAGCAAATAGAATGGTATCTTCTTGTAATTCCTGTCTTGTTTGGATGGACTAGAAAAAACATTTTAATGTCGTTGATGGAGCAAGAAGCTTTTCCTTGCATGGGGAAATAAACTCACTAACGCAAAGGACGATGTCTGTTTTTGCATACTACACAAAGCTCAAGGAGCTTTAGGATGAATATGGCATTATTGTGCCAATTCCTAGCTGCAGATGTGCTTCTTTCACGGAATATCAAAAGATTAGATAGGAGCAACACCTTTTTTAGTTTCTTTTAGGCTTAAACGAAGTTTTTTATCACGTTTGAAGCCAAATTCTTCTAATGAAGCCCCTTTCCTCATGTAATCAGGCCTACTGTATGATCACTCAGGAAGACACCCTGACGATAATTGTCTTATGGTCCCCACACTACACAATATGATGGTAATATTAAGGCTTGTAGTGCTAGGAGAGGTCATGGTGGAGATCGAGGAAGGGGACAAGGGCAAAATCAAGAAGAATGCAGTTATTGCTACAAGAAAGGGCATCCAAGGGAATCAAGTTACCATCTCATAGGATTTCTATCAGGCTTCCCTGCTTCGCATTCAAAGAAAGATCATGAAGATCAAATTAGTCCAGTAGTAACTGAACAGAGTGGCAAACCTACTTATAGTAGTCACGAGTCACATGAGAAACAACAAGCCCATTTCTTCACGAACGATGAATATAATCAACTACTAGATATTCTTAAAAGAGGTTCAGATACACAAGAGGTTGCTGTAATTATACATGCGACCACCCAAGGTTTGTTTCCTAATCTTAGTAGTGAATGGATCTTACACTCAGGAGCTAGCTGTCACGTGATGAATAGCATAGCATATTTAGACACATGTAAACCTTTCCTTAGATGCCCCAAAATGGGTTAGGGTGCCAAGTGCACATAGAATCATAATTACTCACATAGGACAGGTTAAAATCACTAAGAATATTTCAATAATAAATGTTTTATATGCTAAAGAATTTTGTTACAACCAAATATCAATAGCTAAACTAACTTTAGATAGTAAATATGTAGCGTCTTTCTTGCTTGATTTTTGCATACTATAGGAAATGTCCATTGGGATGATCAAAGGTGTAACATCCTATTTTTTTTTTAGCTTTTTTGAGTTAGTTGAGAGCATAGAAAAGATATATTATAATTTGTGAAAAAGAAACAAAGAACACATATTATTTCTTATAAGAATAATTGCTCAAAATACACACATCACATAAGAATGGACTAATATTTGATTAGAAAAAAAATTAAATACTAAAAATCATTATTGGGATAACAGAGTTCTATAGTGTTATTAAAAAAATTATTAAACAAAATTATAGATACTAAAGAATTAATTTAAATGATGTAGTCTAGTTATTTCATAAAATCCATCTTGATATTTTCCGTAGTTTATCAAGTTTTTAAAATATGTGTAACTTTTAAAATAAAAGTATCCAAAATTTATTTTCGTAACATGGACAGAAAAATAAAATAAAATCAAAAGACATGAATATTTAGAAGCCCAATTGTGAAAGGCCCTTATGAAAAACCCTACAAAATTCTCCTTATAATCCTTCTCCCCACTTATACCTCACACATATATCGTGGTACTGCATCTCAAGGATGTGCACAGGTGTTCATTCTTCTTTGTTTTCTTCTTCCTCCATCTCTACATATAACCATATCTTATCAAGACTTGCTCCCTTAACTTAACTGTTGTGGCACATCTTCCTTATGTTTTCCATTTCCTTCATCAGTTTATTCTTTGCATACGTGAATGTGTATAGGTACATTTAATACGCACACCTTTTAACTTTTACCTACTGTACGTGAGGCATGTGTGTACACCATATCTATCAAGAGTTTCACATGCTATTTCGTCCTTTGGTGTGTATGTGTGTGTGTATTTAAGTTTTTGTTTTAACCTATCTATTGTTCCATCATTTTGGCCCTTTTAATTTATTACTATTTTTTTATTTATTGTCGCCAATGTAGTCATAACCCATTAAATTGTGAAGAATTAAAAAAATGGGGTGAAGCCTTTTTGTCATATATATATATATTGAAAACCTTTTGCCTCTTAAAGAAAAGTACACACATGTATATGACTCTCTACGTTTGTCATGCTCTTTTCATTACCATCTTACATATGTGTCACAACCTCTTTTCTCTAATTTTTTACATTCAGTAATATATTTTATTTTAAATATGATTCATATCCATGATTTCTCCATATTTTCCTTCTTATACTAAGTCTTTTTATTTTTTTATCATTATTATTTTACTCAATTCAGTTTTGGCAAATATTGGGAATTTTGATTTTCAAAACAATAATATAAAATAACATTTCATTCAATCCATACAAACACACTCCCTCTCTCATATACATACATCAAAATTCACTTGCCTCCTTTTACTCACATTGCAGACCCCATACTGACACACACACATTTATGTATACATATAAATATATATATGGCTAGTATCCTAAGGTAGATTTCATACCTAGAATAGTTATATAGATTTTTTTTACTAATAATGATTTATATGTTCATAGAAATTTGTGTTTGTCACTTTGTAGACTCTTATTGAGGGCTTTAGAGTAGGTTTTTTTAATTATCTATATAGACTATGGAGTAACAGGTAACTCTGAAAAATTCTCTCGTATGCTTGTAAATTGTATGCAATTATATTTTGAATAATTATCACTTAATTTGATTAGGTAAGACTAGATTTAATGTTTATAAATATATTTATATATTGAAGCCTTTATTTAGTTTTATAAAGTTTGAATATTAGTTCAGTTTTTTTAAGCATGCTTGCTTCTTATCAATATTATGTGAAATATAAGCTAGTCTATTCCTTTTCAAGCATGCTTGTGTATGTTGATAGTGTTATACTGTAGCTGAATCTTTTGAAGTATGCTTATATATTTTATAAGTATACTTAGAATTTGAAACTCTATTATGGTATCATGAGTTTGAATGATACACTAGTTTCTGGTGTTTGATATAATTGTCATATCATTTGCATACATGATGATGGGATAGGGTTTAGAGGAGAAATTTGTATGGTGAATTCTTTTACCACCTGGTATGCCATCACTGGTGCACAGTGTATGGCACTTTTCAGGGTCCCTTCTTTCATGTTTTCCTTTGGCCAGGATTACATTGAAGTAGTGGGACATGTGACACCTCCTTTCATTTGTTTTTTTAAGGAGAGGAGCCATAGTCTATGCTTGAGCTCTATACCTTTGGCTGGGTATATCTCAAGATTGGTGAGCTTGGAACGATATAGTTAAATAGATTTATTTCTGTTAGACTATGCGTTAGCCTATGACTCATGTTAGCGAGATAAGGATGGATGGAATATAAGGGAGGTTGCATGATGCATTTATTCATGAGTAAATCATATCTACTTAAAATAATAGTTTTTTTCATGTTTGAATGGAAGTAATATTTGTGTATGTGAAAAACCATGAAGTGTTTTGTAGAACATAACTGTTTGTAGCATAATTGTACACAGTTTGAGAGTGTATGTTAGATGCTTTCAGTAGATTGAGATGTCTATCTCATCCTATTATTAACATTTTCAGGAGAAACATCAAGTAGGAAACAAGGGAAGATATGGGAAGTAGGCTTTAAAGGCTCTGTTGTGCATATTGAGCACATTTATATTGCTTTATATTTAATTGGCATAACACTAGAATTATTTTTACATTATGAAACCCCTTAATTAGTAAAAGATTTACTAAATTATTATGGTATTTTTATTCAGTGTAGACCCTAATTTATTATTTTTGTCTTTTCTGCTTTAATTGGCTTCCTAATAAAATGTCTTCTAGAATTATTATATTATTGTATATCATTTTCTACCATGGCAGTTTGCAGAGTATTAAAAGTTTGGGAGAAAATAAATGTTTTCTAAATAATCATGGTAGACATTTCCTATGTAGTTTTGTTCTTTTCTACCATGGTTAGCTCTTGAGAAAAATTAGATTTATTCTTTTCTACTATGGTAGAATTTTAAACCGGGTCCATTCTTTTTCTACCATAGTAGGTTATATTGATTTGATCAATCTTTCTAATTGGCTATTAATTTTTCTACCATTGTGAATTTTTATTATTTCGTTTTAATTTCTTTATTACCATGGTAGAGTACACAGAAATTTAAATGTGGTTTTGGAAGGGGTGTTTCAAAAGGGGTTGGTACACAATCCAAGATCTTTACTTCTTCGAGACACAACTAGATTCTCCCTTTTCTGATCCTGTCAATATATCTGAGCGTCTGAAATTTTCTACACTTTCTAATTCTATGTAAAAATCTGTGTATGCAAATGTTGTGAGTTACTATGGCATTCTAGATTAGGGCATGCTCCCTTAGATTTAATGAGGCATTTAAATGAAGTAAAAGTTTCTAAGTCTATCAAGAATCATGATAAATGTGAAATATTATTTAAAACAAATTTTTTCGCTTGCCTTTTCCCCTTAGTTCTACCGAATCCATTCACTGTTTTCAATTGCTTCATGGTGATATGTGGGGACCATATAGACACCCACACATCAAGGTTATAAATACTTCCTAACATTGTAGATGACTACTCGAGAGGGACTTGGACTTTTCTTATGCATTTTAAATTTGACACTCCTAGATTCATTAAGACCTTTATTAATTATGCTGAACTTCATTTTTCAACAAAGATTAAAACAATCAAAATAGATAATGGAATTGAGTTTCTGAATCAGAATTCACATGAATTTCTTAATTTTAAAGGCATAATTCATCAAAGGTCTTGTCCATTCACTCCTCAACAAAATGAGGTGGTAGAAAGGAATCATAGGCACCTATTAGATGTAGCTAGAAGCATCATGTCTAATGCCAACATACCAAACAAATTCTGGGGAGAAGCAATTAGAACATCAATCTACTTAATTAATAGAACTCCATCTAGGATCATGAAATGTAGGACACCTTATATATTACTATATAGAAAACCACCTAATTTAGCATATCTCAAAGTGTTTAGTTGTCTTAATGTTTTGGTTTGAATTAGAATAATACTCATAAATTCCATGCCAGGGATGATACTTAAGTATTCATGGGATATCCTACAACCCATAAAGAGTGTTTACTATACAACATCTAAACAAGGTCTCTCATAGTTTCTAGGAATGCTATTTTTATGGAAAACAAATTCCCATTTAGGGATTGTGAGAATACAATTCAAGGGGGAGCTAAGATAGACCACACAGATCCTTTTATCATGAAATTAGATTTGCAACATCTACAAATTAAATAAAGGATGTAACAAACAAAAATATGAATAATTATCATTTAGATAATGAACTTGAAAACCTAGAAGAAATTACACATGACCAAAACTTAGAAACAAATAGATTATTCCCAACCTCCACATTTGGCTGACCACTTAGAACCAAACAGCCATCTACATTGACAAAGGATTATCAATCAATTATTTACCACATAATAATCAAGAATACTAGTAGCCAAAAAGTAACTTGATTGATGAAACTACTTTAATTAACTCTATTTTGATTGATGATCTCACTGCCTCTTATAGATGTTACTTCACTTCTTTAGATAAGGAAATTGAACCAAAAAGTTATTACCAAGCACATAAAGATCCTAGATGGGTACAAGTAATGCAAAGTGAAATTGAAGCTCTTGAGGATAATAAGACATGGAGGATAATAAATCTGTCCAAGGGCAAGAGACCAATAGGTTGCAAGTGGGTTTTTAAGATTAAAAATAAAGCCAATGGTGAAATAGATAAGTTTAAGGCCATATTAGTAGTAAAAAGATATAACCAAAGGGAAGGAATTGATTTTTATGAGACTTTTTTCCAGTTGTGAAAATAGTAACTATAAGAACATTCCTTAAATTGGCAGCAACTAATGGATGGGAAATACATCAAATGGATGTAGACAATGCCTTCTTACAAGGTGATTTGCATGTGGAAGTCTACATGACCATCCCTCAAGGTTTTGAGAACAAATTAGATAGTTTAAAGGTATGCAAGTTAGAAAAATCTCTCTATGGTTTAAAGCAAGCATCTAGGCAATGGAATGAAAAATTTACCCAATCATTGCTTAAAGGGGGTTTTCAACAAAGCAAATATGACTATGAGTTGTTTTATAAAAAAACTGAAAATGGTTTGACATTCTTATTGGCTTATGTGGATGATGTGATGATTACTAAAAGTAGTTTGAAAGACATGTATGATGTTAAATAATTCCTACATTGTGAGTTCAAGATCTTGTCTTGGGACACTTAAATATTTTCTAGGTTTTGAGGTCTTAAGATCCAAGTATGGCATCCTCATCAATCAAAGGAAATATGCTACTAAACTTATAGATCAAACAAGACTTGATGAATCATAAGCAGTAATGACACTTATGGAGCATAATATTAAACTTACAATAGAGGAGACCAAGACAGACCATTATTTGTAAGATGGTGGACCATATAGAAGGCTTGTAGGTAAGCTATTTTATCTTACATTGACTAGACCTAATGTTTCATTTTCGGTGCAAGTGCTAAGCCAGTTTATGCAACAACCCAAGGAGTTTCACATGAAAGTTGTACTTAGACTGGTAAAATATTTGAAAGATAGTCTGGGAAGAGGAGTTTTCATTTTAGTAGAAAATTCATTAATATTAGAGTGTTATTATGGTACAGATCATGCTGTCGATACCAAACGCTTAGTTACCAGATTTCTTGTGAAATTTGGAGTATCTATTATTTGCTGGAAGTCAAAGAAATAGAGTGTGGTCTCAATATGTTCAGCTGAAGCTTAATACAGGGCTATGAGAGTGGATATAGCTAAACTACATGGATTGTAGGATTGATGAAAGAGCTGCATATTAATAATGTTAAGCCAGTAAGGTTGTTTTGTGACAGCAGATCTGCAATTCACATAACTTCGAATCCAATCTTTCATGAACGCACAAATCATATAAAGGTGGATTGCCACTTTGTAAGGAAGAAATTCATGGCTGGGATGATTCAATTTGAACACGTAAAGTCTGAAGAACAATTGACAGATATACTAACTAAAGCACTTGGTGGAGGACAGCATGGTTACATTCTTAACAAGCTAGGAACTTCAGACAGATGAAGTGCAAGCAATTTGGATATTTTCAATTTTGGGAAAATAGATGGCCCTGACAGATCGATTAAAGGCAACATTTGAGATTTAAGGTTATCTTTATTCTTTGAACCCTTGCATATTAGACCAATTTGTTTGAGATCAATTCTAACTTTAGGAAAAGTATGATTTGCATTTTGTTTGAAATATAAGGTTTATGACTTTTGCTATTATGGTTAGTGAGGAAGTGGAGCGTGCTTTAGCAAGATAGGCCCTACCAAGCCTACTGAGAGGTACTTTTTGATGCCTTAATCTTATTATATAGCAATAAATTTTTTAGGTACATTTTCATAATACATGACTTAATTATGGTTGTTTACTAATTTGCATTCCTCCAAAAGACAAGTTTGAAGGGTATGGTTGCCACTTGAAACTGATGGTATCTAAAATTGAAGTTATTCCACTCCATCACTATTTGAATCTTTACATTCATGGATTTATAACATTCCACTTGAAACTGACTATTATTCTATTGGATTTATAGAAGTATGATCCTAGAAGTTTTATGATCAGATATGTTTTGCAATTCACAATTGAATTATTTTCTCAATGATTCATGATATGTTCTGATCTCAATTTGAAATTAGCTTCCAATTATATTTGATATTTTAATAGTGCATACATGTTATTTGGTCTTTACCTTGCCGGTACAAGGCAAGGGGGAAATGATATTTGCATGCATCTAACATAGAGAAATCCTATTCACAAGACCCTATTCACTATTTTTAGTTCTTTAACATTCATGTCAGCATTTTAGCCTCTTCATTATAGTGATAATATCACCTATTGTTGCTTTCTAACAAGATATCTTTGATGTTGAGGTGGACTTGATCCTATTGATGCACTGATATGGAAGAAAGGGCCAATATAAATCTATCAATCCTAATATGTAATCCTTTTGAAATCAAACCTTCAAACTCTTTGCATTTGTTGTTTTAGCTCCATTGTTACTCTTCAATTTTAATTTTAGCATCTTTATTCTTTGGACCCTTGCATATTAGACCAGTTTATTTGAGATCAATTTTAACTTTAGGAAAAGTATGTTTTGCATTCTGTTTAAAAAGTTTGTTTTGTGTTAATGTAAGAATGCTTCTCTCATAGACATTTATGGGAAATTTTGATGTTAAACTGATAGCCGTTGCATATATGCATATTGGTGAAGATACTTTGAGTTTATGAATTTTGGCCACCATTTCATTGGATCCTCTAGGAATTCCAGTGGTCTCTCAACTTTATATGCTTTAACACTACTGATATGACTCTTCTATGAGGTATTCTACTGTTTGTCCATTTTCTCTGTTACACATATTTGATAATTTTTATATCCCTTCATTCCTGTTACACATATTAGCTGTTATATGGAAGAGTGATGTACCCTAGGTTTGAATATGATTGGACTATATATTTTCTCTGCATTCGTGGTGTTTCTTAAGGACAAAAGTAATGAAAAATGAAGATATTATAATTGAAAATTGTTTACTTTGTGCAGTAAGGTCATAGGCTGTGGATTGATTTTTCTGTAAGGTTATGTGGTTTTGTTATGTTATGTATATGTATAAAGTCCTTTTCTTTCATTTTAATTATGCTTTAATCCATTACATTCCAGAATTACTAAAGCTTTTTGTGGAACATTTGAAGATTAATAGTCTAACATCTGAGCGATTTCCTTGGTCTTGTGTGTTGCTTTGCTTCATTTTCTTTTGAGCTATATTGCCGTTTTGTGTAACGTATGTCTCATTAATGAGCTCCTGTTGTGGGTTGTTTGTATAGTGAGATTATAATTAGAAGAAATTGATGCAAAATGATTTTTAATATAACTATAAGAATTTTTATCTCCTTTGAATTTGGTTATGGTGGTAGGATATTAGTTTTTAATTCATTTGTAACCTATAAGTTTGGGGAAGATGAAGACATTTGTGGAGAAACTTATGAAACTAGCTTGACAATAAAAAAAATAATAAGAAAATAGTTCAACCGTCACTAACTCTAATCTAAATATAAGATATTATCTACATAAATCTCAATATTTAATCAAAAGTTGATCAACATAATATAATACATTATATTTTTACAATTCATAATTAAATACAAATCAAATCTTAACAATTTGAGGGCCAACATTAAATGAATAATAAATTCTTTGATTTTGTGTTGAACCTTTTATTTTATATTTGAATTTAATTTCCTGCTAAAAAATACATTTGAACTTAATTATGGTGAGACCTAATTTTTGTTTAAAACCATTTGTAGAAGAGATTTGAAAATACAATATACTTCTTTTTTTTTTGATACATAAATACAATATACTTCTATGACGTACCCAATTCATGAAAAAATTCAACACCCTATTCCTCATATTAATATAAAGTACAATCCAAATAAATCCTAATATTTAGACTTGCACTTTCAAAAATCCCAATAAGAGATATGTCATTAGTGCAAACCAAAATCTGTATTTAAACATTTAAATAGACTTAAATGAGATTTTTTCAAGATAAGAATAACTTTGTTAATCTAAACATCAAATAAAAAAACAACCCAATATAAATATGCATTTAATTGTTTAAGTATCGTCTAATAAGTAAAATCTCCCCGTGCAGCTTTGGTCGTTGTTGTAAAAACCTCATAAGGTGTATATAATTAATTAAATATCTAAATAACTCTCGATGTTTTAAGGATATTTATTACACTTCATTAGCTATAAACAAGTTCACTTTAGTTAATTATGAAAAATTAGCATGGTAATGACGATATTTTAACAAACAAATTATACACAATTGTCACTAAGTTTCATTTTTTTAAATTAAATTGATAAGTTAACACCCAAACAAGAGCAATTTATTGTAGAGATTTGCTATAAAAGCACGGTTTAATGCCTTGATATTGCTTTCCATTTTTAAAAAAAAACTAATTCACACTTTAATATAGCTATTTCTAAACTTCACAGCACAAACAACCCAAACATTAGCAATTTGGTATCACGGACAAAAATTGATACCTCACTTTCATAGTTATTATAGTTATAACTACATAGCAAAGAGCATTCTGTGAGCCAAGGCAACCAAAAGTTCCTATAATTAACCAAAAATTATACTCAAAATCATTAATGGGAAGGAAAATAATGCATATATATATATATAGATAAAACAAGGCTTAAGATAGGAAAAATCCTAAATTTATTCGTCAAGTTATACAAATTGACCAAATGTATCAATCAACAAACACTAACCATCAAATTGTTTGGAGACCTCCCTCCACCCTCATACGCTGAAAAAAAAAACCCAATAACACCAATGTAATTTAAAATTCCACTTTGATGCTGGTAGTTTATTTTAGGATTATGGAAATTGGAATAATTGATTTGGGTCGTCATACAATTCTTGAGGGTATTTAATTATTTGGAGTTGTCAATAAGTTAAATGATTGAACTATTCTTAATTGAAATTAAGAAAGAGCTCCAGCGTCCATTTTTCACGATTGAAACTGTACATGAAAGAGTTAAAAAACATTTATTCTTTTATCTTATAAGCAACAATTTTGGTATTTCTACATTTATTTTTATTCCTTCAGTTTAAAAAGTCTTTTATTTTGTGATTTCTTGGTGGAGCATAAAATAGTAGTAAAAGGTATGGACCCTAGTCCAACCCCAACCTTATTATTCTTTAATGCACATTTGGATTAGACTTTGGAAGATTGACTATGGGAGAGTTTTTTCTCATAGAATGCAAAAATGATTAAACAAAGTGATTTTCATAGTATCCAGAAAAATAGGCAATTTTATATTATAAAGAATTATTATTGTAGGGAAAGAATCTTTACAAATACAGTGCAAGAAGTGTCATATTGTGGAATAATGCTAAGATTCGCAAGAAGGAGACGACTTTCCAACTTCGATAAGGTCAACATTCATACATATTGCTAATGGCATAGATCCATTTGATAATTTAATGTCAACATTATCAAACTTCACATTCTTGCATGGCTTCTCTTTACTGCAATTCAAAACCACTGCATATTCAAACTCTGATGTGCCTTTAATATTCCTGAATGTCACATTGCTTATCTGTATCTTTGATGGGCTCTACAAGTAGCCAATCAAAACATAGACATGTTTTTTTAATGGTTAGATAAAACTGAATAATACGAAATGATAATCAAATCAAACATTTTGAGGTCAATCAATTACCTGGTTGGCGCAATCCTTTGATGGGCAATACTCTTGATCTATGATGATTGGAGTTTGAACATTAAACATGGCGATGTCCTCAAAAAGCAAATTGGAGATTGGAATAGTTCCTAGTTTATCAGCCCAAGTCTTAACCCTAACACCATTAGATGTGCCACTAAGAGTGCAATTCTTGATGGTGATGCCATTCACAGGCTTTTCATCTATTCTCCCTCCAAGGCTTCCAATACTAATGCCATGGCCTGGTCCACAATTCACATTTCTCACTGTGACCTGAGTGTTCCCACCACCTAGTGATACACAATCATCTCCGGTGCCGATTCTAGAGTTTGTAACACTCACGTTGGTGCAACCCGAGATGTGAAGCCCATCGGTGTTGATACTTTCTGCCGGAGAACTTATCGTGAAGGTGTCAATTGTTACATTAATGCACGCCAATAAATTGACGTGAAAGTTTCTGCTGTCTTTTGTTGTAACCCCTCGAATAACTGAGTTGTTGATGAAGTTAAATGCGAGGTTCTATTGGACAAAAGAAATGATATGTTAGTGTGTTATGTAAAAAGAGTTTAACAAGCCTTGAGTTTAACAAGCCTTTCTGTAGCCCATCCTTCCAAGTTTGGGGCCTTTGGGCTCTAGCTAGTGTCTCAACGTCATTTGTAATGACCCAAACTATTGAATGTCTTTTTATTTTGTTCATTGTTTTACATAAAAGAGCGACATTATGATGGTTTTTTTTTTTTTTTTTTGCCATATATGATGGTTTAATGGTATGACATGATGGATTTTTTTACATTTTTATGATTTTTCAAAAAAAAAATATTCTAAAATAGTGTGCTTTTGATTTTTTTAAAAAAATCTAAAAATAAAAAATAAAAAAATGCTTTATTTTATTATACCCATAGGCTATCAAAATGTCATTCAAAAGACTAAATTTGGCAAATAACATTAGGGAAATGCACATTATATTAGGGGTCCCAATCCTATCTACGTCATGTGGCTAACTACATAGATCACATGACGTCATTATATTCTATAAATAACCAAATCTTTGTCTATAAAAACAAGATATATGAAACTGAGAATTGAGAAGAAATTAATAAATGTGAATTATGACAACGTACGTAGGGTTTGCAGTTTTCATTGATTTTGGTACAATCATGTTCCCAAGGATTGCTAACACCAAGACCATCAAAAGTTCCAGAACCTGATAAAGTGAAGTAGTTGAGGTAATGAAAGCTAACCCAAGTTTTTGCCCCTTTGAGGTCAGAAGGAACTTTTGGACCTTGGATTGTTCCATCAACTTCAAGTTCAATAGGAGCCTTGCATGGTCCTTTAAATTCCACACTATTCATCATGAATGGTCCTCTTGGTACCATTACTTTGCTGCTAACATTTGATGCACAAGCATCATTCCAAGCATTTGTAAAAGCCTTCATGTGTAAAAAATATCAAAGTTATTTACATTCATTCTGGTTCTGCGAAATTCATGTATTATATAGCCTATGTTACCTGGGTTATATCTTCATTAAGTATTCCACCATATTCTATTATATCAAACATCTTGGGTACAGCAGGGACAGATGAAGCCAATAACGTCATAAAGATGGAACATATTGTGATGCATAATTTCGAGAACATTGTCAAAAGTTGCTTCTTTGATGAGCTTCTTCTTTAGTTTGCCTTTTACCAATTACTGATCGCTTGTATGATGGGAATATGCCTTCCTGCAATGCAAATGAATGGAGGTTTGTATTTATGTGATGGATGATCATCTAAAAAAAAGCATGTTTATGACCGTATTAATTCCTTAGATTGTTTCCACATAAAGGCAAAGGTGTTTTTTAATATATATTATCTGGTAATCAATACATATTCTAGATCCTATTACCAGGTACTGCTTACTCTAGTTTCGGGGTTCGAGGCTTCCCTTCCCACTAGACCAACTATATGTTGGTCAAAGCCAAAGATTTCTATTCATGCTATTTTTAAGTTGAGGATGTAGGACAATGACAAAATAAGAACTTAAAAAAAATTATAAAACAGTATAAAGGGTATATGAAATTGCATAATTGATGTGAGATGTTATATCTCAAATTTGGGATTTTGACTTTCAAGCAACAAAAAGGTACAAATTGAAATTGTGTCGTTTTAATTAAATTTCAAAATCCCATTTTGGTATATCACATCTCATAGGAATTATGCTTTGGATTATCCAATATTAAGTAGAAAACCCTCCAAGATCTTCTCCCCTCCAATCCAGCAGCCAACCCATTCCCTTGGGTGGAAGCAAGTTTTCAAACAAATATACTCACAATTCTCCAGAAGTTGACAAAAATTGCGCAATTGTATATTTGGCTAATAAGGTCCGCTCAAATTTCACCAATAGGCACATTTACTAGCCGATCATGATTCGGATGGTACTCTTAATTGAAAATATTCTGAAAATATTACTAACCTGGCCTTTATCCCTAATGCATTGTAATCCTTAATATACGTGACTAGTTTTCTTTTCCAATATTTAATTTTTTTATATTTTATGGCCACCTTTTTTTGATCTTATTACTAGATATTTGAATGCAGATTAATCTGTCTTTATTTGGGACTTAAACTCCAAACCAAATAGATCTAGAGAGGATTTATATTGACATTGTTAAACCAACTAAAGAAAAAAAAAATCACTAGTGTACACAATTGATCTTTCCAATTGACTCGATAGACTGACCACTTTCCAATTGACTGGATAGATTAAATCATGTGGAATTTGTTTTCTGAGAATATGTTTTATAGTAAAGTAGTATTGGTTAGAGATTTTAATTATGAAGAGTAATAAAATGAAAAATAAATAGAAACATGCCATTAGGATACAAGAACTTTGACCAGTAGTATTTTTTAATTCAAAAGAATTATGAAACTCACATGTTGATCATTTGAGAGAGTAAGAAACATACCTATATCTCCTCGCAATCTTTCAGAGGTTAGATGGTCTTAAGGGTTGGATTACTTGATGTCAGCCAATCTCCTATCTCCTCCGTAGACGGAAAACTCTAAATAGCTTGACTAGATATCAACAAATAATGTGGGCGACATGTAAATGAAAAATTTGATTCGGTTCAAATTCATTTCTGTTACCTCAAAATGTCTCATATTATCTAAAAATCAACTTGAGGGGGTATGCAATGAGATTGAAAGTTGCAGGCAGAAGTTTTTTTTTTTTTTTTTTGTTTGGGACGACTCATCAGAAGAAAGAAGAAGAAAACATGAAGTGTTGAGAATTTGTGCGCAAAGGCTGATGTTGAGGGCTAAAGTTGAAAATTGGGACGAGTTTGGATTGAGTTTTGTGGAAGCATATTGTTGCAGCCATTTGGGCAGAAACTAGAGGTGGGATAGCGAGGAGTGATGATAAGGTCAGATTTTGCCCAGATTGTGTATTGAGGAATTTGACTCGACAGATTTTGGTGTGTGAGTTTAATTTATAGGAAGTTGGCTTTTCCACTATATTACCCTCTACTTCCCCTCATTTTTTCTATCCCACTTTTAAATTGAAATTTAATCGAACTACATTTAATGTTTTGTAAAAAAATTTATTAAAATACTAAATTTTTAAATAAATAAATTCGAACTTTTTTTTTTTTGCCAATTACATCAAACTGCAAAATTGTAGTTCTTATAGCTTAAAACATCAACAAAAGATACTTAAAATGTAACTTTTACAAAACTTTGAATTTAAGCCATTCAAATTTCAATCAAATGGTGGAAATAAGAGAAGAGGAGGGGAAGGTCACGGTAAATTAAAAGTGGAGAAGGAAAGCCCATCCCAATTTAATGAGGTGCTTGGGAGTAATGGAGAGTGGGATTTGAAATTTCAAAGTATTTTGTAAACAAAAATAGGGGGAACTTCAAAACGGTAATATTTGAGATATCAAAATGTCACTCATTTTTTTATAAAAGTTAATAATCAAAAGGAAAAAATAGGAAAATCTACAAAAGGTATTACAAATATATATATATATATATTATAAACCCCAACCCATTGACTAAGGAATTAACTTCAGTGCTCAACACAATGATGAACAAAATCACTATAGTGAGACCAGCTCCATTTAAATACAATTTTAACAATATAGATTTAAATTTTTTTCATTGATAATTTTTTAATAATTTTTTTTAAAAATAAGAATTTAATATTGTTTTTATTTTAGATTATGTATAAACTATATATTTTAAAAATAAAAACAAAAATTTTAAATATGAGATACCCCAATTTGATAATGAAATAGTCTAGATATTTTTTATAAGGGTCTATGATGCTACCAAAATTTAAATAAGTTCCGCAAGTGTACGGGCCATAGAAATAATAAATTGGCAAATCAAGGTAGATGCCAAAAAGATTTAAAACAATTAATAATTAGACATTAAATCTCCTATTTTTGTTTAAGTTGAGGAAAACTAAATTGATGTCGAATGAATGAAGAAAAAAATTAACTAAGATCTTAAAAAACAAAAACATTCACACAGATTAAATTCAAGGGTTAGATGAACAACTTGGAGTGATTATTCCCTGTTTTCTTCATAGATTTTATTCCCACTAAATTAATTATGCATTAACTTAATCAATTAAATTAGAGTCTTAGTGTCTATAAATATCTGTCGGTTCACTAATATCCTTACCTAGATTAATTATGTGATGTCTTACACAAATCAATTAGATACAGTTTATATTGGTAACACTCTAATTTGACTATACGGATCTCAGGTATATGTCTATCCTAGTCGCAAATTAGATTAAATAAACTGAATTAAAATTAAGTATAACTAATAAGTGAAAAAAATCTCTAAATTATCACAAACAAGTTCACAGTGCTCTAAGTTGTAAAAAAAAAAAAAGGAAGACAACTAGCCACACATAGATTCCATTAAAATCATCCCAACAAATAAGAATTGAGATTTCTAAATTATGGGGAAAATAGAAAGAAAGACAACAAATAATTATCGAAAAAGATGAATTAACAATGATAGCTCTCCTTTTCTTTTTCTTCCATTGGATGATGATGATTTCTCCACAGCTCCGCGACTAGACTCCTTTTTTCCCCTCCGTGTGCGTGATCATCCTCCTCTCTCCTTTTTTTATTTGTGTGATGCTCTTTTAATGTAGGTCTCCATTCAATTTTTGGTTCAACAAAGGAGAGTGCCAAGTTTTGAACACTTAACTTGATGGGTAGGGCTAAGTTGCTCTCACCATCAAGCCAAGATGTCAAATGGCAATGTAGGTCTCCATTCCCGTGACGCTCCTTGTGTGAGTGGCTGCCCCTCAAATTAGTTGTAATCTGATTGTGATATGATTAGTTTCCCAAATTAATTGTGCAGTGAGTGAGTGGCTGCCAAAAAAGTAAATGAGGAAATCTCAACCTAAATCAAATAAGAATAATAATAAATTTCCCTTTTCAAATATTCTTTTTTATTAACTTTCCTATTTTAATTTAAGAAAAAATATTTTGAAAGAAATCCCAGATGATGTGTTAAATTGATAACTCCTCAAATATAATAAAATATTTCTAAAATCTATTAAAAATAAGGAGTCATTAGTCTAGATTTTTTTTTTTTTTGGCATTCATCAGTCTAGACTGAAATGCTCATCAAACCCAAATTTAATCCTCACAATACCACAAGGCCACCAAAAAAAAAAAAAATCCTCCAACTACCACCACCTTGTGATGAGGATTGGTGGAGGGCATCCGAGGTGTGTATTTGTGGGGCTTATTTGTTTTTATCTTTTTCCTTCTTTTGTTCTATTTTCATATTTTGTTGGTTTGGTAGGTAATTTTTAAACGTTTAATAAACTGTGTTGAATCAACAAAATCACTAGTTTAAAGTTCCAGAGACTTGGCCAAATCTCAATCTGATTTTTTATGGGTGAAGGTGTTTATTTAGTACTCAACTATTACCAAAATTGCTACCAGCATAAAAAACAATTTCGAATACCTGATGTGGTACTCAACTATAAAAAACGTTGCTTGATTAGTAACGCCGTTAATTTTGCCAAACGCCGTTATAAATTGCTGGCATGGCATTTTTTTTTTGGACTTGTGATGTGGCAGGGACAGCTGGCATTTTTATTATTTTTTTTATATTTTTATATTTTTTATTTTTTTAACAACAGGCCCTATTTGCCTTTGGGCCTTTGGACCCCAAAACCAGATTCCCCACGGTATCCGGCGCGGTTTTCTAAGTCCCTGGTCTCCTCAACTGGACCACATAACCCGGCTTTATTTTTTTTGTAACAACAGGTAGATAGGGCCATTGGCCCCAAAACCCGGATTCCCCCTGGTATTCGGCGCCTTTTTCAGAGTCCCTGGCCTTGTCAACTAGATGCGGTACTCATCTATAAAAAACGTTGCTTGATTAGTAACACCGTTAAATGAGCCAAACGCCCGTTAAAAATTGCTGACGTGGCATTTTTTTTACTTGTGATTTGGCACTGGCATGTGGCATTTTTTATTTTTTATTTTAACAATAGGCAAATAGGGCATTTGGCCCCCAAACCCAGATTTTCCCTGGTATCCGGCACCTTTTTCAGAGTCCCTGCCTTTCTTAACTGGGCCATGTAACCCGGGTTTTTTTTGGACCTGGTAACCTGGGGCAACCGACTAATCCAAAGTTAGGTTATATACACTATCTGGTCTAGTTGACAAGGCCAGGGACTCTGAAAAAGGCGTCGGATACCCTGGGGAATCCGGGTTTTGGGGCCAAAGGCCCTATCTGCCTGTTGTTACAAAACAAATAAATAAAGCCGGGTTACGTGGTCCAGTTGAGAAGGTCAGGGACTTAGAAAACCGCACCTAATACTGAGGGGAATCTGGTTTTGGGGGCCAAAGGCCCTATCTGCCTGTTGTTAAAAAAATATAAAATATAAAATATAAAAAATATAAAAAAATAAAAAAAATGCCAGCTGTCCCTGCCACATCACAAGTCCAAAAAAAAATGCCATGTCAGCAATTTATAATGGCGTTTGGCAAAATTAACGGTGTTACTAATCAAGCAACGTTTTTGATAGATGAGTACCGCATCAGGTACTCGAAATTGTTTTTTATGCTGGTAGCAATTTTGATAATAGTTGAGTACTAAATAAGCACCTTTACCCATTTTTTAAACTTGTAAGTTTGAGTTTAAATTAATTACTAATATAATGCATTTTAAAATTAAAATAGACTTTCTTCTTAAAAACCTTAATTTGAATTAACTATATTAAATTTGAATTCATAAATTTAATTTGAAATAAAATATGAACAATTATTGGTAAATGATCGATTTATTATTAATTATTACACTGAAATAATATTATACCAATATTCAATCCTACTTTAGAGGATGCTAATACTAGGACACCGTGACATAATTTGAAGTTTGAACAATAGTTTTAGCAAAGGAAATTAACCATCAATATTAATAAGCAATTTTCTAACAATATTAGTGGAAATTAATTAGAAATGTAAATGAAAATTAATTATTTTTAACAATTGGCTATGAATAATTAGCTCACTAATAATGACTATCCAATAAAAATTAAATCCAGACCCACATGACAGTTTGTTTAAGGTCTGACCCTTTCAAGCCTGTGGCCATCAAAAGCCATACCTACAGAACTTAGGGGCGGTTTGTTCAAGCCCACATGACATTATTTTGTCCATATGAAGCGTGTTTTAACTTTTAACCGTTTTGATGCCTCAATTCATTTTGCATATGGAGAAGCTAATTATATTGCAAATACCTTAAGCCAGGAAAGGTCAAGAAGTAAATGGTGATATTTATGCCCTTGATCATCTCCCAACTTTAGTAATAAAAGGATGCAAATGGTGAAAAACTGGTTTTAAATTTCTGTTGTCCTCATAATGTTTGCTTTTCTCCTTGGTGAATGATAGTTCACAGTTTTAATTCCGAAAAGATGCACATAATAATAATAATAATAATAATAATAATAATAATAATAATAATAATAATAATAATAATAATAATAATAATAATAATAATGGATATGCGTTCCATTTCAATTTCATCATGAAAATCTAGGACCTCAACTAAAACTAGAAGACAGGAAAGTTTTTGGTTCAACCTTAAACTTGAAATTTAGACCTAGGCATGGCATGATCTCAAGAATAAACAGAATAAGGAGAGTCATTATCTCAAGAATCAGAAACTTCACCATTAGTAGAAAAAATTTCTTAAAAAAGTCCTTCATTGAAATACAAGGAACACATTCCCAATCCCATGTTCTGAGAACCACCAAAATACGGGGTCCTGAAACACATTCTAGAGGTCCAGTCATCGATTGTCATAAAAAGAATTGAAATACTCCCGATACTTTAAAGGATTTTTACACGAATCACACAATGAAATAAATTTCACTTTGTTTGCATTTTACCTACCCAAGCTGAAATGTTAAATTAAATATGGTCCATTTGGTGGACATGTATTTTGTATCTACAAAAGCCAAGTGTGACTGGGGATGGCCAAACAGATCACAATCAACTCATGCTCTGAAGAAGAAGGCCACCCAATCTCTTCCATAGACTCATATGAACCAGAGTTTGAGGCAATCAAAGAAGAACGATCACATTGTATAAGAAGACGAAGAAGAACGATCACATAAATGCAAATCAAGGCCCCTAAAGGAATAGTGCTCGCAAATGAGGAAGTGATCTGCCCATTCTAGATGCATACATTACCTCCAACAACCGGATGAATCAATTTTGATTGTCCTAATTTTTGTAGACAGTGTCAATTCAGACAAAGGAAAGCATAGCATCATAGCATGCATAAGACCCCATGGCCCATGCAAGTTGTTCCCATCATCTCCCCAAGTTGCTGCCGCATACCCTGTGTCTACCTTGCCTTAAATTAACGCTATCAATAGTGTAATGCCCAGAAAAGCACAAGAAAGGCACTATGAATATCATTTTCACACAAACAACGATTGAGATGCAAACACCTAAAGTAATATAAATATTTATGCCTTGAAGCAAGTAAGCTTATGATTTCGAAATATAGTGAAACATGCAACCATCGAATGGTATAACTTCTAGATACAGTTACTTAACGTTTTCAAAGAAGATGAATCTAGCATGTTCAGCATTTTAGTTACAAAAATTTTGAAAAAACTAAATGTAACAAAACTGAGCATCTTGGACTAATTTTTGTTCTGAATATATGCTAAAATGATACAGAAACTTTCCAACATTCCACCACAAGGTCCAGAAGGATGCCCTCTCTAAGCTTCAAGCATATATTTATGAGAATAATCAGAGCAACTTAACACCAGCGTCCTTGACAGAATCAACAACAGCGCGAACCTTACCATGATACTTCTGTTCTCTCTTCAAGTGAACAGTAATAGCAGGTATATTCTTGAGCAAAAGGCGTTCACCTAGTATCTTCCCAATCTTTGCAGCTGCAGCCACATCTCGGGTTGTTTCCAAGCTTGACCTTAAGGCTTTCTCCTGAGAGCTTGCAGAACATGCTACAGTAGCAGTTGGTGTATGAATCACCTGGGCACTCACGAACTTATTTGTAAAATGCATTTTCAGTACATAAGGTTTGAGAAAGTCGATGATCCTTTGAGGCCTTGGTGGAGGCGGAATCACCATATCTGTTTTGAAACGTATTAAATCAGTATAGACCCAAGAAATTTCACATTTATAATGTCACTTACAGTTAGCATATATGACAGCCAACAACTTCTCAGCAGAAGTTTTGATGTAAAACCAAACTAGGAAATAACTCAATCATTTACAACAAATTATAGGAAAAGTCAGAATCACTTAGCTTTGCAGAGCACAAAGAGCACAATAAACAAGCTTTCACTGGTTGGCAAAAAAAAAAAAAAAAAAAGCTTTCACTGAGTTTACAGAAGAAAGAGTACAATAAACAAGCTTTCAAAGTTCAGTCAAAAATAATAACACAATAGTAGCCATTTAGCCAAAAAATAGATCTCTCTGGTATACCTGGCAGAAGCAATTAACAAGAATGGTGAATCAATAACAATCTCAGAACATGATCCACACATGAATACGGTTGAGAAACACATCTAAATTACTTATGTATCATAAAGCTCAATCAAGCACATGCATATCTAACCATGTTCATTGCCGTTAAACACCTTCCAAGTAGATGAATACATATAAATAAAATAATAATCGATAATCAATGAATTGAGAAGCCACATTTCTTGATGATGAATAAAAGAGAGAACAAATAAATTGATCATGTTTAGCAACGATATAATAAGCCTCAAATGAATATGAGCCCTATACAGAGTATACACTAAAAAGAACTGTTAAAGCAGTAAATCTTCTATTGAACACAACTTATTTTGGAACAGCCAAGCGTATGACAAATATATCAGGTAAAAATAAACAAGCTCTGCAGAGCACAATAAACAAGCTTCAAAGTTCAGAAGGAAAAAGCAAGCAAGGTACATATACTAAATGCTCTGATAAAATTAAAGCTAAAAGGATCTATTTTCACTGAGTTTCCAGAGGGAAAAGTCCACAAATCAGTTGCAAAAGCATGACCAGCACAAATCAGAGCGCCTAACTATAATCACAAGTTTCAGAAATCATTTCCAGAAATCCGGTCTGACACTTGAAAGTAGATGAGGTTTAGCTCTTTGATTTTGAAGTTCCAGAAATCAGTTTCTCAAAGTATAATGCGAAAAAAAGAAGCTCACCTGAAAAGCGACGACGCAAGGGACGAACGGTGGAAGGGAGGATGGCGGACGGACGGCGGATGGTGGATGGTGGATGGCGAGACGAACGGCGGACGGGCGCGCGATGAAGGACTAGAGCGAAGAATGAGGAAGCACGGTGAGAAAAGAGAAGGGTTTAGATGAGCATAGGATTGAATTGAAATATTAAAAATATGATACGAAGAGAATGCAGAAATTTTCTCAACCCCTCCCACAACAAAACCCCAATTTTAGAGTGGAGATGATGGAGATAAGGGGCCATTAGATCACAAAAATCCTCCTCTCCCCTCCATTTTATTTATTCAAACAAAATTTTTTAGTTCATAACCCTCCCTTTTTTTACCTCCCCTCCAAAACCCCCAAACAAATAGACCTTAAGGGTGTGAATGCGTCGTGTGTCTGTGTTTATGAGATTTTTTTTTTAAGAAAAAAGATTAGGCCATTAGATTATATGCTAACTTATAAGTCAAATAAACTAAATTATATTTTAGAGAGAAGAGTAGTTAAAAAAGGATAAAAGATGGTGGAATTATTTAAGAGTAAAAATGCATTTAATGTTGAGACAACCCAAACTATACATCATAAAAATGACTGAACCTATTCAAAAATTGGGATATTATAAAAAGAACATGGACGAAGGATTGATATTGGAAATTTTTAACCAGTATATTAAATCTCAAAAAGTTTCTAATAGAAGTTTTGGCAACTCAAGTATCAAGTCTTGAATTCAAATTCATGTAAATGAAAAAAAAATATCTATAAGAGAATTACCTTCAATTGGGCCACAATTAGATATGACAATATTTTAATTTCATCCAGTTAGATAATTATATAAAAGAAACATTATTTACATTTTCTTTATTCATAATCATTTTACATTTTCTTATCCTTTGTTTTTTGTTGAAATATGATTTCAAGTGTTTATTACCTCATACACAAAAACCATTTTAGAAATCGTTTTCAAGCTTTCACACACACACTGAAAATAGTTCAAGCATTCTTGTAAATAAGTTTCTGAGCTTGGTTTGTTCAAACTCTTACTTGCACTCTGTTTAATTGTGAAAAAAATAATTAAAAATCTGTAAATATTCAATTTTCTCTCATACTAGGTGTTTGGTCATTTCTAACCGTGTATATAAAAAAGATACCAATAGCTGTCCAATGCGTATTTTAACGTTTTGTATGAAGAAGAAAGCAAGTGATTAGCTAGATTTGTGTCATGTAATGCTTGTAAAAAAAGCTTCAAAACAATATCATACAGCCTACACACATGACAATCAAATGCCAATAGACAATAGTGGTGACTTGAGAATATAATAGCTAAAGTAAAACTACTAGTAATGTTCGAGTTTCAATTAACTTTTCATTGTTTTGGTTCCCATAAACAACAAAGAAATTCTCAAGTCTTCAAATGTTAAAACACTGTGATCACAGATGAAACTATGATTTGATCCATTATATATTTAACCTGAGATATAACAAAACTTCCATCCTGAACCCCAAAAATATCATTCTTCCATAACATAGTTTGAATTTTCAAATAGAGAATTTAAAAAATAAAGAACCGCATCTTGCTAAAAAAAAAAGACAAATGTGTAATTTTACCAATGAAGTGTTGTAGTAGGAGCATCAAACATAAATATGTTTTAAATTATGTAATTTTACTATTAAACATTTAAAAACGAAGCAAAACAAATAACAACTTTTTATTTTCCCTCAACATTTATCAGATTAAGTATACAATCGATATATTAGAAAATAGACATTTGAAGAAAATAAATGGCATAGACACTGTTTTGATCTGTTTTTAAATGTTTATTGGTAATATTACACCATTCAAAACATATGTGTATCATACACATCTACCGCAACATTCTAATGGTAAAATTCGACCTTTACAAAAAAAAAATGTTAAAGACTTCATGAACAATTGACGTAGTGATGGGAGGGGAAATTTTAAGAGTTGATTTTTAAAAAATTGAAAAAGTGGAGTTATGATATTCTAAGAAATATATGTAAAATAAAAGAGTAAGAAATATTAATTAAAAGCTTTTAACTTCACTTCTATAGTTGCAGTAAATTCATATCAAAATTTTATTTCCTCCATCTATTTTCTCTCCCCTTCCCTATTCTTCCAAAATTAAGGTTTTTTTTTTTTGAGAGGGGAGAAAATTTGTCTCCATTCCACTGCCTGTTTGGGTGAGGCAAAAAAAAGCAATTTTTTCACCCAAACCTAGGTTTTAAAAAATGGTAGCCAAACACTTTTTTCTGATAAACCTAGGTTTGGACTCAAAACCTATGTTTTAAAAAAGGTAAGCTAAACACTTGAAAAAATGTAAAAAGCTCATTTGGATTGGAAACCTAGGTTTTGGCCACTAAAACCTAGGTTTTGAATAAGTTACAATTTTCCTCTTTTGCACGAAATACGATGTAAAAAAATGCCATCATTACACATATCATAATGATCTACCAAAAATACCCTTATCCTCTCTCTTTTCTAACACTTTAAACTTATGTCCTTTTAGTAATTTACACAGAAAAAGTCATTATCAAAACAATCATCCAAACACTCTCATTTTATCAAAAGCCATTTTTTCAGATGAAAAAAGCTATTCCTCAGAAGTTATTCTCTAAAAACCAATCCAAACAAGCTGCTACTTTCTTCAGCTTTTTCGCGAATTACGAGGTAGAAACATACCATAATGCCCTTATCCCCTCTCTTTCCTAACACATTAAACTTATATCATTTTTAGTAATTTACACATAGAAAAAGTTATTTTCACAACAACTATCCAAACACTCTCATTTTATCAAAAACTATTTTTTTCAGCTTTTTTTCTCTCAAAAACTATTCTCCAGAAGCTAATCCAAATACAGATAGGCATTAAATTGACCATGTCATGTCATATTGACAATATTTCAAACCTACCCTCATCACTCAAAACCCCATAAACCCCATTTTATCGTGCAACCCTCATCTCCCTCTCGACATCTTCACTCTTCTTCAGAGCTTTGTGGCTGCCGCTCCTCAGGTGAGTGTGTATCCTGAAGCATACTCAGCGCTATTTCGATTTCTCTTTCTTGCTTTATTCATCTTATTCAGCGTTCTGATTTCCCCTATTTGCCAAACTCAGCGCTATATTCATCTTCTCTTGCTGGCTTTTTCTATCCAAAACCAAACAGACCCGAATGTTTTGTTGATTAAGGTGTCAGCATGAATGTCCACAATCTCAGTTACCATCATTCGACATTCATGCTACTTTTTTGTCTGTCAAATCTGATTAAGAAAAAATTCTGATGCTATGGGGTGTTCATGCTTTTGCAACTGATTTCTGGACTCTTGCCTCTGTAAACTCAGTAAAAGTAGATCCTTGTAGCTTCTATTTTATGATTATTTAGTATATGTACCTTGCTCATCTTTCCTTGCTTGCTTTTTCTGTCCAAACATTGAAAGCTTGTTTATTGTCCTCATCTCAGAAGCTGCGAATTTGGTTGATGGTTTAATGGTAGGGGAGGACTTTGATTTCGGTAGAGTCACTTGGGTAGAATATAGACATCTTGTGATTGGATCTTTTGCTTCATTTTTTTTTCCTTGTCGGCAGTAATGATCTTTTGGTAGAGGAGGACTTTTTTTTGGGTGAAAGGAATGCTTTATTAATGATCTGCTGTAGTGTTTTCAGTCCATAACGTAATGCATATGCAAATCTTCCATGAGGTGTCAATGTTTGGGCTTCTTAGGACATTCTTTTATCATGCGTGGACTTTGATTACATATAGCTGGGATGTTTTGCTCATTGTGGTTTTTTTTTTTTTTAATACCTGATGCTCATTGTGTTAAAGGTTTAATTTTAGCTAGTAAGAAAAAGGAAAAGGCTTTGTCACCATCAAAGAGTAAATGGCAGATTATTGATTTATGAGAATGTTCCATTGATAGTTATAATTTGCTTTTATGTTTTTATTGGATGTATGTTGACTTGGTTTTTTAGATGAAGTTGGATCTCAAAAACAATTTAGCCCTGCTTCCATGAAGGTTTGCCATCGCAGCATCTGTTGATAGATTATCTCTTAGGACGGACGATTGGAGGCCATTCTTATCCTTCTTGCTTGCTTGCTTTACCATAATCCGCATTTCCACAAAAATGATGGCCTTATCGAGAGGCCTCATTTCTCGTCTCCGTGTTTCCACAACCAATTCGACAGCAACAACCAACCAGTTCTTGAGGGGCTTCTCTTCTGAGGAGATATTGGTTGATTCGGGTCGGATTATTGAAGCGAAGACAAGTGTGATGAGGCCAGGTTCTAAACGAACAGGGGTTATCGCTGTCAAGTGTGGAATGACTGCTCTTTGGAATAAATGGGGTGCCAGAATTCCCATCTCCATCCTCTGGGTTGATGACAATGTTGTCACTCAGGTCAAAACCCCCGACAAGGAAGACATCTTCTCTCTCCAGGTGCGTCTTTTGTTGCTACCAATTTAATTACTACTTGTAATCCATTCATTGATTATATAAATATTCTGTATAAGCTTTAGGGCTGAATAGATCATTCCTCTTTGGAAACGTGCTTCTCTCTTGCGCATAAGGTTACTGTGGATTGCAGTTTCACTTTCATTACTGGCTGCCTTCTGTTAGTTGAAGAATTCTAATAATTATCACTAGTGTTGTCTTTTGATTCCATGCCAACTTCTAGATTAATGTGATTATGTCCAACCTACTGTCAGACTCTTTAATTTAATGCCACTGTATTGTTATTCAAGTGGTTTAAAGCCGTTGTACAAAAAGATTAATATTTATGCGGTGGCTTATTCAAAAGCCCCTTCCATAGTTTTCTCACTTCCATTTCTCTGCTTCATGAAAAATTTCCTTGGATTAGAAACAACACTTTATTGAGCGCTTAGTTGTGTGCATATTTAATTATAGACCTGTTTAATGCTGTGTTTCTAGTTAGATTGGTTGTGGACAGAAGAAAGAAAAGCATTTGACTAAGCCTGAAGTTGGTCATTTTAGAGCTCAAGGTGTTCCAATGAAAAGGAAACTTAGAGAGTTTCCAGTGACTGAGGATGCACTTCTCCCTGTGGGCACACCAATCGGTGTCCGCCATTTTGTTCCTGGTCAATACGTTGATGTGACGGGAATCACCAGAGGAAAAGGTTTTCAGGTGGGTTCTCAATTTTCATCACGTGTGACTATGCTCATAATATTATTTTGTTTTTGAAAAAATCATGGTTTGTGTGTGCTGCATACGCTTTTGCATGTCTATGGTGTTGTGTGTGTTTATCTTGTTCCATCTGGTGGTAGAGAGCTGCGTGGTTTTCTCTGTAGGTTTTTTGTGGTAGTAGGTTATTGTTAATTGAATGGTCTTATTTTAGTGAAAGAAATAAAATAAGGATGATTTTGAGAAAAAAAATGGCTTTGAAGGTTAAACTACACCACGACTGTTTTGTCCTCTTATATCGATAGGGTTAATAAATGTGGTAGTTTAGGGTGTCAGGTGTAACAAATACATTAATGTCTATCTGCCAAAGGTGTTGATGTTATAATCATGTGTTGGGAAACTCAGGTACTCAATAAGTAAAGATGGATATAAACTTTAGATAACATTATTTGTGTTAACTTTTTTAATTTCAATGATATCTGGAGTCTTAGGAAGATTGTTTATAGTTTGCAGGCAGATTTATTCTCTTTGCCTTCTTTACAAGCAGTATATTTATGGAGTCTGTTTCATTATATGCTTGCTAGAGGCCATTTTTTATCTTCTCATTTCTCAAAAAATGTATGCCTTGTTTTTTGTTTTTCATTTGATCAAAACGCACTTTCTTATTTGCGAAATGTATATATGTATGCCTGTGATATTTTTTTTCTTCTGCTTCACGTTCAGCACTTGCATGCTCATTAAGAAGTCTTGGTTTCACAGAATGATATTACCTAAGTTATTGTACGAAATTTTTAGTTGTTTGAAATTTGAATGACAAATTTTCATTGTATCCACTATTTCAGGGTGTCATGAAAAGGCATAATTTTGCGGGCATGCCAGCATCCCATGGTGCATCGTTATCACATCGAAGTGGCGGTTCTACAGGACAAAGGGATGCTCCTGGAAAGGTGAGTAGGACCTCTGAATGCTGTCTCTTTCTTAGTACACCATGTGCTATATTTTTTTGTCTTTCTTAGTACAAGACATCCCTCATTTCGGTTCTTGAAATCATTTTGTTGTATAGATTTATATTTTTGATACAGTTAGGTTTTTTTTCTCTGCTGTTATTTCTCAGGTATTTAAAGGTAGAAAGATGGCTGGGCGGATGGGTGGGAAGCAGAGAACAGTGAAAAATGTATGGGTCTACAAAATAGAACCTGCAAGGAATTTGATATGGGTTCAAGGCCAGGTATATTCTTTGAAGGGAAAGGACTATTTTTTCTTTGAATAGTTGGCATTGATCCTTATTTTATTTTGGAAAACAATGCCCTACCTAAAGGTCATTTAAATTAATGCAATAAAAAAGTTAATGGAGAAATTAGAAATGTCGACGGTGTCATTATCCTTATTTCATCCATAGATTTGGTTTTTTCTTTTGGGAACAAAGATCTGGTTGTTAATACAATAGAAAAGACAATAAATGCTATCCATGTAGCTGAGCTCAAGTAGAGGGTTAAGGCTTGTTATTGTTGTTTTTGTTTTGTTATGATCCATGAATTTTAAATCAAGTTCAAGATCATGTGTGATATTTGGTTAAATATTTCAATTAACTGCTCATTGGATGAGTGTTTCAAGTGCTTGTGTGTAGCTCAACCACTGCGGATAGCACAACTATAAATTGTTTTGCACTCGTTCTTATTGCTTAGAAGTTTGCTCATGTAAAACCTAGGTAAAAAAACAACTTATGTCGGTCCACTAAGCTTCTTTTTATTAGAATCTTCCGATGTGCCAAAAAGAAGTAATTGTTCTCTCTGTGACGAGATCCATGGAAACTCTGATGCTGCATCTTTTCTGATCTCAGAGTTTGATTTTTACATGTTCTTCACAGGTACCAGGAGCTGAAGGGAACTTTGTTTTCATTAAAGACGCAGTCTATAAAAAACCTGACGAATCACTCCTTCCCTTCCCAACTTTCTTTGCTCCTGAAGATGAAGATGCAGCTAGCTTGGAGCCTCTGGTTGCTGAACTTGGTGATGTGGATCCATTTATGGTTACAGACTAAATCACAAAAAGCTTTTTCCCATATAGTTGCTGGTTCGTTGATTTTAGGTGTATTTTGTTTTGGATTGTGAGATTATGCGGGATGATTTGAGGATGAATTTGACCCTTTTTTACCTGGGTTATATCATTTATGCTCTAGAGAACATGCAGCTTTTATCCAAGATCTTAAAGTTAACCCTCTTTGAACATTCATTGAATGAATCCTTTTTGAAATAAGTGGCAACTTTGTTGTAACCTTGGACATCATTGCCTATTATTTATTCAGCGATTGTTGAAACCATACCATTGATTTGGATTTGCAATCTGTTGGGGACAAAGCCCTCATGAGTAGCCTAAAATCAGCTATGACAACATTCTGGGAGCTTGATCAGCCTTCTCCTCCTCTCTCTACCTGGATTTTAAATCCACCTAGAGAGAATTGCTTTTTTTTTTTTATTATTATTTATAAAAAACTGAAATTCATTGATTTTACATCAATCTCTGCCTCTTGATTGAAAGGATAAAGCTGAAGGATACAAACATTATTGTCAATTTGTGTGAGAGTATTTAGTGAAGTAATTCAGCTAAAACAAGATATTTCCTAAAAGTATGGTCGAACTTAACCAAACAATCCTTACAAACAACTAACTGTCAGTGATAAACAATCCTTACAAACAACTAACTGTCAGTGATATCTCTCTAAAGGTATGATTACGATTATAGCCTCTAAATTAATTGTCTTCAACAGTTAGAGTAAACGGTAATGTTCCTAAATAGCTAAGAACCCTTGTCTTAGTTTAAATGAAGATAATTTTAGATCTCTATGGGTCCTAAGAGCTCGCCAAGATAGGACAAGCCTTTGAGTTTAAAAAACGTTTACAGATATATTTATAGATTGCTTACCAACTAGTTCTTCATATAGATGGATTTGGACCATCCAACTATTAGTGTTAAAAAATCTAGACTCCTACCACGATCCATAAGCTTTGCCAACCCAAAATCACCCAGCCTAGCATTCAAGTTCACATCGAGTGGTATATTTCCTGTCTTGATATCTCTATGGTGAAGTTAATTGAGAATAGAAGCCACCCCCATAGCAATGTTGAGTCTTTGAGACCAGCTCAACAAGTTGCATTGTCCATATTGTTTAAGCTCCCTTAGGCCATGAAGTCATACACATGTAATAGTTGACCTTTTTCAGCATACCAGCCTTGAAGCTAAACCAAGTTCTTCTGCCTCAAACACGTATATAGACAATTTGGCTTGGAATTTTGTTCCACCCTCGTGGGTTGTTCTTGAACTTTTCACAACAGCAATGGTTCATGAAGATATGAAGAAGGCTTTTTATACAGTGCTAAACTGTCCAGATCCGTACTTAATGCGCCGGCCTAATAAATAATCCATAATTATTTTGTAAGATGCATGTAAATACTCGCTCTATTTCTAAATATAAATTTTAGTAGATTTTTTTTAAAAAAAATCCTAAAAAATTTAAATAAGTTACTTATAAGTTGATTTTCTCAATTTTTTTAAATTAGTTTGTTTGACTTATTAACTAACACGTAATCTAAAAGTACAAAAAAGATGCTATAATTAAGTGGTTTTTTCTTCCTTAATCTTTCAAAAAAAAAAACTCAAATAAATATTATATTTAAGAACCGAAGGAGTATGTTCAATTTCTACTCTTAATAAATAAGTCAAAAGAGGGTTGAAAGATCCTCTCAACATGGTTGTTGTCCCTAATCCACAACTGTAAATTGAGGCCCCTCCTCATTAGTTTTGGTCACCACAATCGTTGAGATTTTGACTCTTTCATCCTTTCGACTTAATGTCGCCTCAACTGCCTGAATTTAAACTAGGTTGGTTATCGGATGCGGGTTTGGGTTAGCTCATAAAATTGTAAAATATAGTAAATTTATATTTAGTTTTTTTTAATGAAAAAGATAATCCTTAATTCAGCATTAAAATAACAATTAATTCTGCCGAACTAGCCAAATATGGCAACAAGTGACAACAATAAAAATCACAACTTTTCTAATACTACGCTCCCATACTTTTTTTATTCCTTTTGGGAGGATGGTCACATATTATGTGATGGCACCCTTTATGTGTGAACTGTGAAGAAAAAGGTACATATGTTTATTTTTTAATCATCCTTTAAAAACAAGCCCCGCACACACCCATCTGCATTTTGGGGTGGTTTTTTTTTTTTTGGGGGGGGGGGGGGTTTTCAAAGGAAATTGTACTCTCATGTTTCATATAATTGAATTTTAGTATATGGCCTCGTTTCAAGAAATTACAGTATAAGAAAGTTTTAGTTTGGTAACCAAGTATATCTTCACCTACTTTTAACAAAACTTGAAGATTGAGAAAGCGAGGACAGGGTCATATACATAAATATACACACATACATACTTTTCTCCCCCAATTTGTTTTTCACACACACACACACATATATATATATTTGGATACACTAGTGAACGTGCATTAAACTACATTGAGTTGGACCAATGAGAAGGAGTTGCAGGCTTTCTCTTAGATTTTCTACTTGCAAACCAAGTTAAGCGACGAAACAACTTCAATATCCTACTTGCATATTTCCTTTGTGAAGCAAAATTCACATAACTAATGCAACTACTTGCTTGTCCTAAACCATTCCTCTTCTTACTCATTGATCTTCCTTCCAACCCCAAAGGTTTTGCCATTATCATATTCTTCTTCTGACTTTTGCTCAACTCTATGTTCTGCATCTGCAAGCTCCTCTTTAAGCTCATGAGTTCTTGTTCAAGATTCTGAATTCTGAAACTTGTGGCCTCATACTCTGTGGTGGAAAACTTGATTTTCTGCATCATTACCATGTCCTTCTGAAGCAACAGGCCCAATGGGCCGCTGCTACTACCCATGTCAGGCCCATCAGCCGTCGCGGTGTACGGGCTTTCTGCTAGATTCTGGCTTTTGGAGTAGTAAGGGCGTCTAGAGCTGGATAGGCTTCCTGATAGGAATTCTGTTGCTCCACCATTTGCATATCTGAAGGAATCTGAGCATTCTTTGAAAGTTTGGTGTGTGTTTAGCTGTTGAACAAACAGTGCTTGCACTATTAGACGCAGAGGCATGAGCTCATCTTGAACAGCTTCAATGCATGTCTCTTGTGATAGCTTTTGACAGCTCAGATTCTTGCATATTGCTCCTTTCTCTTCCTGAGATATTTCTTTGCTTGTCTGCAGAATCACAACATACTTTGAACAAATAACTAATTTAACTAACTTACTAAATCTACCAGAATTAGTTAAGTAGATCTTATATTAAGGACTAGAGGTAATATTACATTTGTGTCTGATCACATGAGCTATTTCATTATGTCACATCACCCTATATCACCAATCAACCTAACTTGAGGGTAATTTTGAGACAATTAATTTTCAGAAATTGAAACGATGGGAAGTTAATTCACTTGTGACTGTATAACACATCAAAAGTCGCATTCCAGAAAACATACCTTGAGGAAGTTGTTTATAGCTCTGTAGAGTCGGTCATGACTGTGTCTATAAGCTGCAGGTATTGTTTCGATAAGTTCCATGAATCTCTTGGGCTCCATTTCTGGATTTGCATCTATAACATGAAACAGATATAAATCCCACAACTCTGCAACTCTGTAGCATCTTGCTTCATCGACTGGACTATGGTTTGCTTCTGAGTTTGATGCCACATATTTTGAAACTATGTTTTCCATAGTTGACACTGAGTAATCTGGAACAAGAAGAAGAGGAAGAAAATCCTCCTCGTGTGCAAAGTGCAGCAAAGCTGTGATCTGGTCTTGCAGTTTTCTTTTAATATTCTCATCTTTCAACCCAAGTTCAAGATATTTTGAAAGCAATGCAAAGTAAAACCCAATAGGAATTATTACTTTGCTGCTGGCTTTATTAATATTGCCGTTGTTATTGTTGTTGCTGATGCTGCGCTTATTGTCACTGATAGGCAGAAGGTCAACGAGACCGTGTAGAATGTCACTTTCACTGAATTGGGTAGCAGTCTTTCGGGAGAGAAGCCACTTATTTGCATAAAAAACAATGATTGGACTCACATACTTCTCTTTCATCCCTTGTCTTCTCAAAGATCTTATGACCCTTTTGAAGAAATCAAATGGCAGAGCTATCAGATCCTTGATCCACAACTCCTGGTAATATTCAACAAGAACAATTCTCAAGTTCAATTCCAATATTTAATTTAGGAAAAGATAGAAAGATCTTGAATTCACTCATAAATATCTCTTTATACTTCTGAAACGAAAAATTAGGTGCACCTTTAACACACCAAAAAATATGTCCTTCTGTTTATTTGGTAACATAAATGAAAAACCAACCATTCCTTTTAGGGTTAAATATCAATTTGGCCAATGAATTATTGGATAAGTATCTTTTAGCACAATTATTAATAAAAAGTCTCTTGGATGCCAATAAAGTTTTAAAATTGAATAAAATGGCCAACACCGTCAAATCTAGGCCAAATGTCCGTTAAATACATGACACGTGTGCATACGTCACTCTTCCACCTCATCAGCTTAGGGATGGACTTAACGGATGTTTAGCTAGATTTGACGGTGTTGGTCATTTTATTCAATTTTAAAACTTGATTGACATCCAAGAGACTTTTTATTAATAATTGTGCCAGATGATACTTAGCCAATAGTTCATTGACTAAATTGATATTTAACCCTTCCTTTTAAAATTTATTATGCTCGTTATGATTACACAATAAGAAGCTCCTAGTAATTTTAATTAGTCACGCATATGGACAACATTTGTTTTATCTATAAAGTAACTTTTCTTCTTCTAGTTAAACAACCAAAATGTAGAAATATGTTGAGAAAGTTAACAAAATAATAAAGGGACAATTGCATTGAGGTTCCAATTAAGAGAATTAATATCAGTTGTCAATCGTGTTTTTACTGGTTAACAATGGCAATTTCACCTGTCAATGTTGTTATTAACAACTCATTGAAACTTGTCTAATATTAATTCTCTTGCCTAGAATCTCAATGCAATTGTCCCAATAATAAAAGTACTCACCTCAGGAACCATATCCTTCATTTCACAGCTCCAAGACTGTGAAGCAAGTTCTTCCATTGTAACAACTGGTGTGTCTCTTCTTCCTTCTGGGTCAAGAATCTCCATACATGCCATGAATGCTAGAGACTCTATACAGCGACTCACTATGAGAAGATCTTCAGACCAAGGAAGAAGAATCTGACACCTTTGGAGCACAATCAACGTGTCATCCCAACTCTGAAGCACCACTTGGTTCAAATAAAGATCAAATCTCTCACACAGGTTTCCTGAACAATGTTCTTCAGTCATTTCAAGAAAATCTGCCGCACAACGGAGGGATGCCACATTGAAAGGGTCGATGAGTGAGGATGAGCCATAGATGAACAATGCAATCATCTCAAATGTGTCTGATCCTCCAGGGAAATCACCCGGAAGCTCAATCTCAGATGTTTCATTGCTCAATTTCTTCTTGAAATACCCACTCTTTGAAGCAAGTGGAAACTGCAAAAAATTGTACAGCAAAATTTTCTTAAGAATGAAACATTCTAAGGTTGATTTTAGAATTGCAATTCATCAGGGGAGACATACTCTGTGAAGGTTAAAGATCTTATTTCCAACCCGAACTCGAATTGAAACAGGCAAACCAGTCTCTTGGCTCCTGTTGCAAAACACCAAACACCTTGTTCACAACAACTGAATAACCCCATTTATATTATGCACCACATTTCAACTTGAAATCTTCAGACCATCTATTTATATTATATAGTATCCTAAATCCGAACACTTAGGTGGATGAACAAACAAGCAATTCAATTCTGGAATATAATCAAGGATCCAATTGAGAATATTACCATGTGATGACCTTGATCTTGAGCAAAGCTCCGAGATTGGGAGAAGAGAAAGGACTAGAAGACAGTGAATAACTTGTGGGTGTGACAGGAGCCATTGATGTAAAGCTTGAAACAATGGAAGGTGGCTAGCTAGAGAAAGGAATGCATCTGAATGGACTTATGATAGAGAGAAAAGAAGAAGAGGATAGAGAAGTGATATATGGGAAGAGCATAGAGAAGAGGGTCAAGGTCAAAGGCACACGAGTGAAACTGGAGGAAGCCCAAATTTTAAGGCATCAATGGCGTTCTCGAGAGTGGAAAAGTTGAATTCTTGTGCTTAGAAGAAGGAACCCTTTTCTTTCCATGCATTCTAATATAACATCTCAATCTTAAAATTGACGTTAGTGTTATACAACTTAGGATCCAAGGAACTGTTGAGAGTGAAAAAGGCATGGGAAATGCACGCACACACACATGAGGAGCTTTACGTTACAGTGGATTTGATTTGGTTTAGAGATATGAAGAAGAAAGGTATTGGGAAAGAGAGAAAGAGATTAAAATATGATAATAAAAAATTAAGAGAGTGTGAATGAAGTTTTGTTGGGAGCAGCATATGGGTATTGTCAATGCCCAAGACGGCACGTCTGCTGAAATTAGGGAGTTACTACTACCGTTTAACTCTGCTTTTTGTTTGTTTCTTTGCTTGTTTACTGTAAGAGTATATCCTTCACCACTTAACACTAACCGCTTGAACTAAGGAGCAAATATAACAAAAATATAGAAACAAACTAGAAGTTGAGTTTTGCATAAGGGGTTAACCCTTTATATCGTGGAGAACCAATAATCGATTCTCTATCGGTTGATGTGCCCACATTTAGCATCCGACAGTACATTGAATAGGAACATTTCTTTCAATAGGATGATACTTGTGCTTAGTAAGACTATATGTGCGTGTATAAAAATGGAGCATATATAATTTCACCTATGTTTTATATTAGGTTCCCAAGTCTAAGGTGACGTAAAGATAAACTTAATTTTTAAAAAAACACTGAAACAGGACTAATAAACTAACTAATAACAAAACAGTGTGTTTAAATTAAAGAATAATTTTAATGGTTTTTATTTATAGGTTGTTGTTTCTTTAATTTTCTTTCTCACTTATAAAAAAATTTAAAAAAATCATTTAAAAATTTAATAGTTAATAATTTATTATGTTTTATTCAAATTTCATTACATATTAGTTTTCACCACTGATAATATATTAATTTTACAGAAAAATCCACTTGATATTATTTAATAATATAATAGTATAATAATATAGTGGACAAAATGCCCATTCGGTACAATTCACAACGTTTATTATTATTACTACTTCAATTATTATATTAATATGCAGTGGTTTGTGTTTCGTACACATTAATATATGGTTGGGCGGCAAATCTCCAAGAGGAGGAATTGGATGGATATTAAAGTTTTCTAATCTTAGAAATTAAGCAATCATTCTCGAAAAACTGCATGCAAACGTGTGAGAGATTACAAGAGTTATTATAATTATTGGTGTAAGAAAGTTTAAGTGAGTTGGATACTAAATGCTTATCATAGGTACTTATAAATCTATCACCAATAACAACAAGAACTCATAGTCATAAATCAATCCATTTATCAACTAGACCAACTTATATTAGTGTTATTTTTATTTTTATTATCATTGAGTAATTTGAGCGCCTTTTGACTCTTCTTCTTTTTCTTTTGGTTACATAAAATTTTAGGAGGGGGGTTGGACTCACCCATAATTCAAAAGCAGAACACCTAACTTTTGATTCACGACTTTACGGACTAGGTAGGAAAGTACATACACTCCACCCCCTGGCTAAAGAGCTCTGCCTTGCGTCACTTAGCTCTGGGATGCCTCCCTCAACACTGCGTCTGACTCAGGTATAGAACCCCTTCCCTTTGGTGAGTGTCCAATACCCTTGCTAGTTGAACCCACATATAAGGGGTCCTTTGACCATTTACTTGAGAGAATAATTGACCTAAACTACCTTGGATTCCATATTCGCTAATTTTGTGTACAAAAGAGATTCGCAGTTTGGCTCGATATGTTTATAAAAATGGCTCTACCAACTATTGACCTAAATGTTTAAAGTGGCGCTGATTTTTTTTATAGAAAAAAAAATGTCCTTCACCATTAAATAATATCCATGATCAATCATGATTCATATCACCTTCGGCTTCCATTACTTTCGATTACTTATTCCAAGTACGTAATATATATTCCATCCCATCCATATTATAAGAGACAGTCAAACTTTTTTATATATATATATCAATAAAACATGTTGGATGAAATCATTTATTATGTGTAGATTTAATAAAGTTTTCCATTTTTACCTTTATATAATTTATTATAAACATTTTCTCTCCCCTCCTTACATTTAATTTATAAGGGCAGAAACGAATACATGCATTCATTACTCCGATTTTTAGATGCTATGTCTTATACTATGGATCAAAAAATTTGTCATGTTACCTCTCTATGGACAGGAGGGAGTATTCAATAAGAATTGGGTCTTAATAAAAGGGTTAGCTTCTGGCAGTCTACTTTAAGAATTATAATTTGGGTCTAAATCCATATATGGGGGTCTGGGCCTATTGAATTTTGAGTCTAAATTTGTAGCTGTAGGATGAGGGATCTGGTAGTATTCATGTGCTTTGTGAAAAATAAGGTTATCATGAATATAATCTAAAGTTGCATTCCTAGAAAAACAATCCATGGATACTTTATATCAATTCAAGGATTCTTCAAGTCTCATCGTAGGGTTGATTCTGTTATTTAAAATTTGATCAAACACTCATCTAAAATGTGCAAGGCAAAAGTTGCAAAATGCCATAGTTGAGTAATAGGTTGAGCTTAAACTGATTCTAACTCTTCCTATATATATGTTGCAAAATGAGAAAAAGGGATTCTTCGATCATAACTGTTTTTCTGCTGATACAAACAAAAAATATAGCTTGCAAGCCAGTAAAAACAGGTTGAACTTAAAAAAGAGAAATCCACAATTGCTTTTTCACAAGAAACACTTTAGACAGATGAAACAAGCACATAGTGATATACTGATATTAGATAAGAAATGCAATACACTAACAGCAACACTGATGGATATACGTACTCATCACTTGAAGCTAAAAAAAAACAAGTGGTAGATTCTGAATATGTGTGAAATGACGGGTTAGCGAGTTGGGTCTGGATTTAGTAATTGGTCAAAGCTGAGTTCAGAAAAGAAAGGATCCTTGAGGAGATCTGTGGCTGAAGGTCGTGCCCTTGGTTGTGCAATGCACTTCTCAATGAATGCCTTCAACTCAGAGTCAGTGACTTTGTTTAGAGCCTGAGGCTTTATTCCTGTAGTTACCTTCTTGTATATCTTGGCAATACTGTCACATTCACTGTATGGTATCTCCATTGTCACCATCTCAAGTAAACACATTCCAAAAGAGTATATGTCCACCATCTCTGTGTAGTCCTCCTCATACAGCTCTGGAGCCATATATTCCGGTGTCCCTATAATTGAATGTGCTGCATGATTCTTTCCGACTATTGCAGCCAGTCCAAGATCACCAATTTTCACCTATAAAAAGTCAAAGTTTATAACTAGTTTAGAGTTGGCAAGATAACCGAAGTGTTTTGACGCTTACCGAATCAGAAACATTGATATGTTTTAAAATGGAAACTACTGGTGGGGTTTAAAGATCTTGAATAATATTTGATTTTACTCATTCAGTGGTTTACACATGAAGTACTATTTCGCATATTTACTTTGCTCATTGATCATATTTTATGAAGACAGAGACAAGTTCTATATTCAAGCCAAAACAAGGGAAAAAAAATCATCTTGTACTTACCTGGCCGACATTCCCATTAACGAAAATGTTACTACAATTGAGATCTCTGTGAATGATGCATGGATCATGTGTATGTAGATATTCCAACCCCTCAAGAACTTGTTTTGACCACTTCTTCAATGCCTTAATGGATACCTGCCGATGTTTCTTCCTGTAGGCCCTCAGATTCCCAGAAGTGCATACCTCAGTGATGAAATTTAAAGTGTTCCGTTCATCATCTTTCCATACACTATAACAGACAATGATATATTTGTTCTTCAATGTTCTAAGGAGCTCAACCTCAGAGTGAAGACGATTTAAAAGCACAGGGTCTTCACTAAAATTCCTCAGTCGCACCTGATTCCAGGCTACCTCTATGCCTTCTTGTTGATCAAAGGCCCTATAAACCTTTTTCACTGCACCAGTGCCAAGCAGATCATCATACCGCCCAAACCTACCAGTTGGGTCAACTTCAGCAAATGGTTCTATGAGTTCAGGAGTGTTCGGGTATGAGTTCTCAGCTGGCATTTTCAATATCCAATCCTGAGGGACAGAAATATTGGTTATCGAGTTCAAAGACCCACTGCTTTCAACTGAAATCATGACAAAAACAATTAAATCAGAATTATTTTTTTCATTTCAAACGTAGGAAGATGTTTCACTAAACCAAAGTAAATATCAGCGATTGGCATGAGCCGCAGTGGTTTTGTTTGGAATTAACTCTGAAAGAAAAATTTTTGAAGATGACAACAGCCAAAAGAACTAGTCTAATTTGAGCTAATTTTAAGTTACTGTTTCTGTACAGAAGATCAAGCTAATCAGCTCCAAAGAATAAAAATCCCAAACATATTTTTTAAAAGGCCAAATTAAAATTACATAATCTAAAGTTCTAAACAATAATTGTGATAGAATAGAATTTGTGCAATGAAATATTCAATCATATTTGTGATACGGTTTAAATATTTCTATTAAGTCGGTCATCCATGCTTTTGTTCCCTGAAAGCTTCCTTATTGCCATTAAGTCGATCATTCATGTTTGAGAAATATACAGCAAACTCTAATCGTGTCAAAGAATCAATGGTCTAGGGACGACATTTTCAAAACCCACCAAAACAGAACCCCAATTATACTGAGCCAGCTTTCACAGGAGCAAAAGATAATTAATAATAATAAAAAAAACCTCTCACCATCGTGATTCATGCACGATGAAAGATGATGATCGTAAAAACACATGAAAATCATTGAAAGAAGCACGTAAACGAGCGAAAACTAACAGCCCGAAATAAATCTAAAACCAGCACGAAACTTGAAATTATTTGGAAAGGAGGTCCATTAACTAATAACAAAACCAAGAAACAAGAATGATATGATGTTGCGAACAACTGACTAAGTTTGAAGGTAGAAACAACTGTTGTTAGGTTTTCCGATAAGAAATCAAAATCTTCACAGAATGACAGTGAAACGTTAATTTGAATGAGTGAATTAAAACCTTAAATGCTTACCGGTGAAAAGGAGGATCGTATTGTAGCTGAAGAATAGGAATTGAGGGACAGAATTGCTCAGAAAATTGAACCGTGGAAGATTGGAATGAGAGTGGTGAAGAAAGAAGGGAATGATTGTACGAGTGGAAGAAACTTGATACAAAGCGAGCGTGCAAATGCAATATGAATATGGTATTGTGGATGCAAAAAGAGTTGGCCTTTTTATAGTGTCTGAGAATTGGAGGCATCTTTGAAACGATGTCGTTTTCCTTCAATAGCTCTCTATTTGTTGTTCTGATCACTTTATGCCAGTATAACATACAAAGTTTAATTTAAGAATTTCATTTCATCTACTCACACACCTTCTTGTTTAAGCATGAGGTTGTTGCATTCCAACCTCTTTCCGTGTTTAATGGGGTAAGGGTAAAAAAAAATTATCTGCCGTATTTTTAATTATAACATAACAGGGAGGGCTTAAAACGTTTTCTAAAGATGATAAAGTATGAATCCCACTTGTATTTTTTAGTAATATACCAAAAGCAAAGCTTTAGTAATATATGGTTTCATTGGATCAAAAAGTGGTGGAGTGATATTTCTCTGATTTTTAATATAAAAGATATCTAAGGGAAAATTAACTTGCAAGCTCCTCTATTTCTTTGAATTGGGTCCTTATAGTTTTATTTCTTTTCATTAAATCTTAAAGTTTACTTTGTTAAAGACACCAATCCTTCTGTTAATAATGGATCCAAACTGGCTTAGAACCACTTCATTGAGGTTCCTATCCGTTTATCCCCATTGAGATAATTAATTTATCTCTAAAACAAAAAGCTTTAATTTCATAAAGTTTTTTTTCTGAAGGGATCATATTTTGTATCAATAAAATGACGTACAGTAGAGGAACATAGACGGGAAACTCAATAGAGAAGGTACAAGCTGTGTCAAATCATGGCGAGAGAGGATGACATGGCGGTGGCAATGGCCGTCGCGGCTTCCTTTGCCGATTTTTCCTGCTTTTCCGGAGGATTTTTGAACTACTACGATCACTTCTATTAGCAATGTGATTCACATAGTTCTAGGGTGAAGATAAAGTTCAGGAAATTCATTTTGTAATTTTAGACGCACTGGTAGTTGGGATTTCTTTCAAATTTTCAAAGATGAATATGGCTGTCCCTTTTGATATAGATTAGCAAGGCTTGATAAAATACTTCCTCCATTATTAAATATAATACTATCCAATTGACTTTTTTTTAGACACTAACGAAGCTAATGAGCCACTTTTTTTTTTTTTTTTATAAAAAGACAATATATATATCTATATATATTGCGTAAGATAAACGACATACATCAGTCATATTAATCATAATTTATTTTATGTATTATTAGATTATATGTTAATTTATAATTCAAATAAATTAGTTTAAAGAAAAAATTTGGATATATCAATTTATAAATAGCTTACTTAACTTTTTTAGGATTTTATTAAAAAGTCAACTAAGTCTTGTGTTTAGGAAGGGACATAGTATAATACTAATATCATAGAGCATTTTAATCTTTACACATTTTAAATCTATATTCCAAATCTCTTAGGACCTTATAATAAGTTAATCTTGTAATAGGACATTTTAATAATTTTTCAGTCATTTAGGACCTTGGTGTCATTCTCCCAATGAACAATAAGGATCTAATTTTCCTATATGTAATCGATCAAGATATTTTTATGATCGATATGAACAATTTTTCTAGCTCCATATTTAGAACCGAATGGAGTATTTATTATTATTAAATTAAATTTAAATAATTGAATTACACGTAAGATTGTTTTTTTAATGTGATTCTCCTCATCTACAATGTTCGAACTTTCAATATAATATTGCTCAAGGAATTGAGTCTCTCTTACTTGACTCAAATACCATTCATTGTCCAAAAATATATCTCTATATATATCCATATATATATATATATATATATAATGAAATACCTTCAATGGAATAAAGGAAACTAGAACTTCTGAGCTCTCATTCGGTTCAACAAGTAAAGAACAGGTCATTAAAAGTGTTTAGAAGTGATTGAAGAAAAAGTCTCTTGTGACATGAAATGAATTAAATCAATGAACAAGGAGAGACTGATATGCACCTAGGAGCATTAATTTTCTCCCCAACCACCTTTAGCACTTTAGACACATTCAAATCTCATAATATGATCCTTCGGCCTCGCGCTAGGAGCAAAACCTACATACATACAATGCATTGTCTTGGCCATACAATTAAAGAAACAATATATTGCAGATTTGCATCTGAAATTGGTTCCTTCACGAGAAGAATGAGGAAGTAGTAATACTTTTTTTGTTTTAATTCTTGTTTTCTTCTAAAAGACTAAACAGTACCTTCATCCAGTTGTCATTTCACAAAAAGTTTCAGGCACACCCCGTGCTCATATCGAAACTTTGATTCTTCCTCCCCAATCGTGACACTTCGAAAGATATGGTACATCTTGACACCAGACTTTCCAATAAAAAATAAATGCCATAAAAGGAACCTCATAACAGTGGTTGATGATGCTTTCAATATCATCCAAAACATTGATCTCAAGCATTGTAAAGATTGCAACAAAACAGTCCCTGGAACGGATAGCCCGTGCTGCTGAGTGCAATGTATGTGAAACTCCAGAACATCCAAATGCAAGCAGTGAGTTCAAATGTTATCCAAACTAGTAAGAAATTAGATTATAACTTACAAAGTTATGAGTTCAAATCACTTTCAATGTGAAAACCTTATTAGGTGGACGATATGTAAATACTACACATTCTAAGATGGAAAAATGATGAGCCCTCCAGAACCTAACTAATCTTGTTTTGAATAGAAAATGCAGGCAATGGCAGTTCACTCAAGCAGCCAATTTGCAGCAAAATCTAGAAACCACAACCAATATACCGACCTACCTCGTTATTAAACAGGTAATTTGCTAGTTGAAAATGAATAGCAATAAGACAGACACAACACTTTTAGAAATAGAAAAGGAAAGAAAATAGTAGAAGGGACTTCACATCTTCCCAGATTTATGAAGAAAATAGTAGAAGGGACTTCATAACATAGAAAGGGCATAATACATAGGGATAGTAAAAATTGAGGGGCGGAGTTGGACAACTGTGAGAACAAGTGTTGAAGAATAGATTTGTTCATTCCACACACATTCTGATATTTCCTTTTCATATCTTATATTCTCCTTTTCACATCCTGTATACGAGTGAGAGGCTGCGCATGCTCATACCATAAACTGATTGATGATTGATGTTCTAACCAACAAGATGCAAAAAACAGATTACTTATAGAATGTAAAATTGAATTTGATAGTATTAAGAAATTACAAATTAATCTACATCATAAAAATTCATTTTAATGACCAAGATGAAGAGAAACCAAATCCAAACCAACATGCAGATGGGTTTCACCTCAATTTTTTAGCACCTTTCTCAAATAAACATCAAGCCTCTTTGAGTAAATCTAGATCGAGATATTGGCAATGTTTATGGCTTATACTATATAACAACTTAAATATAATGGAAAAGGAAGGGACCTATGGAACCAAGGACTAAGAATAATGAAGAAATTTGTGGCAAGGGCAAACTCACTGCCAAAGTCAAAACATAATATCTCAAGTCTCAACACATAGCTCAACCACATTAACATGATGTTAAATCTTCAGCCTAGCCTAGGTGAGACTACAGTAACCAAGAAGGAAGACACTCAAATTATAAAGGATTAATGTTACATCAGAAAAATTCAAAAGGAAACATTCATTTAAATTTTCAGTTTGATATTTTTTTCTTCTTCTAAATTTACATAGAAGTGTCATTACTTAATTTATCCAGGAAAAAGTTGTAACATAGTCAACTTATCAAGACTTTTAGATATGATATATTATACATAGCAAGAAAATGGCATCACATCACCAGGGGGCATTTGACCCCTCTCTAACTGATGGAGACCTAGAACCCACACTTCCATCTCTACCGAGCCTTGACACACTTCTAACACTTCTAGGAGTATTCAAAGCAGGACTAGAGCCACGGTAACTAGCTCGAAGAGTTTCATCAACAGAGGATGAGGATTTGGCAATAGCATTTCTCACAAACTTCTGTGCAGCAGGAGAAAGAGTCCGAACACTTGGACTAGCACTTCCACCTCTAGCTGGTGATGGCAACGGAGGCTTATGAAACATCTTTGACCTTTCCCTCAGCTTTCGTGCAGCCTCCCTAGAAAGCGAGTGAGCCTTTTCATCTCTTGCAGGTGCAGAAGGAACCTTATAATGAGGTCCATCAGCACTACCACCAATATCAATCGGCGTATCCTCTGGATCCAACCGCAACGGGGTCCCTTCAATTTCACCCCAAGTAATAAATGGGGATTCATTGACTCCTGGAGCGGGAGACGGTGTCCTCACAAAGCTATAACCATTATCAGCTTTCTTTCCAGATTCAACATAGAATGGATTCGGGGTCTTCCTCAAATCCTCCAAATCATACTTCTTCAATTTCTCCGCTTCTCTATCCGACATAGGAACTGGTGTTGCACCAGCAACAGGGGTATAAAGCACCTCAGCAGTCCCATCGTCATTCGGCCTGGATTCCATCATTTTACCATGGAATCTCGTATTAGAACGATTAATCTCCTTCGTCAACCCTTTCATCCTCACAGCCCTTTCCTCTTCTGTCAGAGGGGCTTCCCCTCGATCAGTTGGGTGATACATCAACAGATTTTTGGCCGTATATTTCCATCCCTCTAAGGAACTCGGGGGCTGATCCGACGTCCCATACCCATCTGTAATCCTATCCCTCTTTGCATCCTCAATAGCAGCAACGTGTTCCTTCTCCCCTTCTGTCAAATACCCAAATCTCTCCTTCCTCTTCCTATTCACTTTCTCCAAAATCTTAGAAAAACTATGATTGTCCTCACTCGTATACCTATTAAGAAACTGATCAAGGCTAAGCGATGTGTCCAACCCACCATCTTCCCCATTCGGATGAGAGGCTTCCCCATTCGTAAAACCGGGAGTTATCGGGGTTTTGCCAACAAATTCATCAAAAGGAGTAAAATTCCTAGCAAAAGTGGAGCCAGGCGTTTGAGTTCTACCATCAGAAGCGTTAGAATTAGTTACCTTGCGTCCACGGCGTTCCATGATCTTCAACTGGGCGTCACGAATGAGGACAGGGTCGCCAGTCTTGATTGCTTCGAGCCAGTCGAGGCGATCCCTAAGCTTGGAGATGTCAGGGAAGAAGTCGCGCTCGATGATCTTCTCGATGGCGGCAACGTAAGTGTCCTCATCGAGGACGTCTTGGTTCTTGCGAGGGATCCTAGGAGCGATTTCGGAGGAGGAAGAATCGTTGGGATTTTGCACGGAAACTTGGGAAAGAGAAGGAGAGGGCGAAGAGATGTGGCGAGGAGAGTGGCCTGGAGATAGAAGCATCGTTGTTGGCAATTGGGGATACGATTAGGATTAGGGTTAGGGTTTTCAGAGAATCGAAGGTTTACGAAAGTAGAATTTTGGAAGGTTGATTGAATTGGAGGTTAGGCTGTACGCGCAAATATTCAATGGGTGAGGGTCGGGGTTCGGTTGTATGAACTATGAAGGAGACGGCGTAATCTTCCTCATGTATAATTCATGGAAGGAAGGAAGAATAATAATTCAGCAACAAAAATAATTCAGGAATTGATTTTTTTTTTTTAAATTATTTTTTATTAGATATGGATTTTCAGATTTTCAGTTTTTTTTTTTTTTTTTTGGATTGTCAGTTCTTAGAGGGAAAATCCTAAAAAAGGGTATTTAAAGGAAAAATCAATCCCTTAAATTTGATAAATTTCAAATCAGAGACACGTATTGACCAACAAAAATCAATCCCTCAAATCAGAGTTTTAGTCATCTTTACTATCAATCTGTCATTATTGTTTACTCAATATCACACTTAAAGGAACATACAATGAACCGGGCCAATGCACAGTCGTGGCTTTACTCACAATTCACTATGCTTGTGAGTAGTGCGGCTACTTTAGTTTTATTTCGGCTTCTACTGCTTCATTTGCATATTCACTAGTGTTTACATATTACCTATTTCATAAGTATACTATTTTGTCCATATATCAGTTAAATAATACACGTATTTCCACATCACGGCAACCTTTCAAACTTCCCCCTTCATTTTGAATATCAAAATTCAAACTCATTATGTGTGTGTATAACCCAGAGTCTCCTCAGAACTTTTAAAAACCCAAATTATTATTCTCATGGTGTTTCCTTTAATTTTGTTTAGGTGGTTTACAATCTTCCCAATTCTACCAGAACGCGCCAGCAGCTCATGGGGGTGTTCTCATGTAAAACTTTTGTGGAACAAGTTAGGCTAGGTTTGGTTACGTAGGCTTCTCTTTTTAAAAATTTTACTCATGATATTTCATGGATATTCATGTTTGAAACTCACCATACATAATCCTTTTTTCCAGTGGGTGTATTTCGAATCATTACTACAGATATAATATATTACTTAAAGAGAAATTGTGGGAAGAATTTTAATACAAAGCTAGACATAAACGTGAGAGGATAGATGTGCGAAGCAGTCAACTGGTTAGCTATATAAAGCTACCTGGCATCAAAGCAGAAAGGTTTTGTCTAACATAAATGTTGGTATTGTTTTTGGCTGAACAACACCACAATATTGCAGCCATATACTTCTACGAATGATGTATATGTAAAATAAGGATTTCATTTTTAATCATATATAATTATGAATTTAGTTTGCTACTTTCCGACATATTTTTTATTTTAGCGCATATTAGAGTGTACTTCGTTTTGTGTTAAATGAAGATTTGCTTTTTAGGATAAGGGTTGATATACTCATATTCATGGCCACACACGGATGTCTATTCATGGTTCGCAATTTGAATCAAGCACAAGGTCTATGTAACGGCACAAGGCTGAGGATTACATGGCTTGGAAATCATTTTGTTGAGGCTATTACATTGAATGGATCTCATCCAAACCAATTGGTCTTAATACATAGGATGGATATGAATCCATCAGATTCCAAGTTACCTTTCAGAATGCAAGGAAGACAACTGCCTCTTATATTATCATTTGCAATGACTATTAATAAGAGTCCAGGACAATCTTTATGTCATGTTGGCCTATGCCTTCCTAAACCTGTATTCACACATGGTCAATTATATGTTGCAATGTCTAGAGTCAAATCTCCTTATGGGATCAAGTTGCTCATACATGACAAAGACTTGAAACTTTTTTTTTCCACAAGCAATGTTATGTACAAGTAAATTTTTCGTAACTTGTAACGATGAGGACCCTTTTATTCATGATTTCCACTATAAGTTGTGCCACATCATTTTTATATATGTGTTATTGTTTAATTCAAATTATTTGAATGTTGTTGTCCCATCTTGACATTATTTTTTTAGCGGTTGAATATAATCTTTTTCGATTGAATCAGCGTTTCAGTATACTATTTTTAAAATATATACTCCCTCCACTTCTAAATATAAGTTCACTTTGACTTTTTTGTGGAGGTTAAGGAAGCCAAATAGACTACTTAAATGCAACGTATCTTACATGTAACTTTATCATACGATAGTTTATAAGTAATTAGCCGTTAGTTTTGAGGAAAAAAGATAACTATAGATATTTTAAAGTGAAAACTTTTGCATAACTAATTTCTCCAAAAAAATCAAAGTGATCTTATAATTAGGATTGAAGGGAGTACATTAATTACTGCATCTGTCTGAGCCCATTCGTGGTCTGATGTTAGAATACTCAATGTTAATTTTCCCCAATATTGTTGTAAATAAACAATATAATTGTCTAGTAAATAATATATAGTTTTTTATTTTCGATTTTCATGACTTTTTCAACCGAATATATTGCTAGAATTACTAAAATAAAATAATACATGTATATTGTTTAAAACATCGTGTCTATTGTTTTTCCCCTAAAAATCATAGTGGTTAACTTCGTATTAGGCCTTTTAAGGCTCTTAGAAGCAATTTTTTTTTAATATGTATCTCAATGAAAGGAACATCTCAAAAGTTGTCACGATACCGAGGCAGTGCACTTATAACATTTATCTAGTTGTTAAGTTACTATTCGATAATTTATAGCTGTAATAATATTACATGTTTCAATACCTTTATAATTGACTTGCACCGTAACTGATTCTAAATTTTATAGCATCGACATGGACAAAAGCAAACACATTTCTGATCTTGAGTTAGGTTTCTTCAAGGGGGAAATATTGGTTAAAGTAGATAAGGTAGTATGTATGGATGAAGCACAATTCTCTCTCCAATTTAGCCAGACTGTCACTAAACTCCAGTCCATTGATTTTATTTTCTTTGATCGGTAGGCTAGTATTACGCCTACATAAATTAATAAGTTCCTTATTAAAGTATATCCGCATACCCAATAATACAGTTATCATTATTTATGGTAATTTTTAACACACTAGGATACAAGGATTGTTGGGACTTTGAAGTCAAAAGTTACAATGGATCAACTTGCATCTATCATAAAGGAAGATGGCTGTTTCAAGTTGGGAAGATTCAAGGTAATGCCAGGTGGGAGGTCTGTTCATGAACAATTTCACTTAAGACTATGCTCCGAAACAATGATAGTTCATACCTGAGTCTTAATGAACCCTTATTCTTGGTGTATGAAGTCTTTGGAATTCTTGACCCAAAATCTGTCTTCTGATGGTTGCTTAGTAGGTTAGTTAGATGATGAACATATAAAAAATTGCATGTATATATCTTCCTTATCGTCATCGTTATTGGGTTACTCACTCATGAATACAATAATTTTAGGTATTTATGGCCTTCTCAAGCTTTCACTTATCCGACTATTTCATTTTGGAGAGGAATATTTCAGAAAAAGATCACTCTCTATGTGATTCATAGACGGTTAAAAATTCTATTTACTTCCCTTTGTTACATTTAGTTATTGAAGGTCAACATATTTTATGAATAGATAACGATCTAATAAACGTGTTAATTCACATAAGTTTATTTTTCAATAAATTCGAAGTACGTGTCATGCTTCATGGAGATTGTGTTGATTCCATTAGCTAAGATCTCTTCAGCCGAGTTGTCTACCAAGTCATTTGTTGTGATACAACATGTCCTATATTATGAGGAGCTTCAATGTGATCAAGGTTTGCTATGTTTTGCTATACTATTATGTGATTATGTTCTTGTATTCATGATGACAATCATAAAACACCGCATTTTTAGGAAAATTAGTGGGATTAATTATTGATTTAGTTTTTGTTTATATATAATGGAGGGACACTTCATTCGTACTATGATGCAAGTAGAATTTTTATTAATCCTGTGCTGTAAGGGTCAGAGTATGTTCATATGGATGTACTTTCAGGAGGTTGATGATGACAGAATTTTCGCTTTCCTTGTATACACTTGCAATATGTAATATATTTAATGTTTTCTATCAGTTTAATGTTCACAATTTTTGAGATATATTTTTTTAACTTTCCTTCCTACATTATGTATGATGAAACTATAAAGCATATGAAGCATCATGCTATTAGTCTTTTCTACACTAATATATTCAATATATTAAGCATCTAATTAAACATTGCAATAAGAGAAACTTTATCATTATAGTATGTTAACTTTACTAAATATAGCTATTGTCTACTGATTATATGCATTATAATATTATTAACTGGCATTAGAATTAACATTACGATTAGTGTAACAAGCCAATATATTAAAGTTTACTATAGGAGTGTTCGTATGAGATTAGGGGACTGTTCTATAATAAAATTGCTCATACTAACTTTTTGTCACTCATTTTGACTACCAAAGGAATGAACAAAATGCCATTAAATAATATAACAATTGTACATAGGTTCTTTTAATAACTATCAAAGAAATTCAAAACTTAAATATCATCATATAATTATATAATTATATACCGAAACAGTATAGATGGATATATTACTTTTATAATGCAGTGCCCCTCTCTATCATTTAGGTATCATACTCAATTTAGATATGACCCTTTTAAATATAATCAGGTAGAAACGTTTTTTCTTCTGTCATACACATTGTTAGTTTATTTTATGAACAAATGATAAAGAATATTACATTAATGTTGTCTTTCAATAAGAATCTTCTCAACTTAATTAGTTCGATGTCATTAAGGAGATAGTTGAGAATTTAATGCCTTCTGCATTTCTTTATTATATTCACTAACCTCCCTCATTTATGGCAGCGTTGATAATGTTAAATTGTGTTTCTCATGTAACTTCTATATGTTGCATCAAATTCATTCCTGATTTACCAATTTATGTGTTTTTCATTCCACATTCATAGTTCATTCTCTTTTTTCATAATATTATTTTACCACGTCTTTTATTTGGTTTTCCTTAATGGAGGAAGCACATGGGCTGTCTTTGGATGATCTTTTGGTTGGTCTTTATCAAGGATTTGTCATAATGAAAGTTGATTGGTTAATGACTAGGAAGATTGTACACATGCCCTTCAGTTTTTCCAGTCCTATTATAGTAATAGAGTCAATCGATATTGTGTTGTTTGATGATCAAGTGATGTCTATTTCTTATTATTTAATGAATGATATCAGTTTTGCTGAATTTTTAAAATTTTCTCATAGGGACGTCGCATCTTAGCAAGGATTATGTACGACAAATGCATAATTTCTACTTGCATATGAAGTAGTAGAAAGACAATGTTACAGGTTCCATGCTTTCAATGTTATGAATGGCAGTCATGGCATACACCATCATTTTCATTTATTATTCAACAATCAAACAACCATTTCCAGAGTGGAAGCAGATTTGCCAGAGTTTTGTTTTAAACTCGTCGGTGTCCATCAACTGGTTGGTGGATTCCCTGAAGAATGAGGTGTTATATGTTAGTGCAATATTATGATTACTGAGGATTGACATATGTAAGGTAAGAAATATTGTTTATTTATTTATAGATACAATTAAGTCTGCACTATCGGCAAAATACATTTTAATAAGCACGATACAGAACAACAATTCCCCCAATAAATTAGAAAAAGAATGTCATAGAAATATTAAAAAAATAACAAATCTTGAAAAGACTGTTATATCATATGAACCAGGTCAAAAAAACTAAAAGGCATGCCCTCATATGAATAAGAAAACTAACAACTCAAGTCACTGAACAGTTATTTTTCAGAGCACAGAACTTACTCCCCAGTGAACCAAACTGATTGGGCATAAAGACAGTTTAATTGGGCATAATACGGTTAATAGCATTATGCCTCCTAAAAATTAGGTAATGTGATTAAAATTTTAAAAATATTGATTATCTCTTAACCTGTAATCGCTACTTTCTTAGGAACCAATGACAGTTTTTTTTGGCAATCTCAACCATTCGCAAGTCAAATATAACTTCAAATCCCAGCCGCATTACCGTGAATTCTCTGAACAATGAAACACCTATGTGCGTGATCTTTTGTGGGATGTGTGTGTGTGTGAGAGAGAGAGAGAGAGCCCCCCGCCCGGGGGGTACTTACCATATGATTTGGAAATGTGATGAAAACTAGAGAGAGAAAATGAAGATAATTACAGTTGAAGCTTAAAAGATGAAGTTAACACATTTGCGAGAATATTCAAAAATAAATCTTTATTTGGAAATCCACATATCCTTTTTTCTTACCAAAAATTTAGAGAGACAAAGTAACTAAGGAAGACAAGAGGCTTGATTTACAAATGACTCCGCTTGACGTGAACAGGGGAAATTGAACCAATTTTTTAAAATGAAATTTCCAACTTTCAAGTTTAAACAAAACAAAAAAAAAATAGTAAAAAAAATAGCAAGAGAAAAATCATAATTTTGACATGGGCAAGTTGGAATAGAATTAGTTGAAACTAGTGTCAACCCCATGCGTTGCACATGTAGTGTTAATCAGTGGTAGAGACAGTTTTTTTTTTGTTAACAATGTTTTAAGAATTGAGTGGGATGTTTGTATGAAAAAAAATTGAGTGGGATTTGGAAATAAAAGAAACAGCAAATATGTCATGGTTGGAACAATGAGAATGGTTGAATCATTTAGTCAAGTTGGTGACATAATAATCAAATGAAAATAATCATATAGACCTTTATGATATTTAATTTTGAATTATTATATATTAATTATATTTATGTAGAAGATAAAACTTTAATGTGTTAGGAAATGTTTGAAAAGAAAAAATGTTGAACACAAATACTTTTTAAAATGTATGAGAACATTTACCTGGTAATATAATAGATGGATATTTATTTTAATTTGTTTAGTAATTTGACTTTGTTATTTCATTTGCCAAAGGGAATCTATTGTACCTTCATGTGGCAGTCCTATTTGTCCTTCACGAACTTGGAGTAACCAATCTGAGAAGGATTTTACCAATGTGTGAAAAACCGGACCGGACCGGCCGGGTTAGGCCGGAAACCGGCGACCCGTCACCCTTACCGGTCCGGTCGACCCCTGAAACCAGGATAACCCCCAACTCGGATGACTCGGCTTAACTCGGCATGAACCGGGAATAAACCGGGTAACCCGCCCGGTTAGTGGGTCACACGATTTAACTTTTTTCAAATCTGAATCTTTAGAAAAATGAAGAGAAGAGAAGAAGACTTTCGTAGCTGTGCGTACTTCGTTTCGTCCCTGCTTCTCATATCAGTTTTCACTGTCGAACTTTGGCGGTGATCGTGCTTGTGATGTCGATAATTTCAGTCTTCCCTTCTTGCTCCGTCAATGTTGTCAGCATTCCATGGCTGCCATTGATGTCTTCACCGATCAATGTTCCAAAACTCAACCATGTTTGTTGAAGATGAGACGAGGAAGGGAGGGAAAAAACTTAAAAAATAGAGATGAAGGAAGAAAAGTGATGGTTGCTTCCTCAGTCATTGATGGCCTGATGGGACAAGTCTTCAAAAGGAAAAGGAAGAAGTAAACTGATCAGTGCACGTGATTAGCATAGGATGATATAGATATAGAGATTTTAAAAAATTTGAAAAATAAAAAGGAAGAGTTAGGAAATCTGGAAATGAGTGTATCACGTGGGTGTACAGTTAATGCATAAACTCTTTCGAATTTTCTTTTTTTTTTCAAATAACCTCTTTCAATCAGAGTCACAGAGATGTGAAAGATAAATAAAAAATGGTAATGTCTTCCTATATAAAGGCTGGTTTTCTTCTTTGAAAAATCTTAAAAAAAATTAGATAAGTTATTTATAAATTTTGTCTAAATATTTTCTCTAAATTAATTATTTAACTTATGCAAATATATAATTTAATAATATACCACGTAAGTTATAATTGAGTAAATTATTTAACTTCCTTGATCTCCCCAAAAAATCAATTAGATCGACCAAATGGCGTATAAATGACTATCCATTATATTTAAAAATTAAAAGTTATTTTTTCATGATTAAGTATGAATATTTGTATATGTTTTAATTATATAATATTAATTTAATCATCACCGGTCTCGCTACGGGCTGACCCCCGATTTGACCCATTAACCCTTAAACCACTAACTCATCCGGTTCACTAAACGGTCCGGGTTTTAATTCCTTGGATTTTACCATTCTTTGTTCTTCATGAGTTACAACTGTTTGTAATCTCATGTTTTTTGAGAGTTGAAACACTTTACAAAACATCCACAACTTAGATGAGTTGATTGTTGAGTTAACAACTTCTGCATGCCCTCCTTTTGGAACTACGGGTAATATTTGCCTAAAATCTCCTCCCGTGACAACACATTTACCATCAAATGGTTTATCACATTTCATGATATCCCTAAATGTTCGATCAACAGCTTCAATACAATAGTATCTTACCATATGAGCCTCATCCCATATGGATTAGTTTGGCGCATTTGATCAAGTTAGCCAAAGGGGAGTTATGTGAAATATTGCACATGGAATCCTCAGATATATCGATCAGTATTAGGAATCGAGAATGTGTTGACTGTCTAGATGGGAGTAGAGTTGCTACTATACCACTAGATGCAACATTGATCACAATTTCACCTCTTTCCCTTATAGTAGTAGTAAGTACATTATATAAATAAGTCTTGCCAGTGCCCCCAAAACCATAGACAAAAAAGAGCCACCATTTGGTGAATCAATTGCATGCAAAATCTCATTGAATATTCTCAGTTGCTCATCTGTATGTGATGCTTTTAATCTGTTAGATTCAAATTTCGAGGCTTCCTTGTCAAAATTTAACTCCTAAATAATCAATTGATGCCTTGTGTCTATATATGCATTAGGTTTTGTTTTTGGCATTAAAGGGAAATCACTTAATGATTTTCCATTTCTTTGGGATAACCTTTCAATTTCCACTAATGCATCTTCTTCCTTGTCTTCTTCCGAGATGTTAGAATATGGTCTACATTCCAATTAGAATATATTCAACATAAAAGTGTAGATTAAGGGTAAAAAAATTTAACTAACAGGCATATTAATTTGGGTTAACGTTTGCTACCTTATCCATTCTATCGTTAAGGTCAAAGGCATCACAACTGAGCAGTTATGATGCACATCGATTGAAAAATACGATTGAACATTTACTACCAGTTGAATCAACAGCCTTGTAGTGTACTTTAAACCTAAATAATCAAATGTTTGGTAGCAGAGGATATAATCAATTTGATGACAACAACAAAGTAAACATACTTAGTTATGTTGATGTCTTTTCCACAGCCACTACAATTTAGTTTGACTTTGACATATGAGGGTTTTTTGTCACACAATGGGCAACCATCATAATTCTAGCCATATGCTGTCTCAAGTTTTTGAATGACAAATCTTGTGACAACTTCAGAAGCCTGGAATGAATAGCTATATTGATAAATATGGAATATTTAATCATGCTAGTTACATTTTTGCTTAATTGAAATTCATGCATTATGCAACCTGAGTAAGGTTTAAAATTTATGAGATATTTAGCCTACAAGGAAAGTTAAGCAAGGATTTATCAGTGAAGTTTGTGACTACGCTGCTTGAGATTTGAGAGAGACTGACTTGCAATAGGTTTGTCTTCAATGCTACATGTTAAAATACATAATAATGAGTGTTAATGAAGCTTATCTATACAAAATAAATAATAATATTACATAACGTTCATGTAAAATGAAAATATTTGAAATTATTACCTAGCAATTAAAACCCTTGCTTCTGGAATATTTGGATTGAAGAGGACCTTGGTTCCTTCGAAGTGGTTACTAAGTCTATAACCTTTATGTGAGATGAAATATTAGAACACCATTGTGAAGTGTAATTAAATATCAAGTACATACAGACAATACTATTACAACATTTTCCTTTCTTGAGCCTTGTAAAATGAATGAGCACAACAATTGGGGCCTTCATATCTTCTACTTTGGAGTCAAATGTTTTGGTTGCACATTCACCAAAAAAAGTAGCGTTGATGGATTTCTCACTGCATGCACAAATAAGATGATTTTTATTTGTTATTATATAATGCAACTTACCTTAGTGAAGGGAAAGAATTATTTAGATTTATATTTGAAAATAGTAAACATAGGTAATAACTCATGATCAGCAGCAGTGAAATTAAGCCTTTTTATGACGCCGCTATCCCTCCTATGATCTTCTAAACCTTATACTTATCTGTGTTTACTATTACTTTAAAATTTTCAAAATGGTATACTTAACCTTCAATATTGTTAAGGTATCATTTTATCAATGATTTCTGGGTAGTAAAAGCTTTAATCCTAACACCTTACAATTAAATACTTCAATTTTGGGAAGTGTCCAAAGTAATATATGAAAATAATAGGAGAGTAATGAGAACAAACAAACCTGTCCATCAGCTAACAACATTGACACTTTCCATATTTGATGAGGTGGGGGGTTCTTTGCTATAGGCCATTTGGTGAGTACTCTTGCTTGGATTGACCATGTGTCCTTGTTGTCATCTATGTCTATTATTAGATCTTTTGCAATAGTTGATATCCTTGCAGAATGGAAAATGAAAATAAGTAAGCAAGACTTGATGGAGTTGCACTTTGAGAAAGGATGGATCAGTGGAAAATATAAGCGTTACTATATATTGGTCTAAGTTTATTAGCAATTGGCTGAAGTCAATAATGATTCAGGTGGCTAAATTAATTTCTGTCTCCTTAATTTAAAGTTGTGAATGGAGTAGATGGAATGCAATTTCCAACACATTTTTCAACATCCTAGCCTTTTTTCAATGACCATTTTTTACTCACAGGGTTGACACTATCACTTTGTTCGTTATTATAAGTCCAACTATTACAATTTTTTTGTTCCTAAATATAAGTTCAGTTTGGGATCAATTAATGCTATTGTGAATATTTTAACCTTATATTGGAAATAGGGAAGATGAGAGAGAATGTTTATAGTGCATAAAATATTATTTTAATACATATTCTTAAATAAAGGCCAAGTTGGAAATTTTTTTAAAATATGAGATATTTAATGCTATAATTTCAGTTCCTTGGTATGTGAGAAGTAGTTAGGATGGACTAATAATGAGGAACAGAGTGGTAGTTTGTTATTCTAATATGATATGTATAAGAAATAATGTGGATATAAGTCAAATACAATATGTGGTCATCAATATAATAGTTAGTGAACATAATTAAATTACTTCTATTTATTTATAATCCAAATTAATTATAATTTGTATTGGGAATTAGGAGTTTAGAAGTTATCAGTATTACGATATTGAGAATCATAGAACAAAAATATTAGAAAAAGGAATCATAATTAATACTTGTAGTAAACACCTAATGTGAATATATGCAAAATGAAGTAGTGAGAACCCATAATATAGAGATAAGTGGATACTTGTAGTAAACACCCTGTGTGAATATGTGCAAAATGAATGAAAATTGGTTGAAGTGTCATGACACGAATTGATAAAAAAAATTGCTCTAATTTATTTATAATTTATGCTGTAGTTATGATTTTACAAAATTACTATTGGGTCACTAATATTCTACAATTACGGTTGGAGATTTTTTCAAAAAAAACCAAAGTGAATAATAATTTAGTCGGCTAAACTTAATTTTGGAAAAATGACAAAAAAATACCTTCCAAATTTCAAAATCCCAAATAGGTGATTTGTAGTTGTTAATACCTATACTGAAATAGTTATTTGGGTGGTTTTGAAATTTGGAAGGTATTTTTTTTTGGTCATTTTCCCAATTAATTTCTATGTCTCCTTAATTTAAAATTCTAAATGGAGTAGATGGAATGCAATTTCCAACACATTTTTCAGCATCCTAGCCATTTTTTCAATGACGCTTTTTTATAGTGAAACAATTTTTCTCACTCTTATAGTTTCTATTTTTTTTAAACAAAACCATTTGTTATTCTAATATTATATGTATAAGAAATAATATGGATATAAATCAAATACAACATGTGGTCCTTAATATAATAGTTAGTGGATATAATTAATTTACTTCTATTTATTTATAATCTGAATTAATTATAATTTGTATTAGGAATAAGGAGTTTGGAAGATATCAGAATCATGATATTGAGAATCATGGAACAAAGATATTGGAAAAAGGAATCACAATTAATACTTGTAGTAAACACTTAATGCAGAAGTAAGAATGCATAATAGAGAGATAAGCTGATACTTGTAGTAAACACTTAGTATGAACATGAGCAAAATGAAGAATGAAGATGGTATTTGAGAAGAATGAAACTGACCAATCAGATGAAGAATAAATGACCGATGAGGTAGTGAGAATGTATAATAGAGAAATAAGTTGATTGTAACATCAAAGTTTTTTTATAGATGTCTATGGAGTGTTGTGTTCTTTCTCCACTATATGTAATGTGAAGTATACAACTATTTTTGTCAAACATATGAGTATCCTTCTTCACGACAACCGGTTAAGTACATTCATTATTTGTATTCATATTTTAAACTAAATGTAGCTATAATTCAAAGGGAACAATGCATTTTATCTTTTTTCCTTTATAGGCTTGAGAATGAAATTATGGTCAATTTTTATAAAGAGTGTGTAGAGCTAACACTGACGAGGTTCATGGCATTACAAGATTTGGAAGATGTTTTCGCTATCGCTCAATTTCTCATTGGAAGTTTGGTTCCCCATGAAGGTTAGACTATATTTTTCATGATGAATATTAGATGTAAAAGAGTTGGATCTCACTAATATATTTCTCTATTTGCATGTTATCTGGTGTTTACATCTTATTTCAATTTCACTCGTGTGCACGTAAACATAAACCATCCTTCCGTGTCACCTGCTCGCACTGCAATGCGCTTAGATTAAATCAATCATGTTAACTCATCTTTTGAGGTTAACTGTTAATGTTTATGTGATGCTTTAATAGTATCTATTTGTAACCTAATGTCCACTATGTAGGTCTCTATGCCCATAAAAAAACTACATATATTTTTATGTGTTGAACTAGGAATGATCAGATTTCACAATGTAAGTAATTTAAGTATTTTTTCTTTTGTCATTTTACAATCATGTCAAAACACAGACGTACTCAAAATATATAAGTATAAACAATAGTTGGAAAATGTCGATTTTAATTTAGTTACTTAGAATGTATTCATTTTAAAATGACCAAAAGATTGAACATCTTTCATTATGACATTGATTATCCATATATTATACCATGTAATCGTATAATATTAGAGTAAGATTGTTTTAATGGTCAAATGACAGATATATATAAATTTTTTATGGAGTCATTAACATTTTAAGGTGTATCCAAATATCTTCATTTTGTTTGCAAGTATTGGCATATTCGAATATCACATTTCTTTTTTATTTTGTTGCTAAGTTGTACTGTGCACGAAGACCATACACCAATGTCACATCCCAAAAATCGAGATATGCTGGCCCAAAATATAAGAAAACCCATAGCCCTTAAGCCTTACCTAAGTCAAAATACCTTCATTTATATTAATAGACTTACTTCAAAAATAAAATGCTAAGTTAGTTATATTATACATAAATAAAGTCATCTGCAAATATATTTTCATATATAAATACACACACACACACACCCATATATATAACTTACTAAAAGTTCCATAACAATACATGTATGCAACCATAATTCTATGAGGGGAGCTTTGCTCCGTATAACAAGAATACAAAATATATAAGGAAGGCGAGGATCCTAACTATAGTAGACGTGGAGCTCCTAAAACAAGATTTCCAAAATAAAATACAAAGTTTGAGTTTTTACATCATCATGATGATTTATCCACCCAAAGCTTTATCTTCCACTCCGCAGAAGGTACTAAGTCAACTACATTATCTGAGACGAAACATTACTTTTTAGTGAATAACATCCCATCAATAGAAGAAACATTAAACAATATAATTGGAATAAAATTAACTTTGAATAATAAAATGTAATACCAAACCCAACTTCTAATTATACAATTATAAATATAAATATGAATAAAACTGTATATAAGATTATTAAGAGTATGAAACCAAGTAATAATAAAACAATTGCTTAGTCAAATCATTTCAAAGCATTAAACCTCAAATATTAATTTTCGTAGGACTTCAACATAACAAAAAACAAGCGTGGACACACAGTCCATGAGGGTGACAACCAAGCGCAGCTCAAGGCTATGAACACAAGCGTGGACACACAGTCCACGAGGGTAAGTAACCAATCAAGCGTAGCACGAGACCATGAAACAAGCACAGGTACTAGACCCACGATTAACAAACGCGGTAACGAAGCCCACGAATATCAAGCATGAGTACTGTACCCACGAATGTCAAGCGAGCTTGAAGTTAACCATGGTGCACTAAGGACTAACAGCACTGCTGTTAGTAATCAGTGTTCTGTATTCAATCCTCCTAAAAAAATCATTTTTCAAGCATGCATGGAATTGATTTTTTTTCTCTTCAACAAAATGGCTTTCAATTAATAAACTCTTATGGGACAATTCAAAATACACAATCATCTCAATATGAGAATTCTTTAACGACACTTTTGAAAACTTTTAGCAATTCCATGCATGAGTATTCCACATAATCATAATGAAGAAGCGGGAATGACTGTAAATAAAAACTTTATTCTATCTAAAGAATTAAATTCAACAAACCAATTATGTAATTTGATCATTTAACCTTGATGGAATCATGCTTGAGAAATTTGGCAATTTGAACAAAATAAAAATAGTATAATAACAAGTAGTACCATTATCAACTCTAAAATCATAATGGGACGCTATTCATTTACCTTTAACGCTCCAATTTAAATCTCTTTCTCCAATTTACAAGCTTCACAAATTATTCACTTCTTCCTCTCCTGATGTACAAAACAAATCCATCATTGCAAAATTTTAACTTCACATAAGACTTTTATGTCAATCATTTAGTAAAGTTTCCCAATAACAAAATATAAGACCTTTCTTAATCTCCACCGTTAGGATATTTTAAAAACACATTAACATAGACTATTTTCTTCCATGCATTATACCAAATGTCTCATGTACTACCTTCATGTCGCCTCATTTATTAATATCACACCTTCATCATATCCTATTACCCAAATATCATAAAACCTTCATATTACACTATAAAGTCCCCAAACCTTAAATTAAATTACTTTTTAGCATATTTAACATATGAATAAATGAAATAAATGAACTCATCATCTTGTCACCTTCAAATGCATAAAAAAAACCAATTTGAGTTAGCTTCTTTCCCAAAGCCAATCATTCACCAACTTAGGACATAGAAAGAATAATGATTTCTCATTATAATCTCACACATTTTATTCTCAATTTTTATGAAGTTACCTACTCATTAGCATCCTAAAACCTAGCGGCAACAAAAGGGTTAACATAGAATAGAAAGTAACTCTTATTTACTTGAAACATCTCATAGGAGCTGAAGTATAAATAAAATTTAATTCAAAATAAAATCTAAACAACTATTAATCACCATCAATATTTCATGAAACATGTCTAAATGAACACTCTTTCTTCTTCAGGGAATTTTGTCAAACACCTTTCGTGCAAACACAATCAAACAACATTACCAAAACTCTCATACTTCAAATCTTTTGCAAACAATAACCAATCACCAATATATCCTTTTGTGCTTTCCAAAACCAAATATTAACTTATATTCAATTTAAACCCATGAAAATAAAATGTAACGTCTTCTTCATGAACACATAACCAAAACCAATAACTACTTACCCAAGCACCCAAGCTTCAATGAAAGGACAAATCTACAAGGAGAAGGGAGACCAAAGCAGACTCCTCCCTTCCATCTGCAGAAAACGCAGAACCCAAGATCAAAGAGGAACTGAACAATAAATCACAATCTGGAGTAGAGGAAGATGGCAGCAGCGATTAGATGGACAACGACATAATCATCAGTGGTGGTAGATTGAATGATGAAGAGACAAAGAAGAATGAATCAAATTGAGGCCTGAATTTTATTTTTCATCGAGATGCTTCCCCTTTGGTCATATTGGAGTTGACAATGAAAAAAATATGGCCTTCTCCTCTATTTTTTTATTTTAAAAGGGAATTTAAGTAATTTCACCACACAAATTAAAAATGAAATTTTCCTTTATGTGGAAAGGGGAATTTGAGCGCAATCGCACAATAGACCCAGCAACACCCAAGGCCCAAAAGCTAGAATCTCAACCATGTACAACCTAAAATAAATAATTACAATATCAATTAACTTGTATTCTTAGTTAGGTCATCACAATAATGAATCTTATTAATTCCAATTCAACTCATGTCTTTAGAATATCAACATGATTATTACTTAGTTAAACTTTTGGGACATTACAACCAATATCGATTCAAGATTTATTCATATTTTGGACATAGTTAAACTTTTGGGACATTACAACCAATATCGATTCAAGATTTATTCATATTTTAGATACACATTCATCATTGCAGTTGGAAAACTATGCCAAAAATCTTTTTTGTCCAACAACCTTACATGAAATATGGATATATCTGAGCTGATAGTAAATGACTCATTCCTTTCCCAATAAAGGTAGTACAACATGCATTTATTTTTTTCTGAGCAGCTGAAGGAAAGCACGTCACCTATACTTTTGTCAAAGCAAGTTAGCTTTAGTCACATTAAATGCTAGCTCAAAGTTGGTGGACATCTCCTGTTCTTTAATTTTTTTATGAGGTCGCATAATTTAAAAGTACTCCATCCATTTCGTGTTATATTTTTTACAAGCAATCTTACTATACAAATTTTGTATGCACCGTTAAAAGTGGTGATTTAATGTCATGGCCTATTCACCACCAAATTTAATCTTATTCCAAAACCTATCGTTATTTATTATATAGTTGAAAAAAATATGAGAGGCCTCAGGGTTTCTCTAGCTATCAGTAAATTGTACCCCTCCGTTCCTCATTATAAGAGCAAAAAATTTGAATGTTTTTGCCCCTTATTATAATAGTCTACATAGGGTTATCATAATATTAATGACCTTTTTTTTCCCATTTTTCCTCTCAGTTTTTCTGAATATTTAATGCTAGGTCTTGTCATTATTACTCTATATTACTTTCTCTCTCTCATACACCCCATGCATCAAACATAAGGGCAAACTTAGGAAAAACAATTTTTTTCCATACTTAATTATCTTTCACAACTACTTTCCTAATATGTTTGATGTTGCCTTCTTACCTCTTATAATAAGGGACATGGGAGTATAAAATATGACATAAATACGACCATATTTCATAGATCTATGAATTATTAAGAGTTTAAATTATGTAAAATAAAGAGAGATAGTTCATACATATCGATATTTCTATTTTTTAAACCTCCTTATTTTTTAATATTTTAAATAACTGTTCATGAAATAACAATGCCACCATACGAATAAGTGAGAGAAGTCTTGCTTTCATTACTTTCTTAATATCTACCACAATCACATCGTAATTAAGGAGTATTTCCAACCAACATTTAAGATACTCAACCAAACTTGATCTATAGAAAATTTTACAGCGCTTTGTCAAATCAACGTGCTTGTCATAATTACAAACTCCATGTGTTTCCTTATTTACACTTTATACCTTAATGAGTAGTTGCCATATTGAACCATGACATGACTATTACCTTTTATTTTACTTGTTAAGTAATTTTTATTTTCTGTTAAGGACATATACTCAATAACCGTGCATTAAGTGAATTGCAAATTTGCATATGCTAGACTCGGTGATTAAACATCGATTTAGTGTCGTATTTATAAGATGTCCAGCTTCAACACTGATTAAATTATGTGTTCCAGAAAACACATTTTTTGCAGACATTCTTTAGAGTGTTATGTCGGTAATAAGTTCATTGTGCATAAATATATTACAACCGTTTCTATTTGTTTAAGTTCACCTTACATATTTAGGGTATAGGAAGAAAATGTTTCATAGGGAAAATAAATTTTCTCCAAATCATTAAATCTTCACAAACAATCACGAAGAAATTTTTTTCTACAACTTAAATATGTTAGAACTGTTTCTATTAGTTTCTATGTAATGGAGAATTTGAAACTTAGTTGTTGTTCAAGTTTGAGAACAATAATTATTTGTAAGCTCTTTTAATGCAATAATTTTATTTAAGACAACATAAACCTCCCGTATATGTGATTTAAATTAAGCACGATGGGGTAAACCAATAGTTCTCTCTCTAAGCACTTATATAGAAATCACGTGTCCATCTCAATAAATATTGGATCACTTCTTTCATTGTGAATAGCATTGCATCAAATGAAGCGTTCAATTCCTCCGCCATCTTATTCTTTGTTCTCTTCTCTTTGAGTTTCAATTCGTAATTTCTCAAATAATAGAAGTTCAAAAGTTATGAACCTTCAATGTCAACACGCTGTAAATTGTCAACCTAGCATGGAAGATTTCCAACTTGTTAACTTGAATGATGTTCAAATGATGAATGAATCTCATCAGAGTGTGTTGGTTCGAGTTCTACGTATAATATATAGAAATTTGGAACAACACTACCATGATTTTGACGAGCCATCCAAGTGGATATCATTCAACCTGATCGTAGTCGATATTCAGGTTCCATGCAACTCATTTCATATTTTTCATAATGTATAAAAAATAATGTTGTCTTTAGTTAGTTCATTACATAATGTTTTATTCTCGAAATATTAGGGAATGAGGATGAAAATATCTTGTAACAACAAGGAATTGGTTTCATTATTTGTAACAAATTCTCTGAGAAGGGTTATTGTTATATTGCTAACCTTGTGGTAGTTCCAATTGAGAATGTCATACTCCCAAGATTTTATTTGCAGTTTTGTCGTCAAACTTTAGTGACAAGATTTTATGAACTTCTTCCTTTCACCAGTTTCAAGTTAGATTTGTTAGTGAAGCCCTTAATAGAACAAACAATGATAATCACGCAATAGGTTTGTAAATGAATTAATATGTTTACCACACACTTAAACTTCATTTTCCTCACGTTTCATACACAAGGCTTTACTTATATATTCTATATTCCTTTTCAGATGTTTTCAGCAAAGTGAAGTTTATCAACGACACTACTCACCTCAAAATCAAGGGAGCAATGACCATGCAGATCACATTCACTCTATATGACAATTTTACATATTGCACAACAATATCGCTTTCTTTTTTTTATATTCTAATTTACACACCATACAATTCATTCATTTCATTATTTATAGATAATACTTTGGTTTATCATTCTAGCTCATCTGCATGAGTTCTAATTTTAACTTTTTGTGTCAGCAACAACTTTATTAAGGTCTTCTTGTATGGCTAACCCGCTTTCTGTTGTTCAATAAAGTACCAGTTCTTTAATGGGCTTGTCTCTCTTTACGTCCTTATAGAATTCTACACTCTCAAAGTTAGAAACAGTATGCAAGGTGATTGCACCACATTTTTATACATTTTTCGTAGTTAAAATCATTGGATTATTGCATGTTCTTGCAGCAATAATTATGCCTAATTAGGATAATTTCTGACTTTTGCATGCTTTGTTGGAATTTGTACTAATCAAGGGCAATTTGGGCATAATTAGCATGATTTATTATCTAATCCATCTTCAAGAACATTTTGATGCTACCTTAAGCCTATTTCATTTGTTGATCATGGAAGAAACATGCCCAAAAATCATTTTTTTAAAAGCCTCCCAAGTCAAAAATAGAGTGCTCTCCTAGGGTTTCATTGTTCTTCCTCTATTCCCACACAATTCCTCACATTTTCCACTCACTTCCACCTTAAATCGTGCTAGTTTTCTTGTTCTTCCTTATTTCACCTTTCATTTCCACTTCACTTCTTCATTCTTTCTCATTCATGGAGGCCATCATTATGGGTCATCTTGTGCACGAAATTGAAGACATGAAAGGCTAGAATCTTGGTGCTTTGGTGGTGTGAAGGTGGCTCTAGCTTCAATGGGCAAAATAGGGGAGTTTCTAATTCGCAATTTCTTATTTCCTTTATATTTGACTTCTACTCTTTTGTATTGGTCTTGTATTTGGATTTGAGACATTGGATATGTGGTTGCTATCTATGTTTGTGAACTATTATGTGTATGCTTTGATTTAAATGTGATTGAGATACAATTTCCTATCTACTTGTGGTTGTACCCATTTTAGTGGTTGTTAGTGGTTATAGTCAATTTCTTTCATTCGTGAATGTTGTGGTTGCACTTCACAAGAGTTAAAATTGCATTTGTTTCAAAGTATTTCACATATCAAGTGGAGCTAAACACTAATCTTAAGTAATGGCTATGAAAGTGGTAGCTAGATTAGTCATTAATTAGGGCTAGTGGACCCCTAGTGGTTACTTGGGGACTTTTCAATTATACTTAGTGAATCTTTAACTCCCAACATCAATTTTAAAGAAGCGTGAGAGCCACTGTAACACTACCAAAGCCCATTTTATAAAATTACCCTTAATCCAAACACTTTCCACCCTTTAATCCAAAATTACCAAAATCAAGTATCTTGTATTTTTCATTAGTTATATTAAATGAACTTTCAAAATGAAAACCCCATACCTTTTATTGTTTTTAATTACATTTAGCTAGTTTAGGCAGATTAAAAGACTCCTCAAGTGAAACGACATGGGGTTGCAACCTATATTGCAATCATTGGATTAAATTTGATCTTAACCCCTAAGACGCATTAGGCAAATGTTAAATCAATGGCGCTATTGTCAGGGATCAAACCTGGGTCGCCCGCGTAACAGGCGGAATACTCACCACAATATTTCTTCTATTACATGCATGGTCGTAATGTTTAGTTATTTTTTTAATACATTTTTTCATCAATTTTGAAAGTGAAACTGTTATAACAAACCTTTCAATGGCTACAAAGATTTTAATCCTGAGTCCAGTAGGTAGAGGACTTCATCAAGGAAGCATATGATTTCACTGTTCAAAGTAGGTTCCACAAGGACCCTCATGTTGTTGTTAGAGAATTTCTCATATGACTTGAACTATATTATGTTATCTATGCTATATTTGCCACGCAAGACTAATCACGCTATGGCTCAGTACAATATTATTGTTACATCTTTATATTTTATATTTCTATCTACCATATAGGTTACTTTATACTCTCTAAAATATGAGTTAACCAGCCCTAGGTTTTATGAAACTATTGTGAAAGTGGGTAAATTAAGTTTCCTTTATGATTTTCTTGAATAGTTATATGTTTTATTCTATACATTGTATCCCACATGATTTTTTTATGTTATATATTTATATATATTAATTAAATTATTGAGTTTAGGATTGATGACTCCCCATTTTTAATTAGATTTGATACATATTTAGGTATATTTGGGGAGTCATTAATGTTAAATTAAAAGTATTTTTAAAAGATTTTGATAGGATATCAATTTGGTGTATGATTTGGGGATTTGATAATAAATATGTTAGTTTTAAAATGAAAAGAAAAAATATTTTAGATTTTTAAAGCACTAAATAAATTAACAATAGTGTAAAATCTAAAAAAAAGAAGTAGAAAAAGAAAAGATAAATAGATATTATTATTTTTATTATTAGTATCATTATTATTATTAAGTTACACCTTTATTTTATTCCTTCTTCCTTGCAGATTAGCAACGTGGCATTATGAGAGTAAAGATTGGCTTGATTGATCAAACGATAATGGATGATTCGGTGAGGTACTGTTGGGAATGAATAAAAAGAAAAAAAAACAAAGAAAGAATTGCAAAAAAAGAAAAAAGAAGAAGAAAGAAACCAAAAGCAAAAAGAAAAAGAGAAGTCATGGGTGAAATAAAAAACAGAGCCGCACAGTACACACACATTCATCCTTATCTTCATCTTCACATTGTCTTCATCATCTTTGGCGGCAGAGGGGAAATCAGAGAGAGTAAGAGAGGACCTTTGGGTTCTGTTCACCGCCTTCACTGAAGGACAAGAGGACTGTAAAGGAGTTGGATTGAGGTCCAGAGGCACCGTATTTGTGCCACCACCGAGTTACTTGGTTGGAGAGCTGAACGAAAAAGGAAGGAGAGAATGAATAACATTTTTAGGGAGTGCTCTAAACAATATATTGTTCTGTTTCTTCTTTCTCTTGATCATATGATATGATTCTTGCTTGGATGTTGTTGATGGGATGACTTTTGTGATTTCATTTGTAGTTATGAGGAGCTAGTTAATTTGTGTTAGGTTTATTTTGAAGCTTTGTATGGATTGATGTTTGAACCTATTTTTCTTTTGCTAATTAATGACTGTTTATGTTGTAGGTTTAATTTGTGCTTAATGTTTTCTAAATGGGTGGCCAACATTTAGATTGTTTGCTTGATTAGTGGCTTGAGAGAGCATTAATTAGGTAAAGAACCAAATTAAATCCAAACTTGTCTTGTAATTCTATTTTAGGATTGGAAGTGTGTTAATGAGATAGAGATATTCATTAACCAAGTTTTGTAAAATTGAAGTGGGATGTTTATAGAGACTAATTAACATAATATGTAGTGATAGATTATGCATATTAGAGTTAATTAAGGTTTGGGTAAGCTTGAGAGAGTTATTCAAATGGATATGACTTTAAACATCAACTTAGTATTCATTAATTGTCATTAGATGAGGGTTAATCAAGTATCATGAAATACAAAGTGGATAAATAATCCTAAACTCCTTTTGTTTTGACTTAAAGTTTTAATTTGTTTTTGTGAACTTATTTTCATGTTGGTATTTTCTAAATTTCAAAATATAAAAATCCTCACTCAACCTAATTGATAATATAATTGCGACAATTAATCCACTTTTCCTGTTGGAACGACAACCTTTTCTATTATACTTTTGACGACCCGTGCGCTTTCTGGATATGCTAAACCTCGGACAAGTCAATGATATAAAATAAATAAAATTCACAACACTATTCCTCATATTTAATTAGTCCCTTTGATTTTTTTTTAATATACCAAATCCAATTGTCATACACTGCATACTTCACTATTTATTTAATGTTTTATATATCTTTAATCTTATACTTCAGATTTCTTGTTGCTAAGTGTCAAATAGAGAAGACCACATGTAACAAGTAAAAAATTGTTAGTATAGCTGAAGATTCATTTCATGTGGGAAAAATTTATTATTACAACCAACAGAACATTTTGCTCGATTTTTTATTAAAAATTTGGATACAAGCAATAAAGACCATTCATTAAGCATGAAATGGTGTAAACATGGTCTTTCATTTATGATATTCATGATTGAAATATTAAGCTTAGCTCTAATTAATAATGAGACATATCTTTTTTTCTTTTCACGCATGATCATGTAATAATGTTTATATAGAATGCCATATTAGTGAAAACTTGAATGAAAACTCATGCTTTTAAGTTATGTGGCATAAACATTTCACCTAAAAGCTTTTGTGTGAAATTTGATTTAATTCTTGACCCTTAGTATTTTTCTAGCAAACTTAAAGTATATATTTAAAGAACATTGATTTTATTCACAGGGCACGTTGAAAATTCTTCAACCACTTACATAACTTAGGAATACACCTCTCAAATGGTGTGCCAATTGATTATTGAATCTAATATCATAGTATTTAACTTAACGGTTCATTGCATTTAAAATTCTTGTCAATGCAATTATCAGCTTTAAATTTTGTTCAATATAATACGGAATTATTACGTCTATTAAGCTGAACGGTTAATTGCATTTGGAATTGTCATTTGATCGGGTTCCATGAGGAAGAGTTACGCGGACATGTGCATGACACTGTTGTAACTATTCAATTAACATTTTCCATCACGACGTTTCATAGCTAACCATGTCATTCCCTATAAATATATCTTATCATATTCTCAAATCCTTACGAATATTAGTCAAACTGTGTTCCAACATATTATACTTTTTTGAAATCTATGGAACTTCTACTATGTTACTTTTCTGATTTCAAGTTAGGAGTGTTCAACAAAAAGATTCCAATCTATGTTCATCGTCGTTTCATTAGGACTTTGAATTATTCAAATGGTTTGATGAATAGGCCAACGGTGGAGATGACATCAATAGACATCTTATTCATTGATGAGAAGGTTTTATATCATTTGTTTATTTTTTTTAAATATATTATCAAATACTTTATATTAAAGAATTACAAATCCTGACATCTATTACAATATCACAGGGTGAATCAATGATTGGTAAATTTGATAATATAGATGTAGGCAAAAAGTTTATGTCGTAGATATTTGAGGATGCAAGATACTATATATGTGGCTTTGAGGTAAAGAATGGAGGTGAGTACTTGAAGAACTCGTACCATGTGATCTTCACTACTTCATCCATTATTGACTTGTCCGAGGTTTGATATATCCGCAAGCGCACGGGTCGTCAAAAGTAGTATAGAAAAGGTTGTCGTTCCAACAGGGACTAAAGTAAAAGAGGATTAATTATCGCGATTATATTATCAATTAGGTTGAGTGAAAATTTTTGTATTTTGAATTTTAAAAGTACCTAAAATGCAAATAACTTGACAAAAAAATAAATTAAAACTTTAATTCAAGAAAAGAGCAATCTAGGCTTATTTATCCACTTTGTATTTCATGATGCTTGATTGACCCTCCTCTAATGATAATTAATGAATACTAAGTTGATTTTTGAAGTCATATCCATTTGAATAACTCTCTCAATCTTACCCAAACCTTAATTAACTCTAATATGCATAATCTCTTACTACATATTATGTTAATTAGTCTCTATAAACATCCCACTTCAATTTTACAAAACTTGGTTAATGAATATCTCTATCTCATTAACAAACTCTCAATCCCAACTTGTAATTTTAAGACAAGCTTGAATTTAATCTAGTTCTCTACCCAATTAATGCTCTCTCAAGCCACTAATCAAGCAAACAATCTAAATGTTGGCCACCCATTTAGAAAACATTAAGCACAAATTAAACCCACAACATAACAGTCATTAATTAGCAAAAGAAAAATAGGTTCAAGCATCAATCCATACAAAACTTCAAAATAAACCTAGAACAAATTAACTAGCTACTCATAACTACCAATAAGATCACATAAATCACCCCAACATACAGCACTAAATTTAGAGTTCAAAGTAAGAAAGAAAAGAGCAAGAGAAGAGAATAAATCACTGCTAATTCATCCCCTTTTTCACTGCACATAGCTCCTTTGACTCCACAAAAAATCAGCGTGGTGGGGTGGCTTTGCTCTCCGATCGGCGGCGGCAGTGACGACACTGTGGGTCCTCAATCCAACACCCTTCACAGTCTTCTCGTCCTCCCGTGAAGGTGATGGATGAGAATCGACGGCCTCCCTCTGCTCTCTCTCGCTTTTACTCTCTTTCTCACTCCTAAAAGAAGGTAATGACGATGTGAGGAGGAAGATGAACAGTTGCCGCCTCCCTATAGCTCCCTTCACGCTTTTTATCCCATGTGTTTTAGGTCTCTCAATTCTTATTTACTAAATGGTGCGTTGCCTTCTCTTTTTTTTTTTCTCTTGCCATCACGTGTTTGCCAATGTAGCTTTAGCCTTTAGGTTACTCATTTTTAAATTCAAAATGCTGCAGGCGCTGCGCCTAGTTGGGAAGACAAGAAAAGATTAAAATTAAATGGAACAAGAGCAAAGACAAATCTAACCCGTTTTTCTTTTTCTTTTTGATGCATAAACTTTAACTTATACAATTAATTTTAACTAAATCCAAATATATGATATTTATAATAAAATCCCCAAGATGATGTACCTAAAAGATATCTTATCAAAATATTAAGGAATCCCTATAATTTTGCATCAATAACTCCCTATATATACCCAAAATATATGTAAAATCTATGTGGCCCTTTTAATGGACCAGTTTTCCTTAGTTGGTTTTATTGAATTCTTTTTTCCTGGACATAAACTTTTATGAAATAATCAATTGTTCCTTTCATCATTTTAATGTATATCTTTAATGCAAAATCAATTTTTAGATGTTGTGGGTTTCTCAAGACACGTGATTTGGTGCGATTTAACAACTTTAACGGCATGCTTAACCATTGAATCTAGGAGAAAATATCCCGCATGGTAAGTACCTTTTATACAATAGAATTCAATTGTTGAATAAATTGTGGTAATATACCAAAGCTAATCTCAACACTTCTCCCTTGTGTTTCATTTTTTTTTGTAGGAAGAGCAAAGAAGTCACATGCATCCTTCGAGGGTGTGGAGTTGAAGAGACTAATCTGCAACTTGACACTCACAGAAAGGAAGAAGATACTTTCATGGCTGTCAAATATGTGTTTGTAAACAAGCCTTCTATTTAAGGTCAGTGTTATGATAAAAAGTTTAATGCAGTATGTCTAACATTTGCTTTCTTAAACACATTTTTAAATACATTTTAAGTCACCATCAACCAATTTCAAAACCGATTTAGAACTAACTATGTTAATAAAATGAATTGACTAATAAAATACTAACATAGTTAGAAAAGGGTTTTTCATAAATTTCTATTTATATAAATTCCACAAGCTAACCATGATAGGAAAAAGAGGTTTCCAAATAAAGAACACTCTATCATGGTTAGAAAAAGATTTAATATGATTAAAAGAAATATCCATGTTAGAAAGAAAAAGTTCAAGTAGATAAATAGTTCTAACATAGATATAAAAGCATTTGGTAAATCTCTAATGGTTATAAAAGAAATATCCATGTTAGAAAAAGAGTTTCCTAATAACCTACTAACGTAGATAATTAAGCACATGTATACCATGATAGAAAAGAACACTCTAACATCATAGCATAACATCCCCAATTAATCACATCGTCTTAAAGTACTTGATATAACCAAAAGTTCAATCACCATGTAATAATAAAACTGCCATAAATGGATCAACCCAAAATACTAACCGTCAACCAACATATTTCAAAAAAGCCAAATAATAGTCTACAATCCAAATAAAAAACAATGACTCAAAATAAAGCGGAAGCATCGCAACGTATGAGCCTAAGATGTGGCAATAATCCCTGTATTAATGGCCTAGAGGAAACTCACTATATCAGCGAGAAGCTCACGTATCCTTCCCGTTACCATCTATTCCGTGACTCAGACCTACGAAAGTAAGGCAAACATGGGGTGGTCCCAAGGTAACCACTTATTAGCTGCCTACATATGCATGTGTACCAGTAAGGTGCCAAGTGGGATGATATAATATATAGATGTATGCATAATAATCCATGATACACATATTCAGGTATAATGCCAACATGTCAACCATAATCAGTAGAAAAGTCTCATATTTGTACAAAGTATTATTATTCATAAACCAGTTCAAAACATATTTCCAACATCAGACAGTCTCAATCATCCAAGTGGAATTCCAGTCGGGGCTTAACCCACCTTGCAAACCACAAGTAGAATCACCAGGGCTTAATCCGCCCTGGACTACTTATAAAACCGGCTGGGGCTTAACCCGCCCTGGATTACCTGGGGTGAACATTCCTTAAATACCTTAGTTCTTGTGGGCCAACATGATACCTCATCACGTAATGATAAATAATTCTCTACACCGGTGTCTCACACACAATCATCATATCACCAAGCAATATGCAACATACCAAACCAATGGGCACTCGACCCTTTTCTAGATTTCCCAAAATATGCAATATAAGTTTCAAAACAATATATATTCTTTTCTAAAGGTATGATGCAATACGCAAATTTATGCCAGTTCAGAATAAGCATCTCACATGACTTTTGTATAGCAAAATAAACAGTTGAAATCTTATCATACATATCATAGTTCAAAGTATCCATAGTTGGAAGAGAGTTCAAATCTCTTACCAACAACACACATATACACACATAGAACAGAAAGAAGTGACTATGGTAGCTAACGCTAATCTCATAATAGCACCACTTCCCCTGATGCTATCTTAGCATAACTTAAACTCTACATAACACACACATGCATTTACTTATCTATTAAAAGGGAATACAAATTACAAATCAAATTTCTAACCGCCCACTCCTAGCTTCAACTAATTACATCCTACCAATATCCTCTATTTCCTCACGGTTTCACCAATTCAAGCCTAGTTATCCCAATGTTCCCAATTTACAACCTACACCATATCTAACCAATTTAACACTTTCAGTAATTCCATTAAGTCCAAATGATCTATCTTAGGCACTTCAATTCATAAACTTCTCAAATTAAAATTAAGATTAAAGCTACTTTAATTACTAGGAAACACCCAAAAAAAACCGAATTTAGTCCAACTAGCCTTTCTAATATCTCTAGTCTACTTGGACGGCTCAAACGGTAACCCATAATTCTTTACCCAAGTTGTAATTTTTGAAATCCTTCATAAATTCTAAATTTTCAAATTAAGAAAATTATTATAAATTCTCAAGTAACCCAATAAACAAATATAAACCCATAAAATCAACCTTTTAATTTACCTCAACAAATCTATGGTCATTTATTATCAAAACTTAACACCTACCTCAAACCTTAATTCAAAATTTTGCTCTAATTACCCTAATATTACTGTCATTGGGATGCTAAAATTGCATGTAAAAACTTTCATCAAGGAAGTTAAATAAAAAGAAGTGATTTTGGATATCTAAATTATCTGTAAAACTCATCTAAATCATATCAATCCCATTGCGCTCACGAAGAGAAGAATAATGAATGCTAGCGGCGTCAATTGACGGGCTTGTGGAATATATATATACTCCACGTGTGTGTGCCCCATGCTATTATTTTATTGTTATTATTATTATTTTCTATTTATTTATTTAGTATTATATATATCTTTTCTTCCACACATTTTCCTTTTTTTGTTATATATATTTAAAAAAATAAATCTTAAAATTTAATTTAGTAACTCTCCCAAAAATTTAGATAATTAACTAAATTCTGGACACTATTCAAATGTTCATTTATTATTTTTTTTATACAAGCAAGGATGTTTCTATTTTCAGATTTCCTATTTAAATTATCAACATAATTTCATAATCACTTTCAACTTTCTTATTCTGTGAAATTAATCCTTATCAATAAATCTTAACTCACGTAGAAATTTCTCCTTTCATCATAAATCTCTCCAACTAATCTCCATAAAGTCATCAAATTCAAATTAAATCCTCAAATCCAAATTAAATTTCAAATTCAAAGTACACCCTCTAATTCAAATTAAATAATTAATTATCTTTCTTAAAGTATGGAAAATACTAAGCCCTAAAAATCTCAACAAACCTCAATTTTTCATAAGATAGCCATAATTTTCCAAATTCATTATTGAAATCCTAAATAAAAAATCACTGAATCTTAAATTAATTTTTAAATTAATTTTTTAGGACATTACAATATGTTATTTGGCATGCACATTTGGTAGTGCTTAACAGTTATGAACATTTAAATTCATACTGGATCCTCAGTCGTTATATCCGTATCAGATGCAACACATGTTCTCATCAACCCCCGATCTCAGAAGCCACTGAGAAGGTTAAGTTAATGAAGGACTAGCAAATTTTGAGATATTTACATTTTAGTACAAATTACCCCAAGCTGCAAGAAACATATAGTAGTCTAATAGTTTATGTGTTGAATGTTTTTTTCTTGCACACAGTTTTTTTTTTAAATATGTTCTGTTAAGTTTTTTTTTTCAGAATACAATGATTCAAGAAGCTACTTCGCTTTTTCATTTACCATATTCCATTATATAGTTCTTAATGTTTGTATGGATGCTCTACTGACTCCTTTTTTTAGGGACGATATGTTTTTTTATTGTATAATCATGGGGCGTAAATGTCCAACACTGTCTACACAGCAATAGGCACACAAATGTCTTCCAAGCTCATATTTCTTAAGCATTTTCGTTGTTGATTGCGCAGGAGTTGTATCTAGTTGTATTTATGAGAACATTATAAATGGTACTTTCATTGAGAAGTGACCAATTGCAAAGGGTTACATGCAGAGGGTTCTGATAGGAATAGCTAAGCAACAAAAGGGTTGAATGAAGCGCCAAGTGAAGTGGTATAGAGTGGAGTCACCGAGACGTCATCTAGATCGACTAACTAGATAGATCTACATGCGAAGGGTTCTGATGGAGGGGTTGACCAGAAGAAAGGCCTAGTGAAGTGTTGTATGATGGAGCTACTTGGACGTCAACTCTCAAAGAGGATGCATTGTCACAAGTCCCATATTGGGGAGGTCTTGTAACATTCGTTTTCTAAATCTATTTAATTAACGACTAACCCAAATGTAACAAGATTTAATTTAAACTATGTTAGGAAAAAGATTTTATCTAATAAAGTGAACTAACATAGTTATAACATAGTTTCGACATAAAACTCATTGTGATCCAAATCAAATTTGATTAACTATGATATAGAAGAGAGTTACTAAATAAGATTAAAGACTATCATAGTTAGAAAGAATTCTTCTTATGCAAAATAATCTCCTTTGTACAAATTGGCCTAATTATGGTATCAAAAGAAAATCCATATACAAATGTTAAAGACTATCATAGTTAGAAAAAATTTCCTTCTTAAATTTCTAATTTCCTATCTAGGATAGAAAAGAACGTTTCTAAGTTATTAAATTACCCTATCATGAATATAAAAAGACTATGCTATCTTTCAAAGTGTTAACCATGTTAGAAAGGGGCATTTGCTAACATGGTTATTAAAAATTCTTCTTAATAAAATAGTTTAACCTAACTATGTTTGAAGAAAGGACTAACATAGTTATTCTAAATATATGATACATTTGCCTTTTTTTTTGGAAAAACCACAAAGAACTTAAATAAGTTCTTATAAGTTGATTTACCTCGAGTTTATTCTTTACAAAAGTTTATTTGACTTATAAGAAAAAAATTGATATAATAATACACAAAATATAATATAATTGGGTGGCTTATTTAATTTTATTAATCTCTTTAAAAAATGTCTTATATCAAGAAACCAATGGGGTAGATTTTTAAGCAATCCCTCTATATGCTAACAAATAGAGCCAATAATTCGGGCCGATCCCATTTAAACTTGTTTAAGTTGAGGGCCAAGCTTTGATTTTTGATCTCCAGAGGGAGTCGAGCCTCACTGGCTGGTCCTGTAAGGCCGATGGCTTGAAAGGGTTGGCCTGTTATACCCTTTTACTTTGTTATTTTTTACTTAAAATTGTTATTTTTTTTATTTAATCTTCCTTATTTGCACACATGAAAAGATTACTTATTGATTGATTGCTTGTGAAAGGATGAAACTCTTCTAAAATGATGAAGAAAAACTTCATACTTTGGTGAATTCATTTGATCATGGGATTTTGTTCTTTTTTACATATAAATAACACAGATTAATATGATTGTTAAGTTATGTTCTTCACAAAACTTTTGAAAGTAAAATCACCTTCATAAACTATTTTTACCACTCAAAGTCTCAGACAGGGCATACTCATGATTTTGGTTTATTGTTTGTTGTAGATAAAGATAATGGATGTATTCATGGTGTTGAAGAAGAACTTCCTAATATTTTTTCTACTCAAAGAGAGGCTACTCAAAGTGAAACACAATCAGATAGGGTTGATGTTGATGATAGTGGTGAAGATGATGACGACGACGATTATGGTCACAATGTTGCTTCTTAGTTGTTATGGTTACTTAGTTTATCTTGTGCGACTTATTTGAATATAAGACATTAGTTATCATTACTTGCTGATAATTTATTAGTGTTTGTTGGTCTTTGTATTATAACTTAAAATTGATGATATTTATGTGTTGAATTAAAGATTTTATTGTTTTAATTTTTTTTTCTACAAAAAAATTAAAAAACAGAGTATAATCACTAATCAAGTCTAAAACCCTAAAGCTTACCTTGAGCCCAACCAGTGGAGAGCCATGTTTTTTAAAAACAGGCATATTTAGATAACTTGGGTTTAACAGGGCGAGCCCATTTAGACCCTAATTCCACTAAGCTAGATTTCTTAACTCCAAAACTTGTGTCCACAGTGGACTGAAGCATTTGGGGTTTAAAAGCGCCCAGAAGAAGAAGGAGAAGAGCTAGGGATCAAATCGGAGAGAAGATATCGTGTACGAACGAAGAGAGCCGAGATCGACGAAGAAGAAAGCTCAGCGAAGGCAGCAGAGTACTGTTTCTATTCTCCCTGGTCCCTGCTTCAACATGTCTTCCTTCAAGAACGCCATTCCCAGACGGGCTCACAAAGAGCGTGCTCAGCCGTAAGTCTTACTAAATTCCATATTTTTTTTTAACTTACAGAATATTGCTTTTGTCCTGTTTAGGTTTTTAAGCTTTGCTTGCTTGCAACTTCATCAGGTCCTCGAGGAAAAAATTTGGCCTTCTTGAAAAGCACAAAGACTATGTCGTCCGTGCAAATGCATTCCATAAGAAAGAGGATGCTATCCGGGTACAATTCCTGGAACACCTTTTCTTTCTTTTTTTTTGGTTCTGATTTTGCATGACTGGTCTAGCTGCGTTGGTGCTCATCTTTGTGATAATGAAAGAGAATAGAAATAATATGAACATAAGATTAAAAATTGCTGGAGTCGGATCCCAAACAGTAAAAATCAATCCTTGTTACTAGCGTGGCCTTCTTATGGATTACTGTTCAGAATTACGTTGATAAAGGATGATGACTCCCCGGTCTTTTGAATTTCTAATTTTTCTTCTTTGTGCCTCCTAATGCTTGATTAGGGCAATTGACTGAGAATTGGTGTTTAATAACTGAAGTAACATCCATAACTGCCCTCTTACATGCCTTTACAGTATAAGGATTGATTAGCGGATATCTCTCAAGTCTGTCATTAACAACCATAACAGACTTATCCATCATTAATGACCGACTACTTGCTACTTATTGTTTCTGTATTTGCCATGCAGAAACTTAAAGAGAAAGCGGAATTCAGAAACCCAGATGAGTTTTATTTCAAAATGATCAGATCAAAAGTGGTTGATGGAGTTCATAGACCCGAGTAGGATATTTCTCAACTTATAGTTTTTCTTTGGCTTTTCTGAGTAACTTGTTCATAATTACTTGGTGAATCGAGTTACTTGATAGCTTCTTCTTCTTTTTTTCGCCTTTAGGAGTGAAGGTAATAAATATACCCATGAAGAGCTGATGTTGATGAAGACCCAAGATATTGGATATGTTCTCCAAAAAGTCCAGAGTGAGAGAAAGGTAGATCAATAAGGTAGAATGTTCTTTTTATTGAGGGAATTGTTATGTGGGCTTAATGATGAATTTTTGGATGCAGAAAGTTGAAAAGCTAACTGCTTCGTTGCACTTAGTTGAACACCAAAAGTCTGGCCATTTTTACTTTGCTGAGGACAGGTTTGAACTCCAATTTTAATAACGAGCACACATAGCTGGACAAGTGTCCTTTCTCTTCATTGATTTAATATTTGTCATGTCCATATGTGTTTCAAGAGCCTTGTCTCATTATTTTGACTGACTTCTGATATTGTATAGAAGCTCCTTGCAAATTTTATGGGAAACTAATTCTTATTTCTAAGTTCTTCTGTTGACTTAGATCTAAGTTTTTCTTCTTTTGGCCTGACAACTCAAGCAAGTTTACATCAATGCATTTTTCTTGATATAGATGTGGACAAAAGTTTAAGATTTAGATAATATCATTGATGAACAAAACTGGTAGGAATTCAAAACTATTGACTACTCTAATTAAGGGATTTGTAAACATATTTGAGAATATTGTTTCCTTACAAACAAAGAGGTGGGGATTGCTTATATATGAGATTTGTCTTTGGTCAGACAGATATCGCCCATCTTATTTTGTTTAGCAAATCGGTATAAGGTTGTGCTCAAGTCTACTGCCATCCTCCACGTTAAACTATTTATGTGATAACAAGAAGGAAAAAAAGCAAGAGAACCTTCTGTATATTCAAAATATTTGCTTTGGAGAAGTCTATGCCTTTACAGGAAGAAGAGGAGGCTTACTATCTTCATTATTATTATCATGATTTTATTAATTCTTAAGTATTATGAATAAAGAAGGTTGTTTTTTTACTCTATTATTGCAGGTGTATATATTCGTTGTTTAAATTTCTCATTAAGTTGTGTGGATCTGTTTTTTTAAATCTTTGATTTGTATTTATGTAGGCAAGAAGCTAAAGAGATAAAGTTACAAATTAATGGAAGGAAGAATCTTGAGTTAACTGATGTTCCTGATGAGATTAAGAGGTACAACTGTATGGCAATTGAAAAACTAGATTTATTTCTTTCTTTTTTTTCAATGTCTTTTATTTTTACTTCTATTACTTGTTACTATTGTTAATTTCTTAATATGTTCAGGCGAACAGCTGCCTCTTATAGAGAGTTGGAAGAAAGGAAGAATAGGCTGAATCAACTGGAGAGAATATACAATGATATGGTAATGCAACAGGAGCTACAGGTACTTGCCATTTTGTTACTTTGTTCTGAATCAGTTTTTGTCTCTACTTTCTACCTCTATAATGCTTAAAGAATTTTTATTTGTTTAAATAGAAAAAAGGTCGGAAACGGAAACTACGTGAAGATGAGATTGTCTGTCCAACATCAAGGCCAGTGTACAAGTGGCGATTTGAGAGAAAACGATAGTAATCTTTAGTGCTCTGACCTACATTTTGGTATATCCATGGCAAGTTGTTTAATTTGGCCCAAACTTCACTTGCTGCTTATATCAATTAGCGGTGTAGTGGATTGTATGATACAAATTAACACCTTTGTGCAACATTGAAATTGATATTTCAATTAATTTTACCTTTAGTTTGGATAAGAAGAAAAAATATGAAGGAGAGAAAATTAGAGAAGAAAGGCATTTTTCCTTTAGGGGAAAATTTTCCTTGTTTCCCATCTCTAGTGGGGAAAGAAGGGAAGTAGATGGGAAATGTCTGTCCTTTAATTTTGATTTTCCCCCCATTTCTTTCATATCCAAACAAAGTATTAATATCATCAATATTAATGATCACTGGACCAGTATGAAGTAGCGTTGAATTAAAATTGTTACAATGTTAAGTACGGTTATCTAAGAGGAATTGGTTTTCGACAAGCGAAGTGCAAATACTACAACATGCTATATACTACATTCTTAAATATAAAATCCAATTGATTTTTTTTTAGAAATTAAGGAAGTCAAATAAGCCACTTAATCATAATGTATTTTGTGTATAGTTAGATTATATGTTAAAGTTGAGCAATTTACTCTCGCTGCTTACTGTGCATTCCAGTTTGGGTTGATCTTGAAGGTTTATGGATTCATCTAGCAAGTCCCTTTTACATGGTTTTCTTTCTTCATAGTCTGTTTCCGTTCTTCCCAACCTATTGCATTTTTCACAGTTCAATAATAATAAAAATAATAACAGTTTTGTATTGAACTATTGATCATTATTCTTTTTGTGCTTGTTTTAATGGTATTGTTCATCATTACTATGGGCCCATTTGGTACACTGGAATTGATTGTAATAGATATGAAAATGGATATGGAGATGGATATTGATATGGAAATGATTTGTAAATGTGTGTTTAGTATGTCCTGGAAATGATATCTGATTTTTATATGAAAAGACACGCACTTTTTTTTTTTTTTAATAAAAAACTTTTTAGAAGCAATCAGATTTCCGCTCTCCTTTCTTCTGGCTTCCCTTCCTCCTTCCCAAACCTCTGACCTCCACCAACCACCAGACCTTCAAAAGTTCAATGACTCACTCATCAACCACCCACCAAACTAGCATTGACCCACTAGTGAACCCAAAAGGAAAAAGAAATACTAGATATTTCAAGAACAAAATCGCAAATGAGTATCATCAAATTCTAAAAAAGTCAATCTAAGCTGTCAAGATTTCAATCACCGAAACAGTTTAATCCATGCTAGAGAAGATGAAGAATGAGATAGAATCGAAGATCTAGAACAAAAATGGAAATGATTATGAACTATTTGTAGGTGATGATTGTAACATTTGTTTTGTAAAACCATTTTATTAATTATAAAACTGATTTAAATATATTTTATTAGCCATAAAACCGAATGTAACAAGATTTTATCAATACTAACTATATTAGGAAAAAGGATTTATGAAATAAAATACTAACATAGTTAGAAAAGAGTTCAAAGTACCATTTTTTTTAAATAGAGTTTAAATGTCTAACTATGATAGGAAATAAAATTACTAAGAAAACCGGAAAGCACTATCATAGTTAGAAAAGAATTTATCTTATTTAAGTGAGAGGAAAATCCCAGTTAGAAAGAAGGCAGTAAACAGTGTCACCACAATACAACTAACATGGATATTTAAAAATTCAACCGTTCTATATACCAATCCATGTTAGAAAAGAGACCTTCTACCTTTTTAAATCAGTTTATCCTTGATAAAAAGAATTTACCTAACATGGATATAAAAATATATGAACCATGTATCTGAATACTTTTGTAAATCGTTCTTTAAAAATATATAGTTAATCACCCGAGTAAATCATTTAAATAAAACCTCAAAATCATTGATCAATTACTTAACGAACTCCTGCCATATTCAAGTATGATAAAACATCCAGTAAAAATCACAACAACCATGGCAAGTAGAAAGAAGTTTCCGACCAACAGTTCATAATCAAAATACAGTTAGAAAAGCAATACCAGTAGGTCTCAGGCCTATATGTCGGAAATGGATCGGTCCCAACCAAAACAATAAAGCATACAGTTATCCAAAAATAAGAATGCGGAAGCGAAATATGAAAACCTACTAAAGAAGTATAGCAATATACAACACTTCTCACATAAAACCCAAAATAAAAGCCCACTATGTTTCAGTGAGAAGATGGGGGATCCTTTCCCGAGTACCCGTATATTACGCTCCAAGACCTGCAAAAAGTGAGATAAACGGGGGTAGCCCCAAACGCAACCACTAGCTACTCATCTACGTGCGGTGTGTGCTAGCAAGGTGTCAATGTGGTAAACTATACATATATATTTGAACAATTTGAAATATGAGCACATACCCAGACAATCATGCAGAAATTCGTAAATAAAAATCTTTTACAAACTTAAGGTATATCATTTTATAAAAGCAGTTCAAAATATATTTTACACAATCATCCATAACGTTTGCCCTGCGAAACGTTAGGTTGTCCCCTACAATTAGGTGGATCAGAGTGGAACTCGACGGGGATCTCAACCCGTACCCAGAACCACGGAGAAGTGGAACTCGATGGGGGCTACCCATACGCAGCACCACAACGGGGTAATGCTCGATGGGGGTTACCCATACCCAGCACACCGAAAGGTAGTACTCGATGGGGGCTACCCATACCCAGTACACCAATAATATAATTAGTCCCTGTGGGCCAACAAGGTACCTCATCACGTGATGGTAGCAGTAATCAATGCATCGATGCCACAGCACAATCACATACATATGCATCACAAGCAACAATATCAATTTCATCAAAATCAGGCACACGGCCTTTCCAATTTTCCCCAAAACTCTTGCAATAAGATTTTCAAAATCATATATATATACCATTTTCAAATTTGTAATGCAATACACAGATAATTATGCCAGTTTCACCATACGAATCCCACATGACATTTGATATCAAAATAACTAATTGAATTGAAATAATACAATAAATATACCACAACAATCCAGAATTCCATAGTTGAAAGAGAATTTGAAATCTCTTACCAACAACGCACACACACATAGAACAAGTAGAAGCTGCTACCTGATAGCTGGCACCAATCTCACAATAGTGCAGCTCCCCCGTACTGACTCCAGACAAGAAACCGTCTACATAACAGTCATATAAAACTTGACACTTAATTTAAGTGTTCAAATGCAAAGTTAGGGAATTTAATTCCCTAACCAAAAGAAAAACATTCATCCTCAAGAAATTTATTCCAAGTCCCTCCTTAATTCTCTCTCAACTAAACCATTAAAAATCTTCCATCCATATCCATCCTAAGAACACAAAAATCCATTCCTCACATACCCAATTAAATCTTTTCAACTCCCATAATATCCCAATTCAATCCTATATATATCCCAACAACAGCCTTAATTTAGTATCCATAAATTTACAAGAATCATCCATTAACCTCAAATGTCCCTATTTCAAAAATTCCTCCTTAATTATTAGTCTAATCCAGACTGTATCAGTCTAAAATTTCACCAACAAATTCCACCATAATCAGCCAGATTAATACATAATATAATAATAAATAAACTCTCATAAATTGTCACTTTAACCACAACCAGTCAGTCCACAATATCCCAAAATTTTCCCTAATATTAGAAATTCCAAAAATTCCAAATAAATTGAAACAACCTCAAATAAATTATAAGTTCATTAAGAAAAATTCTAACTCAAATATTAGGCTTTAATATAGTAGATTTAGATATCCTAAAAACCCCAACTTAGATAAGGGATATTTTTGAAATATCACAAATCAGGAAACTAATGACATAGGTGCGTAGAAAATACTTACGGGAGTCCGAATATGGTCTTAGGTTGTCGGAAAAACCACCGGTCCGGTGCCGGCAAGCTCCAAAAGCTCTGGCCAAAACTTTTTCTATCTTCTTTTTAAGCACAGATCAGACCGAAAATGAGTAGAGAAAGGGAGTACAATGTTGAAGGAGGTGGGAGGAGGAGGTGAACGGTAGTTTTCCGACAAAACTCGCCGGAAAACTCCCTCCCAAAGTTTCCAGGCGCGAACGAAAATAGGAGGGAAAAGAGAGGAAAAATGAGAAAGAATGGAGAGAAGGAAGGAAGAAGAAGAAGCTTGACAATGGTGGTGGTGGTGGGTGACTCTAAAGAACACACAGGAACATGAGTGACTGTGAGGGAGTACATGAGGAAGAGAAGAGGAAGAGAAAAAGGAATGAAGGAAGTGGTCCATTGGGGGGGGGGGCTGCACAGATGAATAGATAAAGGAAAGGAGAGAGGAAAAGAAATAATAATAATAATAATAATAATAATAAGTGATAATGATAACTCCCTCCCAAAGTTTCCAGGCGCGAACAAAAATAGGAGGGAAAAGAGAGGAAAAATGAGAAAGAATGGAGAGAAGGAAGGAAGAAGAAGAAGCTTGACAATGGTGGTGGTGGTGGGTGACTCTAAAGAACACACAGGAACATGAGTGACTGTGAGGGAGTACATGAGGAAGAGAAGAGGAAGAGAAAAAGGAATGAAGGAAGTGGTCCATTGGGGGGGGGGCTGCGCAGATGAATAGATAAAGGAAAGGAGAGAGGAAAAGAAATAATAATAATAATAATAATAATAAGTGATAATGATAATTGAGTGCCTGAGGAGGAATAGAAAAATTGATGTTGATGTGAGAGGAGAGAAAGAGAGCACGTGGGAAGGAAGAGGTTTTTCTTGTGTAGGTGGGTAAATAGGTATGGGAAGAGAAGAAAAGAAAAATGGTATGAAAAATATATTATTAGGCCCTAAGATCCTTAAATAAGATATTTCTTTTGAACCAAAAATTTTCTTTTCACTCTTAAAATTTTCTTATAATATCATTTACTTATTTTCTCCCATAATAATCTCTTTTGAGCCTAAAAATAATTTCCCCAAAATTATCGTCCTTAATATAAAGGAGAAACTAGGCCTTTAAAATCCTCAAAAACACCTCAAAATCCTTCAAATATTCTTATAATCTATCATTTCTCATTAATCAATTCCTAATTAATCCCACTAAACCTCAATTAATTTTAAGGATGTTACAATGATGACGATCTATTCATAGGTGACAATGAAGCCGTCGAAGACAAAATGGAGAAAATGAAGATGTGCTCAGCCATTGATTGTTGCTGTGAATAAATGAAAAGGATGTGGTGAAGATCTTTGAAGGAGGTGCGGTGTGTGGATTTTGTTGTTGCCGCCAAAGATCTATTAAGAGGACTAGTTTCTAGTGTGGGTGGCTAGAGATTGCCGGTCACTTGAGTTGGCCGCCGCCAGGCGCTGATGTCAGTGGTGGCTAGAGGCCAATGATGATTGAGGTTTGAAGAAGATGAAGAGCGAATGGGAGATAAAAAAAGAGGGGTAACACTAGAATTCCATGGGTTATAAGGTGGAAGCAAACTGATGGAATTGAGACAAGTTGAATTAAATGTGGAAGCCAATTCTAAGTCTTAAAATTTGTACCAAACAATCCAAATGCATGGAGTTCAACTCTGTTTCCATATATAAGGGCCCAATTCCACCGTACCAAACAGGCCCTATGTGTTGGTGTTGATAAGATTTATAATGGTTTCAAATTTGGGACTTAATGTGGAATAATATGTGGCATTGTATCTTATGTGTCACCGTTAAGTTAGCAAAATAAAGTTAATTAACAGTCAAAATTAACCTTATTAACAGATGGGTCAAAATTGCTACATTTTGTAAATTCTGTAGCAAAATCGATGTAAAGAAAACTTTCTGATACCAAGTGATTTTTAACTACAATTTTCAGCGCAAATATGACCAGTATCTCTTATTTTATTTCCCTGTATGTTTTCTTTCCGATGTAATTGTCTATCATTGTTGGGCCTTTTATTCAATATGATAAGGGGCCTTTTATATATATATATATATATATATTTATCAATACTTTTATCTATATTTTTCGTTTTATCTTAAATTGATCATCAACAAAAGTCTACGACCGAATTGGCTTAATGCAAACAATTATCTACCATGTCCAGTCTTTACACATGGATAATTGTAACTAACAATCTCACGTGTCAGAAGAAAATAAAGACTTAAAATAGACATTATAAATGCTAAAGAACACCCCAATACAAAATCCTCCAATATTATTTACTATAAAACATTTTAGATGCAATCTTATTTGCATTCATGCATCGCATATATTCAGTACTTATTTAATGATCCAAAATACAAACACTAGAGTATAATTTTTTTTTTTTTGCAAAATTGCATAAAACCCCCCTAAAATTTGGGATGGTTGCAACTTGTACATAATATCTCTAATCATCGAAAATTTAAATTAAGAATCTGAATGTTCAATGTTTTGACTCTACACTCCCCAATTATTGAGTAGAGCTGGTAATTTGGGCCGGCTCTTCCCAGGCCTAGGCCTAAACGGACCGGCCCGTTAGGCCTGGGTATGAAAATATGACTAATTTATGAAGCGCAGCCCTCGAATGGTCAGGCCCATGCCCATCTAACACTTTTCCACGATTTTTTTATCATTTTTCATAGAAAAAATTAAAACAAATAAATCCTTATTTAACACATATCATCAAGTAATTATAAATATTGTCCATACTTAAATAAGTCACACAAGAGAAACTACTAAACAATGCTGAGCAACAACATTGTGACCACCATCATCATCATCATCATCATCATCATCATCATCATCATCTTCACCACTATTATCAACATAAACCGCATTATTGATGATAGATAAATTTAGGGAATTAGGAACATAAGTAAAATTTTTTAAATAGCTTATATATATATATATCAAAAATGAATTTCCATAATAATTAAAATGAAGTTTGTGGGAATTTTGAATATTTTAAAAAATAAATCCTGAAATAGCTGGTGCAAACTCACTAGGGACAACCAATATGAAATATACTTACCCCCAAGAAAGCTAAACAAAGGACTGCACGATCCACTTGAACACGAAAGAATAAGAACCCCAAGTGTTGGAAGACGCCCCAAGGTTGATCAAACCTTGATAAGTCTATTAGTTCTATAAAGAACCCTAGAGATAATCTACTCTCAAGATTCAAAGTGCAAAAATGCAACTTTTCATTTTTCCAAAAATTAAGTCTTACTTTCAAAATGAGGCTTACAATGTATTTAAAGGATACATTAAAAAACGTGACCTAATTTGCATTAAATGCAACCTCGAGAATTCTAAGCATTAAACTTAGTTCAATAAACAAGAAACCCAAAAGTCAATCTGCTAGCTAATTTCTGTACAAATAAAAACTATCAAAATGTAATCAGCATATTAAGTCCAACAAGTGATTAATTAGGCCTAAATGACTCTCCAATGTGTAGCACCAGGTCAAATCTCTTTCATTTGGTGTCTTAAAGCCCAAAACATGATAAGAACCTCCATTTTCAGCCCAAATGACATTTGCTACATTTCCAGCTCTTTTGTTCACATTTGTTGAACCAATTGCCATTTGCTTTCTCCATGTCTCTTGCACTAGCCCATTCAATACTTCCTTAATTTTATTGGCTCTTGCTCTTGTGGTTGGTCCACTTGAAATTTGTATAGGATCATTTGAAGTTGAATAGTTATCTTATTGGATTGTATTAATAGTAGAGAGGTAGACCAAGTTCTAAATTAAAATATGCAACTATTGTCATACGTATTTTTTTCAAATTAGATTTTGTCTATTGACGTAAATTATAAGAATTGTATTTGTATTAAATGCTACTAAGTGTAATGTGTTTCATGGTGATATTATTTTAAAAAGTTATTCATATGGGGATAGATTCAGGGTTTCCTTTTAAAAAAAATTGTTTCAATTTTTATTTTTTAATAAAATAATCTAACAGACCTAACGGGCTAGCCCTTCAAAGCCCAGCCCTCTACTTATACAGGATGGCTTGATGGGCTTAGCCCGAATTACCTGCTCTATCATTGAAGCCGGCCTCTAAACTCAAAGAGTGTTTATAAATCACATACCAATAAGATCCTCACATTAGTAAGATTTGAATTCACAACAATATAATTATGAGTCAACCTCTTTACCAACACCTAGGAATAAATAATTTGATAAATACCATACAAATCAAAGGCCCAAACAGTGAAATATGGGCTTGAGGCCGAACAACATGTAAAAGAGGGCAAGGGAAAAGGCCCACTAAGGGTATGTGTTGTCCAAAAAACAACAAAAGAAGAAGGCATCCAATGGTAACGTCTGACAAATCAAAGCGGGGATAGATCATATTCTCTATGATACTCACTTGGGGAGTGGACTTTTTCTCCTTCGGAATCCCAAGTTTGCTTTTCTTGGTAAAATATGGAATTTATACATGTTGGACTTTCTTTCATTATTCCCCACAGCTTGAAAAGCCAAACTAAACCCACACCAACAACTACAGGCATGTTCTTCTTATTATGCTTCTTCTTCCCATTTCTCCCAATGCTTGATTCCTGATTTTCCTCTCTTCTTCCACAGGTACTTATTTCCCCTTCATCCTTAGGGTTTTTGGGCTTTGTTTTAGCTCACAAATGGTGGGTTTATTCTCTTTTCAGGCTCCTTTGTGTTTTGACTGGAATTGCTCTTGCCTTTTTCTTTTTTCTAGAAATTTAAGCCTCTTGTTGATTTGTTGCGATAATCAAGCTTTCATGTCGTGGGATTTTGGAAATTCTGAGGGGAAGTGAAAAAGTGAACTTTTTTTTTATCTTTGAATCGTTTTTATACGTGACCTGAATTATGAAAATCTGTGTTCCTGTTCGTCTTGAAATATAAAGCAGAAAGTTGAGTCTTGGCAAAACCCACTGGGTCTTCTTGTGTTACCATAGACAAGAAGGGGAAATAAGCCTTTAGAGTTTTCTCTGCATATTTGGAAAGTGTAATATTCGGAATTCAATGCAAGTGATATCGGAAATGGAAATTTGGTTTAGTATTTTATCTGAAAACACTTATTTCTCTGTGTAAATGGTGTTACATCATGTTACTCCCAAGTTGGGATAACGGTTCTTATAATCTTTACTCTAGGAGTGAAATATATTAAGCTCTTAACATGGTATTCTAAGGGTGTCATGGTCCTCCTAAATTCCTTGTAAAGTTGATGAGAAATAGTAACTGAGAACTGAAGCGTCACTTCAATATCTGAAAATCTTTGTGAAGAAGCATATATGTGCATCAAATGCATGATGAAGTAGAACTTGTTATGGATATGCTAGTTGTGCCATCATCAAAATCTTATTAAGTGATGATATAGTTACTGGACTAATTATCACGCAAATCTGGTCAGACTCAACCACTGCCAGATTATATGACACACAATGCTTACTACAGCACTGACACAGATAAACAAATCATTTGGGATAAGAGATCATCTGGCAATCTGTGAGTCTCACACATCACTCTTAAGTACTTAATGAATTTACTATCTGTTATTTATAGCTCATAATGCATTTGCAGTGACCAGTGCTAAAAATGCTGTAATGTAGCACATAGTATTGTGCAGCTAAATGGGAATGCAACTTGCAATTTTCATTAATTGGTATTGTAATTTGTAAGGCATAAATGATCATTTCGTGTCAAAAAGCAAAACTTGATAACGTTATAGTAATTCATAAATTGCAACATCAAGTGCTAAAGTCATAGGATACATAAGTGTGTGACACAGATGGAATCTAAGTTAAACCCTAAGAAAACTAAATCATTTTCTCTTGATCAAATGCCATATAGTCATCATCAATAGGAAAACGAGCGATTTCCTCTTCATCTTCCACGGAAGGTCTTTAGAGGTTTGACAGGAAAGTCAGGTCATGTCAGTGGTTACAGAGCATGAACTAATGGTAGAGTAAAACAGAAATCTGACAACCGACAATGACTGGTAAAAGTTGGATTGAAGATTGCGACTTCTCAAGCCTCTTAAAAACGAAATAAATTAGGGTCCTTATTTTGTTTTCATAGCTTGCACTACAACAACAGAAAAATAGCTCTTTGATGAAGCTGGAAATTCAGAGATTATTTACTAATAATTTCCTAGGGCCTATAGCTGAATTTATTGGAACGGAAATGGCGGAGGAAAGAGCAATTCTAGTGTGCAAGGGAGGTAACCTAAGGTTCCTGTCTATAATGGAAAATAAGTGGGCATATGAGTAGTGAGTAGGTGTTGCTAGAGGTATGTTTAGTCTTTTGTAATGTTTGGGTCTTTAGATGTTCTTTTTCATCCAGATAGAGTTAAGTTCTGTCTTTTGGAAATTGAGAGTGGTGAGGAGAGTTCTGGCCTCTCAAATGTCAGGTTGTAGTGGAGGAAGATCATCTTTCTTCATCATATTCTCGTTCTGCTTTAGTGTGTTAGTGAGTTCAAATGTATTAAGTGCACTTTCTTTTGTATCCAGCAGAATTTATCATTTACCTGAGTGAGCTCTTGAACTGTAACACCACTTTTCCTTTGGGGAGAAACGTATCTATGTGTGTGTGTGTATTCAATTCAGCATTGGACATCTACTATTTTGCTTGGGTTCTATCACACTTGTGGTGTGATTACAGACAAGCTACATGAAACTTGCAAGACTATAAATGTAACAGCTATTGATAAATATGGTTTATTAGTAGAAATCACTGACGAGTGATGGAAATCCCTAAGTTGTATGAAATGTTAGAAGTTTCAACTTAATAATTGCTGGATTGACAACTTTTCTTATAGAATTGCATCCAAATTTGTCCTTATTCTAATTAGTTATTTAAATATGTCTTGCACTTGTACTGCTACCAGCACATTGCTTTTATTCAAGTTCATCGTTGAAGACATTTATGGAAGCATTAAGCATATAATTCATCTGGATCTTTCTGCTTCTAAAAGAGATGCACATGGTTTCTTCAGACAAAAGTGCTGATCCAGATGTTTCTTCTGATAAATTGCATCAGAGGCTGAGTTCTCAAAGCGATATTACTGTGTCACAAGAGACTTGTGATGATAAAATTGATTCATCCAAACCGGAGGGGCCAAGAAGAATTCCTTCTGTTGCAGCTGAGAAAGAAGTGCAGGATTCTGATGCGACTCCTGATGCACTGCAATCAGATCAGGAAGGAAGTGCTTGTACTTCACCACTTCAGAGATCTTTGCAGAGTCCTAATACCGAACAGTGTCTGTTTCAATCTAGTGAGGATAGTCTCTCTATAATGTGTGAAAAAAGCTCAAAAGACAGAGTAGCTGGAAAAGGAGTGTTAGATTCTGATTCTACTGCCAATGCAGGAAAATCAGAACAAAGGAGTGCATACTCTTTACATGAGAAACCCTTGCAAAATCCTAGTAGCATTCCACGTGCATCACATTGCGGTCAGGATGGTCCCTCTATAGCTCGTGAAAAAGTCTCAAAGGATGGATATAATTGGCGAAAATATGGTCAAAAAAATGTTAAGGGCAATGAATATATAAGGAGCTATTACAAGTGCACACATCCCAACTGCCCAGCAAAGAAGCAATTGGAACAGTCAAATAATGGAAAGATTGAAGATACCATTTGCATTGGTCAGCATAATCATCCCCAAGTGAACTGCTCACGGCCTGTTGAAGAAAAATCAAATAAGCCCTCTATAGCCGATATTAAAGGTAAGAAGCAAATTTTTCTTGTATATAAGTTTATATCCTCCAAAAGTTACTGATAGTTCTTTTGGCATCATTGATGAAGACAAAACATCCATTGAACATGGATGTGTGCCTCAACAGATCAGGTCTCTAGAAATTCATTCAGCTTCAACAGCTTCCACAATTAATGAGGTCAAAGTTGAACCTTTACAGTCGATCAAAACAAGGGATTTGGTTCTTGCTAATGAGGATCCTGAGTCAAAACGCCTGTATTATGTTGCTCCATCTACTTTTACAGCCAATTTGAATTAGATATAACATATATTTGATGTCTAATTTTTCTGTTACTGACAAATTTAATATCAAACAGGAAGAAAAACAGTAGTAATGCTGACACCCCTGTTGTTGAGAAGTCAGTTGGTGATTCTCGTTTTGTTGTTCAGACTTCAAGTGAGGTTGATTTTATTAATGATGGGTACCGTTGGCGTAAGTATGGGCAGAAACTAGTAAAAGGAAATCCAAATCCAAGGTACAAGTTTGCTTTTATATGATATGTACTTAATATTTTTGTCTACTTTTGTTGTGTTAGCTGGTTGTGAATATAAGTAGAACATGATAGTCATGTTGATATCAACCCAGATATATCTTAGCGCTTCATGGCAGCCAATCTGAAACCCTTTCATTTCAAATTGATATAATTACCCACTATATAGTTATAGCCCACCATTTAGTTTTTATTATGTACCACTCAAACTTATTCTTCTGTACTTTTAGTGTCATTGCAATATGAGTCTTTCTGCATTATATTCTATCATTCTCCCGCATTCAATATTTATATTCATGAAAAGTAGCATCAGATTTCCTTTACAAGGGGCAATGACCTTGTATCAATAATATTTTTGTTCTGCGATGTAAACTTGTGCACTGGTAGATTTATAAAAATGGTCTTTCTATATCGGGTTGCTCCCTATCCTGCATATTTCAATTTAGCTGGAATTCAAGGATTCCTTGCATATTCTTATTCTTATTTTTTATTTTTACATGTTTATTTCTTCCACACACTCTTTTTTCTTTGTTTGCTTGTCTGTTAGTTTCTTTTCCATGTTCTTATGATTTAAAATTAGTTAATTTTCTAATAAAGTAATAAATGCATAATTTTCTTATAAAGTAATAAATGCATAACAAAATTACTATCCAATTCTTTAATATAAACATGACATGAAGACATTTTTACTTCTCAAGATAATCTGTTGGATCTCTTGAAAATAACTTGTGTGTGTGTTTTTGTTGGAAAATTCTCATCGCACATCAGAAGTTTTATTTAATTCTTGTCCAACGCTTCCCTTCGAACATAAAGTCTAGCTGCTCTTTGTCCCCCCTTTTAATGATTAAAGAAAGGGTTAATATAATTTTTGGTCCATGAATTTTCACTCAATTTTGGTTTTGGTCACTGAACTTTAAAATTTTTGGTTTTTGTTCCTGAACTTTCTGTCAGTTTTGGTCTTAGTCCCTGAACTTTCGGTAATTTCGGTATTGGTCCCTCAGTTTAAAAAAAAAACTTTAAAAAAGTTAAAGTTGAGGGACCAAAACCAAAATTGACCGAAAGTTCAGGGACCAAAACCAAAAATTTCAAAGTTAAGGGACCAAAACCAAAATTGACTGAAAGTTCAGTGACCAAAACCAAAAATTTTAAAGTTCAGGGATCAAAACTAAAATTGAGTGAAAGTTCAGGGATCAAAAGTTATATTACCCCTTAAAGAAATCATCTAACAAGATTGGGCAGTGTGGTTGTCAGTGAAACTTATCAAGTTATAGATATATCGTGCATAATTGTTTTCAGATGTCATTTTTCTGTGCTTGTGAGCTAACATGGAAATATAGATACAATGGTTATATTTAATTGGAAGTTTGTGACACTGCATTCACACTCTTCCAGAAGTTATTACCGGTGCTCGAGTCCCGGATGTCCTGTCAAAAAGCATGTGGAAAGGGCCTCTCATGATCAAAAAATTGTGATAACCACCTATGAGGGACATCATGATCATGATAGCCCCTCCGGAAGGACCGTTATTCATAATGGAGCACCAGATACTTCCGCAACAATCATCAACAGCGATTTGGGATTGAAATCTGGGGAAAACTCTGTTTGTGTTCATCCAGTTGAACAACAGATTTGCTTGACCTTAGAAAGCAGCAGGTCACAGGAGCAACCAAATGGAGAGCAAATTGCTAAACCAAAGACTTGTGACATGGATGAATCTCAAGGGATTTCTTCTCAAGTCTCTGAAAGTCCTACAAGTGAGAAAGAACAAAATGGCAACGTAAGGGTGGGAAATGATTCATGTTCTGAGCCTCCATGTAGATTAAACAAGCAACAGAAAGATGAAGTAAAAGCCATATCAGAAGAAACTAAGTTAAACAAGCAATCTGAAGCTGATGCGGAACCTGTCCAAAGCTAAATTGGCAATGCTCTTTAAAGTTGAAGCTAGTTTTACTGAGGACCAAAATAGCTGACAATAACATAGGTAAGGTAATTCAGGAATAAGTATTTATATGGGATGATGATTGTTGACTCTATTCTAACCTTTTCTTTTCTTGCTCTGTTCTTAGAATTTGGAAAGGTTTACTAAATAATATAAAGGGATACGAAACATTGGACATTGCTTGTATACTGCTATTTATTTGGGATAAATAAGTGAAGGATGTACAAAATCTTGTGAAGGTATCTTGTTTTCATTTTTTTTCCTCTCTGTTTTTTGGTTTTAACAATGCATTGTCAACATCAGTAATGTGCAGTTGTTGGTTTTGGCATCCTGAATGAATTTCTAATGTGTCAATTTAATGAGACCGATGCAATGCCTTGCAGAAATAAAGTGTGAAGGATGGTTCTTTCGTATGTTGAAAGTAATTGTTATTTTAAGGGATTGTGATTTTGATTTTCTCAGCTTGAAAAGATGCGTATAATTTGTGAGATTCATTTCAGTGATGAATTGGATTGAGTATCTATATGCCCCTAAAAAAATATCGCGTAGTATCTATGTCTAGAGGTGAGAGTGAGACGAGCTAAAAAATCAGATTGTATTTTTTTCTCAATATTAAGGTTTCTTTCAGTTGAAGTTTACCGATGCAGACTATTAAATGGTGTAATGGGAATGAGAATTGATTGAACACATGCATGTCAAACTAATGTTTGGGATAATTACAATTAGATCACATGGAAGAGAGTCAATCACTATCAAGTCCCTTGAATCACTAAGTTGCATTGAAGTTCCATGAGATTTAGGCGAGATTAACTTAAATTGCATCAATAGTTGTCAGTGCCATTTATAAGTTGTCAATAATAATTCAATGAATGCAATTCGATTTAATTTCACTTGACAACATCGATGCAATTCGATTTAATTTCACCTTGGGTTTTTAAGGATTTCAATGTAATTTGATGATTTTTAAGAACCTTATTGTAATTAATTCTCTTTTATTGGACTTTGTTATTATTTCCCTTTTGAAATGTTGCTTTTTCATGTGGATGGTATTTAAATGTGTTGTTAATGCTCATTTTAGATTCAAATTAAGTTGAATTGAAGTACTGAGTTTATACAAAATATTTCTTGGGTTTGTACTCCCTCCATTCCTATTTATAAGATTAAGTTGACTTTTTTTTTGTAGAAATTAAGGAAACAAATTAGACCACTAAATGTTAACATATGCTACATGTAATTATATAATACATTAGTTTATAATTAAAATAAATTGGTTTTTAGAAGAAAAAAAAGATAAATATAAAAAATTTAAAGTGATTTATTTTGCATCCTTAATTTTTTTTTAAAAAAAATCAATTTGATCTTATCATTAGGACATGAGGGAGTACTTATAATTTTTAAATGAAGCAAAGTCTTAACTAGCAACAAACTAAAACTTTATATTTTGACATAGGTACATCAAACTCTTATATATATTGTTAACTCCTCCATTCATATATTGTCATTAGAGCTAGTAATATAGACGGGCCGACGGATTCGGATCGGGCCCAAACAAGCCGGTGGAAAAAGGGGCTAGGCCCAAAAAACCCATTTTGAATATAGGCTTACTTTTTCAGCCCGGACCATATTGTTCGGGTTTCATGCCAGCCCCAAAAAAGCCCGTTTTAAGCCCATTTTTATCAGTTTTTCCCTTTTTTTTGAATGAGTGGCAAAGTGAGGACTGTCTTCGGCGTTCATCCAAGTGAGCATCCCTGTCAAGCTTACCTCATTTGGTCCGACTCCTTGACACTGTAACTCCCTGAAAAATCCAAAAGCCTCATCAAAATATCCATTTTGAGCAAACCCAACTATCATAGTGCTCCAAGAAACATAATCTTTTGTAACTTGGCAGGAATGCACAAGAGGGGGGTGAATTGTGCCTTTTCAATTTTAAACTGAATGACTCAAGATTTATACTGGTTCAACCCAATCTTGGCCTACGTCCAGTTCTCCAACCTTCAGTTGGGTTCCACTAACTTTTCAAGATTAACTCAGGCTCTTGAATGCCTTTACAAGTGACAATAAGAGAACACTCTTTTCACTGATCACTCCCCCTTACAATTTGTAAGATTACACCCTCACTCTTAAGATCTCACTATCTTAAGAGTGATCCTCACTTAGTAGTAAATACAGAAGACTTGTTCACTCAATTGAACTGATTATGTTACACTCTGAAGAATATCAAAGGGATAAGCTTTCTAAAGATTGGTGAGTATTGAATGCAGTAGTTACAACAATTAATTTTTGCAATGAATGAATGTCACCAACTTTCTTCTGAGAGGCTTTTATATTCTCTTCTGAAAATCTGTCCGTTGAAAGTTTATAGCCGTTGTGTGACCAGAACTTAATCAATATGTTATGGAGTGTTAGGATTGTGTTCTGAGAAGCATTAACTCCATTGTACTTGTTTTGCTTCAGTTCATCTCTCTTCATTTATCGTTGGAAGTAGGCCTCTGAATATCTGTACTTTGAAAGCTTAAAATAGACTTAACCATTGGTTTTGAATAAATCATATCGCCACTTCGATTATAGCCTATGATCGATTACAGGGAAAGGTTTATGATCGATTACGCACAGATTATAGCCTGCATCACTGAACATTCAAGTTAGAAAGATATATGCCTAATTGATTACAGGGGAGCCTGATCGATTAGTCATGTCTAATCGATTGTAAACATATTATACTCAGATTACATGTCCTTCTTTGATCGATTACTCAATGTGCTCTAATCGATTATTGTTCTCTGATCGATTATACTTGGAATATTTCTTAATCGATTGTTGCTCTCTAATCGATTGGGCTAATTCCTCTTAATCGATTACAGTTATCTGATCTATTAGACTAATTCTTCCTAATCGATTACATATATCCTTGATCGATTACAGGGGCCTCTAATCGATTAGGCGGCTGCAAACTTTAATTTCTAATCTGAACCTGATCTGTCTCTAATCGATTGGGCTTTAAGTTCTTATCTTGTAATCTATATCTGATAGATTAGGCACCACTTAAGATTTCTTATCTGATTTTCTCTAAGTTATTTCTGATCCTTACCCAACCTATCTTTATGCCTAAGTTATGTTTAGTTATCATCAAAACATATTATTCTAACATTCTCCCCCTTTTCGATGATGACAAAACATTGGAAACAGTTAATAGGATAATAGAGAAAGAGGAGGTTGAATAGAAGCTGCATATTGATAACATAAATATTCAAAAAGACATAATTTATGATTTACAAAAGAAAAGGAAATCTGAAATGAGATGATGAACTGGTAAAGCATGTAAGGTATGAATGATGCACATGAAGGGGTTTAAGGCTGATGGATGCTTTCTGGTTTAGTCCGATTCTGAGTCATCCTTCCAGTTTGATGTGTCCAAGTCGTAGTCCCCAGATTCACTGCTAATTTCCCAGAGTCAGTTGAAGGTTCCTCCAGGAACTCAATTTGAATCTCAACCTCCTTCTTCTTAGCAGGTGCTTTCTTCTTCTTGGTGGTAGTTTTCTTCTTAGGAGGAGATGGAGGAGGAAAATGAGATAACATTCTGTCCAGGAGAGTCTGCTGCTCTGCTTCTTTGGAGGAGGCTTAGAGGATTTGCCTTTGGGAGTGGCCTTCCTCTTAGGTGCTGGCTTGGAAAGTCTTAGGCTCTTCTATCTTTATCCCTTTAGATCCCCTGGTGCTTTTCCTTGTGGCCACTACCTTAGGTTGAGGCTTTGGAGCAGTCATCTTTACTCTCTTTTTCTTGACTTCTGACTGAATCTTTGGCCCTTCTTCTTCCTTATCAGACTTCAAGAACTCTGATGTAGTCTAGACAGGATCCACTACTTTCTTCTGAGCAGTCTTCTTGAACTTCACCTGCCTCTGGACACCCCAACTTGGAAATACAGGATGAGGCAAATCAGTCTTTTCAACTAGACCTTCTTTCTCAGCTTTTGCTTCTGCAAAATCCTTGGCTTTCCTTTCCTGCTGGCTCTTGGTCAATCTCTCAGACAATACTTTAACTTGAGAGTGGAGCTCTTCTGCTTGATGATGAATGTAGGGCAACAGATCAATGGCCACAGGTTTAGGCTCTCCTTCATATACTACCATTGCCAAGCTCATTTCTTCCTCTAACACAACATCCTCATCTGCTGGGGGAACATTGGTGACCATAACTTCTGAATCTGATGCTTCTTCCACCATAACCTCTTCTTCTTCCATGCTTAACCTGATTGCCTCTACCAGATCAAGAATTTCTCCCAGAGTCTGACTCATTGTGACATCCTCGGGGATATGAGAGGCCTTAGCAGCAATGGAGGACAAAATGGCAGCAGCTTCCACAGCCTTTTCTTGCACTTGGCTGCTTTCTCCAGCAGTTGTTACACTGAATCTCTTCTCCCCCTTTTGGCATCATCAAAAGGGACAGAGGGAGTACAATCAACTACTACAGCCTTCCCTTTCCTGGAGTAGGTCTGTTGAGGATTTGGCCGAGGCGTATATTGAGGAGGAAAGGGATGAATTTGAGGAGGCTGAGGAGTGGTGTGAATAGGAGTATAGGGGGCTTGTGTCTGGGTTGATTTGGGTTGATCAAGAGAGGGAGGAGTAGTGAGGATTATAGGAGATGGAGGAGGATCTTGGTTATCTGATGAAGATGAGGAAGAGGATTTCTTGGATGGAGAGGATTTCTTGGAAATGAAGGTGGAAGAGGAGTGTGTAGGAGAGACTTGTGTTTTGGTGGTTGGAGAGGTAGGATGAGATTGTGTGGGAGATGGGTGAGGAAAATAATGGATGGGAGATACCTGATGGGCCTCATGCACAGTAAATGGTGACAAGGGAGTTCCAGGAAGATTGACTTGATGTTGATGCCTCAGAATCTCTTCAAGTCCTGCCATTCGATTGTGAAGAAATTTGTGCATGTCTACCACAGCATCATAGCCCTTGAAGATGGTCAGAGTGCTCTCTTTGACTGACTTGACTACAGAGTCATTCAGGGCAGCCACCAACCTCTTCAATAATTTGTCTTCCATTGCTTGGTGTTCTAGAGACATCTCTTCCATTATCCTGGCTGACACTCTCTCAACCAGTTGATCAACCATATTGGCTGGGAGAGGGGCACTTTCTTCTGGTACAGGTGCAACAGGTTCAGGATGAACTGGTGGTGCAGGGGCTGCTTCTTCCTGATCCATTGGTTCTGGAGCCTTATGCTCAGAGGAATATACTTCTCCTTATTCAGGTGCATCCTAAGGGTGTCCCTCATCAATATAGATTGCTGGTTGAGGCATCGAAGGAATGTGACTCTTACCAAAGGGATGCAAACCCATCTTCTTCAGGGTGGTCAGGTCACATCTAGGGGGCTCCTTATTCTGATCACTCTCAAGCCAGAAAATCTTGTGTTGCATAAGATGAAGGAGATCAGTTGAGCAAAAGGAAGAGGAGTCTTGACTGTCTTGGTCTTTTGAAACCTTAGAAACTCCTCACAGATTAACTGTCCGGGATTGACTGGAGATTTGTTGATCAGCATAGGCAGGATATGATTGTCAATATCAAGGATGAGAGAGAAATTACCTACCTTGTTAACCATATATCTGGAATAAGCATAGTGAATGACTCTGAAGGATGAAGGCAGTTGAGCAGGCTTGAGATTTACTTCAAGTAGATTATTTGGCTGGTAAATCCTTTTGAGTTCATTATCAGTAAATTTTTCCCTTACTTTTCAGGTATTGTAATCTTCCATCTCAGGTCCATCCACATGAAGCCATTTGTTCAGATCCTTCCAATCAAAGGAGAAATTCTTCCCTTTAACCTTTGATGATATAGTGATCCCTATGACTTTTCCCTCAGATTTAGTAACTTGGATCTTCAGGTTGGAGTATAAGGCCTTGATAACTTTCTCATGGTAGTGATTCTTGATCCCTATCCATTCTCTGTAAGGTCCCAACCATTCCTGAACAGGGTAACCATTCTTTCCCAAGTAATCAATGTCCATAAATCCACATCATTGTTGCAGTAACCTCCTCTGGATATCTTCTGATGCATCTTCAACAGGACCCTGGACAAATGAAGCATCAATGGGGACTCAGTATCCCCTGATATGAGTTCTCTGACTCGGACTGTGGAAGGGCTTTTGGCTTGGGACTTGGATGCATTTCCACAGGTTTTGGCCATTGAGGGTGATGGTTAAGAAATGGAGGGTGAAGGGTTTGAGGGTGGTGAAGGATGTCTATAGGTGAGTGTAGGGTCTCCTGGAGGCAAGGGGACTGTGTCAGGGACAACTTGTGCTCGTAGTTTTTGGGAATACGCATCTTGGGGGCCATTTGAGCAGTTTATATAGAGGTCTAAGGGTTATGTCTGGTGATTCGAAAAGTTGTAACTGGGTCTGAGGAGTTATGTCGAATGATGATTCGAATAATGGCTCCAGTTACGACTGTTATGAAAGGGTTTGATGATTCAAAATGGTTAGGGTTTGATGAGAGGAAGAGAGATAAAGTCAAGAATGAATGCAAATGGTACGAAATGATGCTATAGTTACATGTGTCAAATATATCTGAGAGAGAGTAAGTGTGAAGAGTCATGCAATTGTCAGAAAAAGTGTACGTTACAATGTTACCATTAACGCCTAATCGATTACATGTATTCCGTAATCGATTACAGGGTACAGTCTCTGATCGATTGGATGTCTCTGATCGATTAGGGATTGTTGTGATCGATAGGTCCACGCTGAGTAATCGATGCCCAATCGATTACTCCTTCCTTGTGATCGATCAGACGGTCCTGATCGATTGCAACCTTTTCCCTAATCGATGCCTCATTCTTCTCTAATCGATGCATAATCGATTACAGGGTATGTCCTGTGATCGATCAGACTTACCTGATCGATTAGGCGATGGATTTTTAATTTTGAAACATGAAGACCTACAAAATTTTAATTTGACACTCCGATGCCTAAGTTAGTATTTTGTCATTAAAACATATCATAATTTAAATGAAATCAGAGGAGTTAAGGATTAGATACAGTTTTTACAACTCATTGGGATTTACCATTCCCAATTCTCTTCTAATGAACATGAATTGTTCAGCTGCCAGTGGTTTGGTGAAGATATCAGCTAGCTGTAAGTGAGTGGGAATAAATTCCACCTTGACATTCTTCTTTTGTACATGGTCTCTGATAAAGTGATGTCTGACATCTATATGCTTAGTCCTTGAGTGATGAACTGGATTTTTGGCCAGGCTGATTGTGCTGGTGTTGTCATAGAGGATGGGAACTTCTGAGAATTCCATTCCCAAATCCTTCAATTGATGCTTGAGCCATAGGACTTGAGCACAACAACTTGCAGCAACAATATATTCAGCTTCTGTTGAAGATAAGGAAACACAGTTCTGCTTCTTGCTAGCCCAGGAGATTAGAGATCCTCTAAGAAATTCGCATTGACCACTAGTACTTTTCCTATCAGTTTTGTACCCAACATGATCTGAATTTGAGTAAGCTATGAGGTACTCCTGAGCTCCTTTGGGGTACCATAATCCCATATTCTGAGTTCCAACCAAGTACCTCAAGATTCTCTTTACACATGTGTGGTGGGATTCCTTTGGTTTAGCTTGATATCTAGCACAAATCCCCACACTAAATTGACTGTCTGGTCTGCTGGCAGTTAAGTATAGGAGAGAACTAATTAGGCCTCTGTATGTGGACTGATTGAAATCCTTTCCCTTCACATCAGCATCTAGTAGGGCTGTGGAACTCATAGGAGTCTCTTCTTCCTTGGATAGATCCATCCCAAATTTCTTCAAGATCTCCTTCACATACTTGGTTTGAGAGATAAATATCCCATCTTTTCTTTGTTTAATCTGAAGACCTAGGAAGAAGTTCAACTCTCCCATCATGGACATTTCAAACTCTCCCTGCATAGTCTTAGAAAATTCCTCACAGAGAGATTCATCAGTAGCACCAAATATAATATCATCTACATAAATTTGTACAACAAGCATGTTTTTCTTTTTATGCAGAATAAATAGAGTGGTGTCTACTTTTCCTCTTGTAAAACCCTTTTCTAATAGAAAGTTACTTAATCTTTCATACCAAGCCCTTGGTGCCTGTTTAAGTCCGTATAAGGCCTTTTTGAGTTTAAAAACATGATCTGGTTTAGTGGGATCTTCAAAATCAGAGAGTTGTTCAACATACACTTCTTCCATGATATATCCATTAAGAAAAGCACTCTTTACATCCATTTGATAAAGTTTAAAATTTTTTAGGGATGCAAAGGCCAACAGGAGTCTTATTGCTTCTAGTCTTGCAACTGGAGCAAAAGTCTCCTCATAATCTATGCATTCTTCTTGGTTATATCCTTTGGCCACAAGTCTTGATTCGTTTCTGATCACAGATCCAGATTCATCAAGTTTGTTTTCGAAAACCCACTTGGTTCCAATAATGGGATAATTCAGTCCAAAAAAAATAATGGGATAATTTGAAGGTCTAGGAACCAAGTCCCAAACTTGACTTCTTTCAAATTGGCTGAGCTCTTCTTACATAGCAACTATCCAGTCACAGTCTGTTAGTGCTTCTTCAATGTAAGAAGGTTCAATTTCAGAGATAAAAGCTGAGAAATTCATTTCATTTTGGATCTGATTTCTGGTTTTAACACCCCCATTAACATCACCAATGATTTGCTCAGGTGGATGATCCCTGTGATGTCTCCATGCTAAGGGTCCAGCTGATGAATCATGAGGATCATCCTCTTGGCCTTCCCCATGGGATTCATCTAGTGATGGTAATGATTGTGCAGGATTTTTAGATCTTTTTGGAAAAACTGATTCTCCTTCTGTTACATCATTCTGTATAGAGTCAGTTTCATCAAATACTACATGGAATGATTCTTCAACAGTAGAAGTTCTTTTGTTGAAAACTCTATAGGCCTTGCTTCTATTAGAATAACCAATGAAAATTCCAGAATCAGCTTTAGGATCGAATTTACCTAAATTTACCTTTCCATTATTGTGGATGAAGCATTTGAAACCAAACACTTTGAGATGACTTACATTTGGCTTTCTTCCTTTATAAAGTTCATATGATGTTTTATCCATTCCTTTTCGTATGTAAGCTCTGTTTGAGATGTAGCAAGCTGTGCTCATAGCATCTGCCCAGAAAACTTGAGACACTTCCTTTTTATTTATCATTGTTCTGGCCATCTCAGTGAGTACACGATTCTTTCTTTCCACCACTACATTTCTTGAGGTGTTTTGGGAGCTGAGAAATTGTGATCCATGCCATTTTCTTCGCACAGTTCCAAGAAGTCTTGGTTCTCAAATTCTCCTCCATGATCTGTTATAATTGATCTAATTTTCTTGTCTTTTTCATTCTATACTTTCTTAGCAAACAGATAAAATGCATCAAAAGTTTCATGCTTAGAGGAAAGAAATACAGTCCAAGTGAACCTAGAATAGTCATCCACAATCACAAGAGTGTACAGACTTCCTCCTAGACTTT